>QEPC01011396.1:1436085-1453208 GCA_003113815.1 Sphenodon punctatus
CAGCTGACTCCCCCTCCTTGTCACGTTTTGCCTTCCAGTGACAAGTTTTTGCCACCTGAACTCACCCAAACACGATCCAAACTGACCAAACTTTTTGGTCATTTCAACGTTCGGAATTGAATTCGGTTCAGTCAGTTCGTGTTCTGATTCGGGTTTGGTCGTCCAAGCAGGCCGAGTTTGAGCCGAACTCCGAACTTCCGAACCGCATTCTCCCATCCCTAAAGATCAGCGCCCCAAGTAGTGTCTCTGGGGAGATGGGTAAGAAAAGCAACTCCAGTGTGGTGGGGAAGGCTGTCCCTAAAAAGGGAACTGCTCCTCTCCATTTCTGAGACCAGTTGCTGGGGTACCCTGGATCTGGCAGCCAGTAAGAGGGGTCCAGGCTTGGAGTATCATATCCAGCAGGAGGGGTCCTGGAAGGTAGCTCACCCGAGGTTGGTACCTGGATCACGTGGATCACATGTATAATAACGCTGGCCACCTCCATGTAGAATCAGAGCTAGAAAGGACCTCAAGGGACATCTAGGACAATCCAGAGTACTGAGAGCGGAGTCACCAGTTCCAAACCACCCCTAATGGGAGAACAGAGACTTTAGTAACATTTGCTCCAAAGATCAGGATTTAACAGGTCCCCAATTCCTGAAATAATTAGGGAGTGAGTTTGTGAATTATAACCAGGTGGCTCAAACAAGTGATTCACACCCTACCCAACAGGGGAAAGAAAAAGAAAAAACAAAACAAAAACAAACCACCACTTTCAGAATCAACTGTCAGTATGACCTGGGACAAAATTCATTTCCAAACAAAAAATATGGTGATCCTGAGCATGGGTGCAGGACCCACCAATCAGTGCCTTAGATCAAATTCTTTGTAGCACCCTGGTACCAAAACACTCCATGGTTTCTACTTCCAGTTAGACTATGACAATTCATAGAAATGGGGAGGGAGGACGGGACACATATATTAAAGGTTTAAAATAATTATTCTAATTTATCACATGCTCTCCCAGATTCATCCAACATATACAATTATGATATCCCACAAAGCTCCACTTGCAATAGTGTTTCACCCTTGTTCTTCAAACTGAGAAAGAAAAACTCTTTTTCCTAAGAAGAGTTTGAAATTTGTTATTTTATTGTTCAATATTAGTTATAAGAATCTTTTTATTTCATATCATGTTACTAGTCACAGCTACCAATATACACCTGACAAAGGTGCTCTGTTCAGAACATTTTTTTTTGTACACATATTCAAATGAAAGTTTCTTTATATGATAATAAAAGAGAAACACTCAGTATTCAGATGGGCTGTTAACATCTCTACAGTTGGAATAAAGTTAGATTTATTATTTTTTTTATTTTGCCTAGCTTCCTAGTTTTTTATAATTTTTTATTTGTTTTCATAACTTTCAGGTTGATTTGTTCTATCATTTATCTTCAGACTATGCTAGCGGCAGGGAAAATGGAAAACAAGTGAGTTTTAAGGGAAAAGCGTTATGGAGATGTATAGAAATAGTGCTTAAAAAGATACTGGTTAAGATTCCTTGTGTAAAGCTTTAATTCTCTCCTCTAGGCAATACCGTGAGGTGAATTATAGACCACATTCATAGCAATAGATTTCCCTGTGATGGAAAAATAGGAATAAACAAATCTCTTTATTGGTCCCCAGCACAGTTCAAAAATAGTAAACCACTAAATATCTAAGGAACATTAAAACAAATATTTTATTTTAATGCTGTGCAAAGGGACAGGAAAGCGGCAAGAAAAGCAGTGGGGTAGAATAAATTAAAATAAGTTAGAAGCCACAGAGGTACCTTTATGTTTTGTTTAATTTAAACAAAATATGAAACTGTTATGGAAAGATTGTGATGTGATGAGTACCATCTGCTCTTATTTTGTTATATAACAATTTGCATAAAATCTATTAAGTTTGCTGTATTGCATGCTTCAAGAATTTAATAACCCAGAATTATGTATGATATACAGTACATAGCAACAAATTGTAATACTGGGTTTGCACTTCTAGCTGCAAATATGTATAGGAAACTTTCTTTTTAGAAAAAAGGAAGCAATGCCAAATGATTTCCTTAATATTTTAGTAATTAATTTGCTTTATCAACAACTACATGTTTCATAGTTCTCTATACTAAATGCAGCAGAGCACAAAATGACACTGGTTTGACTTGGTAATTCTGCATTTGGACAATATCCTTATTTTTCAGATTTTTAACAAATACATAGATGCAGAGTTTGCCAAGCTGATGAGCAGATATGGGGCTCGATTCTGGTAATACACATGCATAATTGAGGTATATGTCCCTTGTGGGCAGTGGTGTTACTACGTTAGTGTGAATATCAGGGAAAGGGATGATAAAGTATTTGTGTTCAACTATACAGATCAGTGGTGTCAAAGCGGTGGCCCTCACACTATTAAAGAATGACTCTCAAGGGTGATTGTATGAAATATGCATTTTCTTTTAGAAAAGTGTACTGTCTGAACCTTGCTTTATTAAAGAGAAGTGTTTGAATCATCCCATTGCTACCGAGAAACTGTAGGGGCACTGCCTCCCATCATGTCCTAGGAAGCCCCTGGGGATGCTCGGATGCGAACTATGAGAATACTCAGCAGATGCTATTCTACCCTCTCTGCAGCTGCTCAGCAACTCCCTTGGCTGGCTGCCTATAGAATCAAAGGAAGAAGAAGATGCTGAGGTCTGGCTGTTCCTTTGTTTGATTCCCTCCTGACTTTGGGAAACCCATGGAGAACAAACTGTATCTCCCTTTATCCGCAAAAAGTCACCCATAACAGCCCAGAAAAAGGGAAACACTAACTTAATACATCCACTACCCAGCTGAGATGCAAGCCAAACATCTTTTTTTTTTTTTTTTAAAGGAATGTTTTTCATGCTTTTCTATCAGAAACAGTTTTTAGGCTGTTTATACTAGGTTCTTCATGGCTATGTTCCTCCCTATTTGCCCTCATTTCCCACTACATTCTCATTTGGGAACATTGTTCCACATTTGCCACCCCATACTTGCTCCCTCCCTCTCTCGCACCCAGTTACCCATCTCCAGAGGGGGAATGGACCAGTTAGGATGGTCCGCCTTCGGAGGCTGATGCAACCTCAGCGGTTCCAGGAGGTCCTGAGGGAGTTAACCTTGGACCTGGAAGGTCATTCTGTCGATGAGCTGGTCCAGCACTGGAACAGTTTGCTGGAGGAGTCCATTGACAGGGTGGCTCCAAGATGCCCTCTGCCTCTGTCTCGTCACCGCAGGACCCCTTGGTTCACTGAAGGGCTGTGGTGTATGAAGAGAGTAGGCAGGAGGCTGGAGTGACGCTGGCGTCGGACTTGATCTGATTCCGACCGACTTCTCCGACCCATTTGTGGTCCTATGTTGAGTCTCTGAGGACAGCAAGGAAAGAGTTCCTTGCTGTTCTCATAGCATCTGCGAAGTCACACCCGGCGGAGCTGTTTTGGGTGGTGCGGGGGTTGGTAAGTCCGGCCTCCCTCCGCCTAGATGAGGACTTGTCCCAGGCCTGCTGTGAGGAGTTTGTCACCTACTTCGACGACAAGATTGCTCAGATTCAGAGCGACTTTGACACTGGATATGGGGCAGTAGGCGGAGAGCATGAGGTCACGGAGGCCCCGTCTGGTCCAACTTTGTGGGGGGGAGTTTCAGGAAGTGACGCCAGCTGATGTGGTGGATGTCCTGGGGTCTGTGAGAGCCACCAGTTGTGAACTCGATCTGTGCCCATCCTGGCTGGTGAAAGCCTCCAGGGAGACATTGGGGATGGTGCTGGCGAGGGTGGTTAACGAGTCCCTGCAGAAGGGGAGGTTGTCGCCTAGCCTCAAGGAGGCTGTGGTGCACCCCCTGCTGAAAAAACCATCATTGGACGTGGACACACTCGCCAGCTACCGACCTGTCTCTAACCTTCCCTTTTTAGGGAAGGTTATTGAGCGGGTGGTGGCAATCCAGCCCTAGGCGCATCTAGAGAGCATCAGTTTCCTGGACCCTTTTCAATCTAGGTTCTGCCCCGGCTATGGCACCAAGACGGCGTTGGTGGCCTTGGTCGATGATCTCCGCCGGGAGATGGATGCAGGATGTTCGACAATTCTCATCCTGCTAGATCTCTCAGCTGCTTTTGACACCGTGGACCATGGGCTGCTGTTGAGATGGCTGCGTGACCTGGGGGGCCTGAAAGGGACTGTTCTTGAATGGTTCCACTCATTCCTCTCAGGGAGAAGCCAGCGGGTAGTGTTGGGAGCTGAAACATCTTGCCCCCGAGCTTTATCCTGCGGCTTTCCGCAGGGTTCCATCCTGTCTCCATTGTTATTTAATGCATATATGCAGCCTTTGGGGGAGGTCGTGAGAGGGTTTGGCGTACAATGTCACTGATATGCTGATTATACTCAGCTGTACATCTCTTTTTCAGCGGACCCAGACCCTGCTGTCTTCTTACTGTCCCAGTGTTTGGAGGACATGGCGGAGTGGATGTGGCAGAGCAGACTGAAGCTCAACCCCGATAAGATGGAGGTGATGATGGTGGGGAGAGTGAGGGAGGTGCCGGCCCCCCTGATTTGGGGGGTTGACCCTCCTATAGCTCAGCAGGTTCGGAGTCTGGGGGTGATATTGGACGCAGATCTCCGCCCGGAGTGATAGGTGGAGGTAGTGGCAAAGGCTGCTTTCCACCAGTTATATCTGGTGTGGAGGCTGCATCCATACGTCGCCGGACCAGACCTGGTCTCCCTCATCCATGCCTTCATTACCTCGAGGCTCGACAACTGCAATGCGCTCTACAAGGGGCTGCCCTTGTTCCTGGTTCGGAGGCTGCAGCTAGTGACTGCAGCTAGGCTGCGGCTCCTGTCAGCGATGGGCCGCCGGGAGCACATAACACCTGTGCTCCGGACGCTGCACTGGCTGCCAATAGCATGCCAAGCCAAGTCCAAGGTTTTGGTGTTGATCTATAAAGTCCTTCACAGTCTGGGTCCCTCGTACAGTACCTCAGGGACCACCTCGCCCTCCACGCCCCAGAGCGGCTCCTTCGGTCTGTCGGGTTGCCTTCTTGGAGGGGGCATTCTCGGTGGCCAGGCCGTGCCTTTGGAATTCCCTCCCAGAGGCAGCTCGCCTGGCCCCAAGCCTTTTAACATTCCGGTGAATTTGCAAAACCTGGCTGTTCGCCCAGGCCTTTGGGGAGTGGGGGAGGGGGGTTGGATTTTTTATCTCCCTCCACCCTTATTTATTGCATTGATTGTTTTAGTGTTACCCTGGTTTTAATTGTTGTAATTTTATCAGTTTTTTAAAAATGTTTTATAATTGTATTTTTAGATTGTTAGCCACCCCAAGCTGTTTTCAGGAGTGGCAGGATATAAATTTGATTAAATAAATAAATAAATAAATATACTTGTCTCTTTCTTTTTAAAACTATCATTGGGTGTTAACTAACCTTCAAAACAATCATAAAAGCTTCTCCTTGTCATGCTTCCCCTAACTTCATGGTCCCCAAACTGTAGCTCATGGACAACATTCTGCCCATGAAGCCTTTCCCTGTGGTTTGCTGAGCCTCAGGGAAGAAGAAAGGTGCTGAACCAGGTGCAGATTTAGGACAGGGCTAAAGCAAAACAAAACACCACTCCCACATGGAACCATTTTTGCCCTTGTCTTTCCAGTAACATGACATTCCTTTGAAAGAGGGAGAAGGCATGTGTCTCTCTCTCTCTGGGAAGCAAGCCTCTGTGCTGTTGCCACAAGCCACCACGGCAATCTGTACCATTTGAAGTTCTAGCCCCATGCTGCCTCTGAGGGAGTGGAGTCTCTTTTGAAGTGACTTCCTACCTGCTGGGCTCTATTCGTGTTCTGAAACAGGCAACATGGTGGTGCCAACCAGGTTGCTTTCCCCCTACCCTTCCCCTGCCATTTGTGATGTACCTCAGATGTCACTCAAAATTAACAGTCACATGAGGGAAGGTGCTCAGCTTGCACCTCTGTGATGAGAAAAACTGTACCCGTAGCAGGGACAGCTCTGCTCAGGAAAGGCAAGAATTGTGTCTCCACTTAGCTCCCTGCTCATTCACGCTTTTCAGCTCTGCAAGGTGGCTGTAAAGTGTTTAATTTATCTGAATGGCTTGGAGTTGTGCTTTCCCATTCAGTGAGCTTGGTGGAAGAGGTGGAAGTAACCTCAGCTCTCTCCAGTAGACGCCCAGAAGGTGCAGGACTGGACCCTGCCTCCCTTCCCTGTTGGCAGGAATAGAGCTGCACCTGTGAGCCCTGTGCTCCTGAGCTGGGCACAGCAAGCACTTCTCCTGTTCCTGGGGAGAGTGCTCACAGGAACCACTCCACATGTACCGCGTCCCTGCCCCCACCCTATTCTCACACCATGGCACTTCCTATGGAGCTGCTTCCAAGTAGCTTTCCAATCCAGCAGGGGTGGTCTCAGTGAGCACTCTGTTCCTCTCGCCTCTTCTGCAATGGTAAGTTTGGTGTGGACGTCGCCAGGGCTGCCCTGTTCCTTCAGGAATGACATATCTCAGAGATGTCTATACCTAGACAACTGAGACCAGAGATTAAGGATGCCTTGAGTTGTACATATGATTTTATGACTGAGGCATGTTTTCGCCTACCCTTTTTGACTGAAGAAACTGAACCACATAGTACTTGGGGTCCTCTGAAAAAAAGCACTGATAATCAGCGATACATTTTCTATTGGTCTGGATCTGACCTTGAAAGAAAGGCTAGGGTTCATTTACTAGGGATGGGACTATCGGTATCGGATTAATCGGATAATGCCAATAATTGGCGATATCAGATGAATCTGATAATACCGATAATATTGGAGTTAGTATATCAGTTTTTTAACATTGCCAATTTTTTTAAATTGCCGCAATGTTAAAGATCCGAAAATCAGAAATGTTAAAAACTGATATACCAATACAGATAAATCCGATATCAGATTAATCCGATACCGATAAAACTGTTAACCAATTATTTGCCTGGAGTCCCACCCCTATCTTTTACTACTCTGCTGCTGACTTCTCACATGATCCCAGGCAAAACACTTGATCTTTATGCCTCAATTCCTCATCTATACAATTCTTTTCCTTTTTTAAAGTTTTTTAGGTAGTTGTGTGCTCTCCTTGGTGACCTTGTGTTTCCTAGTCAGTGCAAAGAATTTGTACACACACACTAAGTAGTCTAACTGTGTGTTAAAGTTAGCTTCCAAGTTTACATAAAAGTTACAAATTTAGGGAAATAAAATTGTGGTTTCGGAAGTGGTTCAAAACCACTACCCTATCTTCTCATCCCATAGACTGATGCATTTCCTACACTCTGGCACTTGTATTCATTGCATTTTCACTAAAACATGCAGCTGCAATTTCTCAGCTTCATAAACGTATTCTCATCTATCCCTATTCATTCTCCTCCTTATCTCCCCTCTGTCTATGCTAGCCCATAAGCCTTTATCTAAATAATGATTTAGCCAGGCAGACTGCTGGTACTAGATAAACAAACAAAATCACCACTACACAATGGGTGCAGTCCTATGCCCTGTGGATCCCCATGCGAAGCCGCGTACATGCACATGCATGCAGTTTGCTTATGGCCCTATGTGCCAGCAATGTGGATCTGCATGGGTTATATGTGGCTGTGCATGAACACGGCTCCATGCAGGATCTTCAGGGCATAGGATTGCACCCATTATCCCAAGACAACCTCTTCATCTAAGTGAACTAAGGACTATGGGTGTGACATGGGCTAGGGCTGGCCCAATCCCCCACCATGCCCTGGGGCACGCCAAGGAGCCCTCCACATGTGCTGCCACCCAGCACAGCATCACCCACTGTCCCCTAGCTCTCCCAATATACTGAAGCGGACCCGCCCTCCACTCAAGACCTTGCCAGGGAACGGGACAGCATGGAGACTGGCCACACAGACGTCAGCCCCTTACCCCAATCTGGGCAGCGTTACCCCATATTGGGGAATGCCAAAACGTGCTGCATTCTCTGAGGACACAGTGCATAGCAGCCAGCTACCTGCCCTGCCCCTGGGTGGGGTGAACATCTGGTGGCTGTTCAGTCAGACAATATGTTGCATCATGGGGTAGTAAGGCTGCCTGCTGTAAAGTAACTGCCAAATTTGGTTAGAATCTCATTTGGCTTCACCCTATGACTACAATCCTGACCCACTAAAGTCAATACTCTAAAGTCAATGTGAATTGTTTGGGTGATTATTGCACCCTATTACTATACCATTTCCAAAGGAGAGCAAGTGTAAAAATTGAACAGCTTGTTTGCTGCTTATACCCACAAGCTATCGCACCATAGATCAGTCTGGATGCCTAATAGACTCAAGGCTCAGTACTTACAAGGAAGGTGAAAAGCGATACAGCTACTTATATGAGCACATAAATTAGGTAAATAATGTTTGTTTTGCTTCATAAAATATGAGCTTGTTTTGTGTATGAAAGATTGTAACCTCCTTGCATAATTGCTTCTAATAAATCTCATATTTCTATAAGAACTACTTTCACTGGCTAGAGTCCTACTCAATTACTCAATTTTGTAAGGTTTTTTATGATTGTTTTAATATTTAAAAAAATGTTTTAATTAAAAGTTATTAGCCGTTTGCAGGAGGGGCTGTTTGCAGGAGGGGCTGTTTGCAGGAGGGGCGGGATATAAATATATTAAATAAATAAATAAATAAATAAATTAAGGAGGGGTTCGAAATGCAACAAGACGACAGTTCAAAACCTTAAGAAATCACAGTTTTCATCCATTTATTTTAACAACAAAGTTGTAAAAGTTGAAGAAAGGCAAAATTTAAACAGATAGGGAAAGGGTTAACCTTCAAGTATGAATGCAGCTGCAACTGCATCAGGTTGTTGCTCTCTGGCAGTCTCGACTCTCAAGACCTGCTGGGTGTCATTTTGAGGCTTGCCGCCCAAGCCCCAGTCGGCTCGGGCGGCAGGGAGAAGCAGAGCACCCACCCACCCACCTGGAAGAATGTCACTGTAGGTGCTAGTTGGTTGCTTCTTTGAGGGCCGAGAAGGAATTTTTTGCGATTAAGTCAGATTGGCCACAGATTTGGTTGTTTTTTCACCTTCCCCACAGTGCATTTGATTGTAGCAGCATTGTGATTGTTGCTCGAGTTAATTGTTATGTTTGTAGCTCTCTTTAGCAGGGGTCCAGTTAATGGTAGGATAGTTAGTTCATTAGATTAATTAAAAGGGAGACATCTCCTAAAAGAGATGGGGCTGCGGGAGGAAGCAAGTACATATGCGGTCAGGTTCCTTCCAAGGCCCAGGGGAAAGGAATGTGCCATACACTCGAGGACAAGGGGGTTCTGAGGGGGCCGTTGCCTTCTCTCCTGCTCCAGGTCACTACGAGGCTATGATGCCTTCGCAACCAGCCACACAGCTGGAGGAAGAGTGACCTATCATTGTTAATTGTAGCACATAAGGAGGTGGCACTGAGGAAACATCAGGCCGCTTGCACAAGTTCAGGTTATAAGACCCTGAGGGAATTAGCCTTCCGCTTCCTCCTTTCCGATTCGTTGAATAAAGAGTACGGCCTTTAAAAATCCAACTAATTGTGTGTGTCTTCCCTCGGGGGGGTGCTGGGCAAAACTCAGCAGGTCAAGAGTAAGAGTCTACTCTCTCACCAAGACTGCTCACATCATGCATCAGGTTGGGCAGTGGCACACGTTCATATTCTGAGTGCTGGATTAAATTCTTAGAAATTGTTGTGTCCGCTGGTGACCCTGTATTCTCTCCCACTCAGTGAAAAGGGTTTGCAGTTCTGACTCTCTCAAGTGACAGTACGTGAATGGTTTGTACTGCCTCAAGCTTAGGTTTCCCAGAGACAAGATGACCGGGAGAGTGTCTCACCAGGGCCTGGAGGGAAGGATTGAGTGCTGACCCCACCCTGACAGTCTTTATAACTCACCAGTTGAAACGGACACCTGCTGCACTGCCAATTGATTGCAGTGGCTGCTGAATAGCAGCATCTCATGGCACCGAGCTATTTGGTGGCTGGGAAGGATGACATATTAGCATTTGGGTTTGGGGTGCATGCGCAATTTGGATTGCTGTAGTCACTTTGGTCGGTGGCGGATATGATGGCGGTTGGGTTGGGTTGGGTTCGAGGAAACGGTGTGCAAGATTATTGTAATCACTCTAGTGGATTTAGGATATGCTCGTGGGTGGGTTGGGTTGGTGAGACAAGAGTAGGGACATTAGTGGAAGGAATTTGTAGGAGGGGAGGAAGCAGGATGTATGGGTGAATGGGCTTGGATTTTCCTTCATCTATAAATGTATTGTTCTTACTATAGTAATGTATCCCAAGCCAATATTGGGATAGGACATCATATACAGTAATAGTAATGCTTTCCTGTTACATCTAGAATCGCCACCTTTTGCAGTTTGACCCTGAGACTCCAATTTTCATCTATTGTGAGTCTCGGGGACAAACTGAGAAAAGTGAAGCCCTAGTTATGTTGCTTTCACCTCCAAATGACAATAGAACAGTAAGAAAGGAGGAACCATCACCCCCCTCCACTTTCTATACTCAATGCTACACACTTTTGGTTGTTTTAGATGAGCAAGGCCACAAGGTCTGTGGCTGCTGAGTGGCACAGTTGAGGAGCAACCACTCAGGAGGAGTGTGAGGGAAGGTATTCTGATGGGCAGCTCCCCAGCATGGCTACCGCAGCAGCTGCACGCACACACACACACACGCACACACCATGGAACATGGGAGAGGGAAAAGTGTGCCAGGCTGGCCTTTGAAACAGACACATCTAGGCCATGAGCACAGGGTAACCCAACTCCTCGGTGTGCATGGCACGTTCCTTTGACTTACAAAGGTTGAGTCCCCCACCCACAGTGCTTCTGAGCAAGGGACCCGTCTCAGGTGGCTTCCCCAGTTCATACAGGCAGCAGATACATGAGATCCTGTTGCCATGCACTGTTTTGGCCTGCTGCGCACAGGGCACTCCAGATTTTTTGTCAGTGCCCCATGAGTGGGTGCTGTGTGGCTCACTTAAGTGCTCATCTCCCCCACCAACCCCGTTCCACCTTTAGACAGGTGGTCAGATGAGGGGCTCCCAAGTCATCATGTGTGGCAGTATCTCGTTTAAAAAATAAACAAAAAAAGACACCAAAACACCCTGTTTGGGGCATGTGGGGATGTTTATAAAGGCATTCCTCTACTCCACATTCTTAGCACTGTGGGTCACACCACAGTGAAATAGAGATGTGACAGGGTAAAAAGTACAAGCTGCCACAGTCCACAAATGTAGTTAAGACGTAGTTCACTATGAAGAAGATTGCAGCAATCTCGTTTTAAGGTGCTATTTTCAGAGCTGCTTGAGTAGCCTCTTTCCACAGGGCCTGGGAGCACCTACCAAGAGCCAAGGAAAGAATTACTGTTCCTGTACAATCGGGAAATAACTACCTTTTAGAATTGCTTTCAACTGTCGGTATTTCGTCACTATCTGTTGAATACGCACTTCTGCTGTTGTCAAGATTGGCACCTGTGATTGTCCACTATTTTTCAGTATTTTCCAGCATTTTAAAACTGCATGAGAATGCAGAAAACAAGGCACTTAAAATACACCAATTAAAGCACAGTTTCTAAGGAGCCAAAACAAGGACTAATAAGGGAAATTATGAAAAATTTTCAGGCAACGGTAGCTGCCTGAGTACTTAATTGTAAAGTCACTGTTCATTATAAACAGGGGACTGCTGAAGCCCCAATTTTGAGGAAATCGCTTGACCTACATTTCTAAAAAAATTAACTATGGCTGTAAGTTGTGAGGACCATCATATCCACAAACTTTGAAAAAGATCCATTAGGAAAATAAAATGTTATAACTGCTTAAATGTTAATTGCTTGTGATCAAAATACACACCATCCTCGTGTATTTGATTCATGATTATCTCCTCCCCCTGGATGAGTTGAGCCCCCAAACTTCACAGACTTGGAGAATGAGATCTGCGCTTCTGAAATATGATACTGATTGATGTAGCCAAAACTGAGTTATTAGTGCTAAACAATCAGTTCTGCTGGTTCGCACATGCGCACTTGAGCTCCTCCGTCCCCCTGTGAGCTCTGTAATTGGTGATGCTGAGGAGCGGAACTCTGTAAATGCTGACTACTGTAGTCTCCCCCTGGTTTGTGCACTGTGCTGGAAGGCAAGCATACCTGCCTCCCACCCAGCCCTGCCCTCACTCGCCGTGCCCCCCCCAGCAAAGCGGAGTCAGCACATCTTGCTGGGGCCGTAGCTGGTACAACCACAGCTAGCTCGGGCCCTGTAGTTTCATGGCTGGGGGGGAAGGCTGCAGCCAACTTCTCCCCCAATAAGTTGTTCTGCCTCCCCTCCCTGGCTTCTGTCCCCATCCCTCATCTTCCTGTCCCTCCTAGTAGCTCCAGAAGCAGCAGCAGCAGGACACAGGGACATGGATGGGCTGGGAGATATGGCTGTTTGTTTACAAACAGTGCCTCCACATGTGCTGATCTTTACAAGGTTGTTGCCTTGTAAAGGAAGTTCTTCGAGATGGCTCCCAACACTCTCACAACTGGGTTGTGCATGCTCATCCTATCCAAATAATAGACTGCATGATGGTCTCGAACACCTCTAGTATAAAAAGCACTCTCCCCCTCAGAATGACAGTTCCTTTCAACCATTTCTAGAAATATAAGAAAACGATTCCATGCGGGCTGGAAGGGTGGGTATTTGTGAGAATGTTTGGAGCCATCTCAAAGAACCTTGTTTACAAGGTAGCAACCCGAACTTCTGACCAGCAAAACACAGCATAAGGGAAGTTACGTGACTTTTGAAAAGTTACGTGACTTTTGAAAAGTTGCGGACTTTTGATTCCGTACTTTTAAAAGTGTGCAACTTTTGAAAAGTTGCACACTTTTCACTCCAATGAAAAGTTGCAGACTTTTCAGAGTCAAAAGTCTGCAACTTTTCAAACCAAGTGAAATGTCTGCACCTTTACAAAAGTTACAGACTTTTCATTTGGTATGAAAACTTGCAAACTTTTGGCTCCATACTTTTAAAGTCACTTTTGATTCCGTACTTTTAAAAGTCTGTAACTTTTCAAAAGCTGCGGACTTTCCACTCCTATGAAAAGTTGCAGACTTTTCACTCCTATGAAAAGTTGCAGACTTTTCATACAGTCAAAGGTCTGCAACTTTTCATACTGAGTGAAAAGTATGCAAGTTCTCAAAAGTTACAAACATTTCACTTGGTATGAAAACTTGCAAAGTTTTGACTCTGTACTTTTAAAGTCACTTTTGACTGTACTTTTAAAAGTCTGCAACTTTTCAAAAGTTGCAGACTTTTTACTCCTATGAAAAGTTGCAGATTTTTCATACAGTCAAAAGTACAGTCAAAAGTCTGCAACTTTTCATACCGAGTGAAATGTCTGCAAATTCTCGAAAGTTACAAACTTTTCACTTCGTATGAAAACCAGGGGGGCCCGGGGAGAACTAAGGGAGTGGGTGGGGGGTGGAGGGGCACTGGATAGCGGGCAGGGGGGACAGGGGGAGAANCAGGGGGAGAACTAAGGGGGTGGGGGGCACCGGATAGCAGACAGGGGTGGGGGGAGAACTAAAGAAGTGGGGGCCAATGGCTAGTGGGCAGGGGGGTGGGGGAGAACTAAGGAAGCGGACCCCCTGTAAACCTCCTGGCCTCCCCACAAACACCCACCCCCACAGACACCCACACACACACCGACATCTCCACACACACACACACACCCACACACACACATCCCCCAACAGATGACCACACAGACACCACATACACATAGACACCAATAAACACCCCACACCTGCCCCCCCAATGCCCGCCCCTAGCTTCCGCCACCCCTCGCAACATCCCGAGCCCCACCTCCCACAAAACCAAGAAATTAACCAAAGCAAAAAACTTAACAGTTTAAAAATAAACTTAATTTATTTATCAATAACTAAACGTGCACATCTTACAACTATGAAAATAATTTATTATCATAATTTGACAAGGAACAATTGTGTCAGAGTAATTTAATTCTGTTTCTACATAACTTCATTGTGTACAACGAATTGTATAATGTCTACACTCACATTCTTTACTTTCATTGTATGAACTGTACACAATTTGTATACATGTAAATAACAGACTTGAATTACTCTGACACAATTGTTCCTTGACAAATTATGATAATAAATTATTTTCATAATTGTAAAATGTGCACGTTTAGTTATTGATAAAAATGAAGTATGTATGGTAAGGAATTTAGTACATATATTACATGTATGTTGATGATTAAGTTATGTTTTGATGATTATGTTATGTTATGTTTTTTGGCGTTTATGTTTTGTTACAGTGTATAGAGTGGAAGGTGTTTTGAATTGTAATTGTACTGAATTGGTTTTTTGTGTTTATTTTAAGAAAACTCTTGTACATTTAAGTTTATTTTTAAACTGTTAAGATTTTTGCTTTGGTTATTATTATATAGTTAACCTGCAAGCATAGAAAAGCAAACACAAGAAGTATGTAAGGAATGTTATATGGTGTGTGGCTGCTCCTGCCTAGGAAGAATTAACAGAAGTGCCGAACAATGGCAATTCCCCAATGGGAAGTAGCGAAAATAGCAAAGCAGCCAGTAAGTTCCCTCATTGCAGAAGCACAGACGGATGGTCTTTGTCAGAATGAGACAAGGACACAGGACGGATGGTCTCCCAGAATGAGACAAGGACACAAATAGTTGGATTTTAACAGCCACACTCTTTATTTGAATTAATACAACTTTTGGTGGGTAAACAGCCAAAGACAATTTGAGTCCAATAATAATTGACAAGTTTTACACTATCAACTATGAGCGTAATGGAGTCTGAAGCACCTCATGTACCCAACCCTTAAAACGGCTAAATATGCCTCACCTTTCCTCCCATGACACGTTATAGTTGAGGGGTTTTCCCTCTGGTCCATGTCTACCACAGGACCAGAGTAAGGATGAGATACAGAAGGCCCAGAGCCACATATTTGACCCCTTGATGCCCTCAAGTTTATCCCTCTCCAGGACGTGACTCAGAGTTTGCCGCACCATTTCTATGCTAAGTCTTAATCCCCCATCTCCTAAGGAGATGTCTCAATTTGGAATGCAACTTGCTATAAGGAAACATAGTAAAAAGTAGTGGACCCCTGTCACAGAGAGCCACCAGATTACATGAATAATTCTTCACCCGCCCAGACTAAATCCACAACCTCCGCTCACTAAGCTCTAAGGGATTAGGGTTAAAGAGCTACTGCCATTATGGATAATGAACTGAACTGGGCAATGTAGCTCAGACCACAAACAGTAGGTCTCAAATTGAGTAAAGGAGTCACCCCATTGTCTGCAACCCACCCATCCCCTTCATGGTTTCCCTTCTTACTTGCCACGTCTAATCTTTGCTGTACTGCTGTGTCATGCCAAACCCGTGCTCCCTAAGTGAGATTAAACGGAGCGCAGGAAAAAACCTCCACACCTGTAATAGCTTTCTTAACCTGAATGATCCACCAAAAGCCCCTTAACTCTGGGCAGGTCTCCTCCCCCCACTATGCACACAATTATTTCTGTAGCTTGCTCTATCACTGCCCATTCACCTGGTATTGGCTGCACACATACATATGTGCATGAAATTTCAAATTCAACTCCAGGAGCCAAAGAATCAGTTGCCAGTAATTACCCTGATAATGCAAAGTAACAAACAAATACTGAATTTCAGTATCATTCCAAACCGTGACTTAAATACACAAGTAATAAATGGAATCTGAAAATTCAATTAAATAAACTATATAAAATACTCACAATGAATAAAGATGTATGCACAGCAGCTCCCACACACCTG
The DNA here is from genome assembly GCA_003113815.1 of Sphenodon punctatus. Taxonomy (NCBI): domain Eukaryota; kingdom Metazoa; phylum Chordata; class Lepidosauria; order Sphenodontia; family Sphenodontidae; genus Sphenodon; species Sphenodon punctatus. The sequence continues at coordinate 1,451,960 of QEPC01011396.1, forward strand.
CCAGTGCAGCACCAGAAGTCATGCTGCTGCCTCAGTCCAAAGCCTATGCCAAAGCAGAAGACAGCCCGAGTTTCTGCCAAAATCAGGCCTGAAAAGTCACTGCCAAAGCCTGCTCCTACTGCAAGTCAACTTAAAGTTACCAGCCCCCCTTCTCTCCTTCCAGCATTTGGGTAGGGCCTCTGCAATAGGAAGGTGGAAGGATCAAGGGTGGAACACAAGACTGGGCAACTCCTATGCCCTCCCAATATAGGCCACCTAATGGCCTTGTACTCCTAATTTGCATTTGGGGGGGTGGCGGCTATAAGAACTCCCACTGACTCCCTTGGAGGTAACACTAATCCAGGGTTCATTACACATGCTCAGGGGCCCTGAAGACATCACACTTAATCAACGTAGATGTAAGTCTGCCCTCAGTGAACAGTTGAGGCTGTAATCGAGGTTATTAGAGCTGTGGATTGCAGCTTGCCCCACTGAATTCCATAGAATCATAGCATCTTAGAGTTGGAAGGACCTCAGAGGTCATCTAATCCAACCCTCTGCTCAATGCAGGAAATCCACACCTACAGAATCTGTGATAGATGGCCATCCAGTCTCTGTTTGAAAATCTCCAGCAAAGGAGAAACCATCACCACCCTCGGCAGTCTGTTCCACTGTCAAACCCCTCTTATCTTTAAGAAGTTCTTCCGGATGCTTAGCCAAATTCTGCTTTCTTGTAATTTGAGTCCATTGTTTCTAGTCTTGCCTTCATGAACAACAGAGAACAAGTCTGCTCCATCTTCTGTGTCACAGTCCTTCAGACATTTGAAGACCGCTATCATGTCTCCCCTTAGTCCCCTCCGCGATTAAAGCGGCGGGGGTTTGGCGGCGCCCCCTTTCCTCCCTCCGGCCAAAGGAGGCGAGGAAGGAGCGGCCGCAACGAGGAAGCGGGAGGCAGAACGGCCTGGTTGCCACGGCAACCTCGAGAGGAGCGCGCCCGGGACTCTCGCGAGAGCGCAAGTCCCGGGCGCCATTTTAGAAGCTCCCCGCTCAACCGCCTCATTCGGCCAGGCGGGAGCGGGGAGAAGGTCGTGCATCGAGGCAGCGCCAAGTGGTAGGCCGCTTGCCTCGACGCACGAGGGCCGAAGGGTGAAGCGGGGCCTAATTGAACCCCCTACAACCCACCGGGCGACAAGGAGTCTGTCTGCAGAAGCGGGACACAGCCGCTGGGGAAGCGGTAAAGCGCTGAGCGGGGGTCGGATTGCCCCCCCCC
>QEPC01011396.1:1453308-1477336 GCA_003113815.1 Sphenodon punctatus
GCCTGGCACAATAGGGGAACCTCCTGTTGGGAAGGTTAACAGTTAGGGATAAGAGATTGTTAGGACCCCAGTTCAAAGGGGGAAGTGGGAGGGTTACCTCTTCCCCCTTTTGGCTAAATAATAAAGAGTGCGGCCGTTCAAACCCATATACTGTGTCCTCGTCTTCTTTGGGGGGAGGGGGTGCGTCGACAAGTCTTCTCTTCTCCAGGCTAAACATACCCAGCTCCTTCAACCTTTCCTCATAAGACTTTGTTTCCTGACCCCCGACCATCTTCACTGCTCTCCTCTGAACCCATTCCAATTTGTCAATGTCCTGCTTAAAATGCGGTTCCCAGAACTGGACACTACTACAGATGAGGTCTGACCAGCGCAGAATAGAGTGGAACTATGACTTTTTGTGACCTGGACACTACACTTCTGTTAATGCAGCCTAAAATTGCATTGGCCTTTTTATGCATCACACTGTTGACTCATGTTCAGCTTAGATCAACTACAACCCCAAAATCCTTTTCCTATGTACTGCTGTCAAGCCAGGTATCAAACATGCTATACTTGTGCATTTGATATTTCTTACCTAAATCTAGAACTTTACATTTTTCTGTTGAATTTCATTTTGTTAGTTTTGGCCCAACTTTCCATCCTCTCACGATTGACTTGAATCTTGTTTCTGTCTTCTAAGGTGTTAGCTATCCCTCCCAGTTTTGTCACCTGCAAACGTGATAAGTCATTAATAAAGATGTTGAACAGTACAGAGGCCAGGACCGAGCCCTGAGGCACCCCGCTCGATACCTCCCTCCAGATTGATGGGGAGCCATTCATGAGCACTCTTTGGGTAAGGTTCTTCAAGCCTCTGCAAATCCACCTAATGATAGTATCATCTAGCCCATATTTAGCCAGTTTGTCAAAAAGGATATCATGGGAGACTTTGTCAAATGCTTTGCTGAAATCAAGGTATACTACCATCCATGGCAGTCCCATGATCTACTAAACTAGTAACACAATAAAAAAAGGAAATAAAATTAGTCTCGCATGACTTGTTTTTGACAAACCCATGCTGGCTCCTAGTAATCACAGCATCGTTCTCTAAATGCTTACAGACTGACTACTTTATAATATGCTCTAGAATCTTTCCAGGTATTGATGTCAGGCTGACCGGTGTCAGCCAGTCTAATTTCCTGGATCCTCTTTTCTTTCCTTTTTGAAGGTAGGGGCCACATTTGCCTGTCTCCAGTCATCCAGCAGCTCACCCGATCACCAAGAGTTCTTAAAGATTACAGAGGTTCCAAGATTACATCTACAAGTTCCGTCAGTATATTAGGATGCAATTCTTCTGGCCCTGAGGACTTGAATTGGTTTTAAGTAGCTGGGAATCTCTTTACCATCTTTTTACCTATCCTGAGCTGCAATTCCTTCCCTTCAGCATTAGTGCTACTCTCCCAGGTTGGAAAGAATTTGCCTTGTGGGAGAAGTATGAGGCAAAATAGGAGTTGAGAAATTCTGCCTTCTTTTTGTCACCTGTTAACATTTCGCCATCTTCACCAAGCAGCAGACCTACTGCATCCTTATTCTTTACCTTGCTTCAAACATACCTGAAAAACCCTTTTTTGTTGTTTTTAGCATCTTTTGCAAGCCTCAGCTCATTCTGAGCTTTAGCCTTCCTGACACCATCCCTACAGGTTTGGGGTACTTGTCTGTACTCATTCTTGGTGATTTGTCCCTCCTTCCATTTATTATACATGTCCTTTTTATTTCTCAGCTCATCAGAAAGCTCCTTGTATAGCCACATGAGTTTCTTTAGAGGTCTCCCATTTTTCTCATTAGAATGATTTGTGATCGTGCTTTCAAGTATCTCATTTTTCAGAAATTCCCACCCATCTTGGATGAAAGGAGTGAAAGAGGGGTGGGAGTTTCTGAAAAATGAGATACTGAAAGGACAGTCACAAACCATTCCAATGAGAAAAATGAGAGACATCTAAAGATCCTTTAGATTTCCTAGCCATGGATTCCTACCAAGCTTTTCTCTGAGTTTATTAAAATCAGCTTTCCTAAAGTCTAGGGTAAATGTCCAACTATGTTCAATTTTCCCTTTCCTTGATATCATGAACTCCAAGATGACATGATCTCTCCCCCCCCACAAGGTTCCCACTACTTTCACCTCATCAAACAGTTCTTTCCTGTTGGTAAGGACTGAATCCAAGACAGCCTACTCTGGCATTCCTTCTTCCACCTTCTGAAAGATGAAGTTATCAGCAAGGCAAGGCAAGGCAAGGCAAGAAGTTATTGGATATTCCATTCTTAGCAGAGTTTGATTTCCAACAGTTTTCAGGATAGTTGTAGACACACCCACACACACCCATTATTACTACATCTTGCCTCTTTGAAAGTGTTGCAATCTGGTTTAGGAGAGCATCATGCACATCTTCTGCTTGGTTTGGCAGTCTGTGTATACTCCTTTATATTTATTTTATTATTTATTTATTAAAAGATTTACTATCCTGCCCCGGCAGCTTGGGGTGGTGTACAATATAAAAACAGTAAAATATAACAGAGATGTAAAATTTCAATAAAAACAGAAATCCACACCGCACTCACCCAACACCATCCCTCCCCTCACCAAACGCCTGGTGGAACAAGCAGGTTTTACATTGACACCTGAAGGAGGGAAGGTCCCTGGCCAAATGAGTCTCTGCCGGGAGGGCATTACACATCTGAGGTGCAGCGAACAAGAACGCCCTCTCCAATGTGGTCCTCTGCTAGACATGGGGAATCTTCAAAATGGTACCCCTGGCCGATCGCAGAGGCCATTCCAGAATCTGGGGATTGAGGTGCACTCCCATATCTGAGGACTGCTGTCATGTCTTCTTTTTGGTAAGCTTCACGTTGGCCAGTTCCTTCAACTTTTCCTCATGAGCTTGTTTCCAACGCTACCTAGGCAACCCTTGACTACGCTCTTTGTGAATAAACATGGATCAGAGGATGAATAACCCAACAGCCTGAATACATACTCGAGGTGGTGATTTTGCTGCCCTGCCCCCAGAAGCCACTGCCACATTGATGGGCAAGTGCAAAGGATAGCATTTTGGGCCTCAGAAAAAAATTGATTTCTCAAAACTACAGGAATTCATTAACTGCCTGATCAAAAGGCTGCCCTAGTATAATTGAAAGCTACTCCAGTGACAAAGGCATTGCCTCTAGGATCTCCATGGTTCTTAGAGCTAGGAGGCATAAGTGCAGCATCTGTAAGCAGGGAGAAGGCATTACTAATAATTTGTTAATCCAGTCCACCGCTTCACAGGAAATAAGCCTTGTTATTGTGGCAAGCAAGCACAACTACCCTTGCTAGCATCATGTTTGGTGGTGGGTTTGTTTTGTTTTGGGGTGGTTGTTTTTTTAATTGAGCGCATTTGCAGCTGGTGGCATGGCACAAGCAAATCTGTCAGACATAAATGCACATATTTACCCATCTAGGACACTGCAAAATGTTAAGATTAGAATAGAATCAAAATGATACCCCAAATGCTATAATACATCCTGACTAAATTCAGAAAGTTATACAAATATAATATGGTTTGTATTTTATTTTTCAGTTTGAGTCTGCTGTAACTTTCTAGCATATATGCTGTTATGGTTCCAGATAGTTCACTGGTTTTAGAAGCAAGTGAGGCTTATTTTGTCAGTCACCTCACCAGTCACTGTATGAACAACACTTATAAAGAAAGAAATGGTGCAGCAGTCAACTTTAGATTTCACAGCTAGGGAAAGAAAAACTAGAGTAAGGTTGCAATCCTCACCTCCTTGAAGTGACAAAATTTCCAAGGCATGTTCAGATCACACCTAATATGTGTTAAAGGGATTTGCATATTTTTAAACAATGACAGCTGCTACAATTGGCATTGACCTTGGAGTCCCCATCTAACAACAGTTATGCACTTACATATGCTGCTTGGGCTGTTACATTGGTTTTAAGCTTGCCAAAGCAACAGTTCTACTCTAGTCAGCACTGGTCAGACATCACCTGGAGCCAGTGTCCAGTTCTGGGCCCCTCCATTCTAAGACATTAACCAACTGGAGCTAGTTCAGAGGACAACCACAAAATTTAAAGGCTTGGAAACAAGCTCATGAGGAAAAGTTGAAGGAACTGGCCAACACGAAGCCTACCAAAAAGAAGACATGACAGCAGTCCTCAGATATCCAAAGGGGCTGCCACCAAGAAGATCAGAAGGGACTGTCCCATCATTTCCAGTGACAAGACTCAAAATTAACAGGTTCAAATGACAGGGAGGTAGACACTGGCAGGACATCAGGAAACAACTTCCTAAAAGCAAGAACTGGGAGGCCATGGAATAAGTTGCCCAAGGAGGTCACAGGCCCACCTTTGCTGGATGTGTCCAGGAAAGGCTGTCAGGAATTCTGCGGCTATTTATCTCAGCAAGAATTTTGAACAGATGACCATTCTAGGTCCCTTCCTACCCTACGATGTAGTGAATATAAAGGTTCTTTTCTTGAACATGCATTGCATAACATTAAATAGGCATGCAAAATTCCAGATGAAATTCCAGTTACATGGGTAGAGCCTACAAACAGAAGTTTGTTCATTTTTTAATTTATTTTTTAAAGGTGAATATGACTGGTTAGGATTTCAAAGTCAAACTACTTTCTCTGTCTGGGTACTAGCAAGGCCAAAAATCTAGCCGGTGAAACCTCTGTCAAAAATAAATAAATTAATTTAAAAAAAAAAAACCAAACCCACTTATCAAAAACTACTGCAGCATCCAATCCCACCACACTTTTCTTGGGATAAATACTTCCATTCCATTGCTTTCTCTCTCCAACAGCATTGATATAACAGTTAAACAATAAAGGACTAACTCACTAATCAGGTCTGCAACAAGCAGCTACATTTGTACTTTAGGCATCAATGTAAAACCTAGTTATTCCACTGGGCTTTTGGTGGGGTGAGGGGGGGAGATGGGTAGTGGGAAGGTTGGGCAGTTATGACGCATATGAAGTTTTGTTTTAATGGGGTTTTTTATTTTTATTTCTTTTATATACTTTGAATTGTACACCACCCCAGGCTGCCTAGGCAAGAGGGGACAGGATATCAAATTTTTAATAAATAAATAAATTTATTGGGTGTTGAAACTTCCTTGTTTGTTCTGAAACCACATTCCTGGGGGGTGTTTGTAAAGTGTCTCTATTTGATATTTTGAATTTGCTTCCATAATATAACTCACTGCCTCTACCCAGCAATTGGTTTGTCTTGACCCTATTGGCCTGCCCTGCAATAAAATCACCTGGGTTTGGTAGAGCCCTGCAAGGTTCCACTGGTCCAAAACAGCTGGCATGTTTAAGGATTCACCCCTACCATCTTTTACAATTAATGCTCTGGAATGACTAGCTTCACTCCCAGGATCTCCACTAGGACTCTGTGGGATTGGGGTCTGACCATGGGAGGACAAGCCCCCTTCGCCGCCACAATCGCGGTGACGGGGAAATTGTCGGCCCGCCCCAGGACCAGGATGGGGTTCCCCAAAGGAGAGGGCCATGGCACAGTGCATTAGAGTGCTCCCTGCTGGAACAGGCGGGTTTCTGCAGAAGGCAGAACCCTCTGTGCAGGCGCAGAAGCCTGCATGAGGAAAGGAACAGCCCCGCCCTCTCTAGGAAGGGCGGAGCTGTTTCTGGCTGCATGGGAAGCAGTAGGGATGGGTGAACAGATCACAGTTCAGGTTCAGGCATTCGATTTGGCTGCGTTCGTTTCGTTCGTTCGGTTCGCCCCTTCGGTTCGCCTGTGTTTGGTTCATCAGTTTGGATGTTTGGTTGTTCGGTGGTTCGGGTCGAATGTTGTGTTCAGATTTCAAACTTGTTTAAGTCGAGATCGGTTAATTCGTTAGTTTGGTGCAATCAGGAACTGAAAATGACATTTGGTTTTTGGAACAAAAGGAAAAAACTAAAAAACATATTTCTGACTATAACATTTTTGTTTCTTATTATCTTTTGAAGGAATTTAGGGAGTTTATATCCCCAATGAAAGGCACCAAGTGTACCAAAATTCGGAACGATTAGATAAAGGAAACGAATTTCAGAAGCAATTGAATGTTGTGATTTTAAGAAAAGCTCCATACACATTCACAACTACAACTTCTTTATCTTGCATCCAATGTTCATGAAACTTGTGCATATTACATATCTCCATATGCTTAATATTTCTCCCAATTTTAGGAAAGAGTGGATAAAGGGTCCCAAGGGTATAAGACATTAACCTGAAAATACATTTCCAGCTGTTACATTTTGATATTCCATTCTGTTTACAGGATATTTGACAGGAATGTATCAAATACCGTTCCTGCTATTTCAGCAAATGTACAGGAGATTTTGATAAAGGGAACCACTTCTGTTGGCCAATTTGCATCACAAACCGATCTTATACCACAGTGACATAAGAGAATCCCAGGCATAGGCCCCTTCTCTACATTTGTTGTACAGGCATATAAAATTGAGACCCTTTATAATATCTCTCTGATATTTGGCAGAGATGATCATGAAAGTGAAATATATAGTCCTGCCAAATTTCATGTACACTGGTTGGACTACAAAGATGTTATAATCAGACATACATTTATTTGTTAATTGCTTATACCACCAAGACCTTTTGTCCAATCCTTCTGAAATTTGGCAAAGATAGTTACTATGGGAAGGGGTATAAACTTAACATGTTTCACCTACATTAGATGTGAGGCAAAGAAGTTACAGCTAAGAATGTATATGTAGAATATTGCAAAATACAATAATGCAACTGCTTCTAAAATCGGATTCCTTTATCCAATTGTTTTGATATTTGGTGCACATAATGAGTTCTATTGAAGGTAGAGGCACCCCAAATTTCAGCCACATAGCTTAAAAAACAAAAAAGTTACAGCCGATAATGTGTTTTCCATTGAAACCAATGGAAATTCAATTCCGAACTCACCAAACGCATCCGAAATGAACTTTCGAATTCGAGTTCGGTTCGAACGTTCGGTTCGGTTGACTGAACAATTTGATTTCAGTTCAAACTCTGAACTTCCGAATTCGAGTTTGGTTCGAACGTTCGACCAAACTATTCGAGTTCGGTTCGAACTCCAAACTTCCGAACCACGTTTGCCCATCCCTAGGAAGTGGCATTTGAGCTGGGGACAAGAGAAAAGCAGTAGCAAAGAACGTTGCTGCTGCTCTCAGCGCTAGAGCCAGTGTGACTAGCCGGCTGGGATGGGCCGCACCAAGAGGAAGGGAGCGGCAGCCAAGAAGAGGACACAGGCCAAGGGGACTTACCCTCCTCCAACTGGTTGTGGTCCCGAAAGGGAAGGGACAGGGGAGGCAGAGGGGGAGGGGCCCCCAACAAGGGAGGAATTGGAAGCCCGCCTCGCAGCATGCGAGGCCAGGCTGCGGGCCCGAGGTCCAAACCCCCAGAACCCCCAGGGAGAAGCAGGAGGTACCCACACTTAAGGGATGGAGAGCCCTTATACAGGGCAGAGGACTGAGGAGCAAAATATGAACAAGATGCCCCCCGCCCCTCCCCAAAGCCAAGATAGTAGCAGGAACCCGCCCCTCGCCCTTTCCTTAACAGAAGCTCCGAGGCAAGGGACAGAGCAATGGGCCTCAAACAGGCAGATAGGAAGGGGTACAGTGGCACAAGGGGAAGCTACCACTAACCTGATGACCCCGGGGTTCACAACAGGCAGTGGGGGGGAACCCTTGGACCAAGAAGGGGTCCCAGGCCTTGCCCAATACCAGAGGCAGAGGTCAGGGTGGATAACCCCGGATGGGTGAGGCACCCCAGTAGGAGAATTTAATGCACCTTCTGGGCAAGGAATGCCCAGTGGGATATCAATGTCCGCAGGTGAGGAACCCCCAAGGACTCAGAGTAGGATAGAAGATCGTGGGCAGCAGGATCAGAATTCAGATCACGCCATGTGGCAGAGGATAATCACCCTCGAGAATGAATTGGGTGGGGACCCGCTGGGGTGCACGGAAGGCAGTGTTAGTGGAGGACCTGATGAGAGTGTCCCACAACAGAACAGGTCATATGGTGATTACACCACACATGCAGGGATGGCACCTGCCACCTTAGGGAGGGCTCATAGGAATCCCCAAATGGGGGGCATGGGAATGACAAATTCCCAGGAACAGGGGCTTTCGGACCTGTGCGTGGGCACAGAAGTACGGGGAACCAGTTACGAAGGGTCAGCCAACCCCTCCAGATAACACAAGAACAAGCCCCTATGGGGCCGCAGTTGATGATGGTCAATGGGGCATAGTCATGGGTGTGCCCAACTGGGGGCGACGGGGTTACCATGCCGCCCACGAGGAGTGAAGCAATTAGGAACTTAAGTAGTGAAGTCACCCATGCTACCACACGGGCAGGGGAAAACCTGGATAGGGGCTGGCAAGCAGGTGGTGATTCATCACCCAGACGGGGTCATTCCCGACGTGGCGGCTACATTCAGAAGCCACTTAACATTGGCAACTAAGGAAAAAATATGAAAGGGTGAATATGTAGATCTGTTTGCATTATTGTTTAGTAATCCAATAGTGTATCACTCGGAACCAGAAGGGGAAAAGGATAAAGAGAAATTTAAGCGCCCAAAATCAGACAGAAATTGGGCAAATTGGACCTCTGCTTTCACCATAGACATGGGGGTAATAATGCAGGCAGACCCGGGGCATGGCCTGGAACTCCATAAATATGTGGATATCATCCGCAGAGCCCAGGGAACTGGTCCCCCAGGGGCGTGGCTGCACTATGACGAAGCGTTTTGTCATAGGGCAGCAAATACTCCTGGCATCTGTTGGGACAGCCACGCCCCAGACATTTGGTTAGAAAGCATGGTAGATGCTACAAAGGCACCAAGGTCTGATAGCGGACATCCCTTAGTCCGCGGTGGGGTCGCCCTAGCCAACGAACCATATCGGCCAGAAAGTCGTAGGAAGGGACAGGGAGGACCTGGCACATGCTGGGAATACAACACAGTCGGACGATGTAACAGGTCACAGTGTAGGTTTCGACACATGTGCTCCAGTTGCAGCGGAGGGCACCCTGAGAGCACGTGTTATCAGCCCCAACAAAAGCGAGGGGGAGGACGCTTCGGCATGGGGGGCGGAGCCGGCAAAGGTGGGCAGGGAGGAACAGCAGGCCCCCAACCTCAAAAGGGGGTTGATACCAATTAGAATTGAGGCCCTCGAGAAGGCCCTGAAGGAACACCCAAACAGGACCGAAGTTGAGTACGTGGTGCAGGGCTTTCGGAATGGTTTCATAATCCCTGCCGGTCCTGTCAAACTGCACAAACAAGCCAAGAATCTCAAATCCCTAGAAGGGCGTGAAGAACTAGTCAGGAAGAAAATAGAAAAGGAAGTGTACGAGGGCAGAGTTGCTGGCCCCTTTTTAACCCCCCCCCCCATACAGGACCTGGTTTTGTCCCCATTGGGCATTGTACCCAAGAAAACACAGGGTGAATTCAGGATGATACACCACCTGTCCCATCCTCGGGGTGCCTCGGTAAACGATGCAATACCCAAAGACCTGGCAACCATCAGGTACGCATCCTTTGACGTGGCGGTCAAAAAGGCAAAGAGGATGGGAACTGCGGCACTGCTGGCTAAGTGTGACGTCAAATCAGCCTTCCGCTTGCTACCAGTGCACCGCAGCAGTTTTCACCTTTTGGGGTTCCATTTCAATGGAAAATATTATTATGATCGAGCAATGCCCATGGGGTGTTCCATTTCCTGTTCGACATTTGAACGATTCAGTTCTCTAGTAGAATGGATCTTCAAATGGCGGTGAGTGGGAGGAGACATGACCAAATATTTAGATTACTTCCTGCTGATTGGTCCCCCCAATGCAAAAGAATGTGCGATCGCATTGCGCATATTTCAAGAAATGGCCGATGAACTCGGAATCCCCCTTGCACAAGAGAAGACCGAGGGTCCCACCACAAGAATCACATACTTGGGCATAAAATTGGACACCGAGCAAAAATTGTCTAGGTTGCCCGATAGTAAATTAAAAGAATTAAAGACAAAAATTCAGGAATGCATCCTTGCCAAAAAGATCACGGTCTGTGCTCTTCAATCCATAGCGGGCAGCCTTAACTTTGCATGCTGGGTGATAGCACCTGGCAGGGCATTTTTGTCTCGATTGTATGACAAATTAAAAGGTGAGTTGCAGTCCCACTACCGGATTAGGGTTACCCAGGGCATGAAGCACGACCTCAAGTCGTGGCTTGATTTCCTGGCTGAATTCAATGGCATAAGTTTTTGGAGAGAGAAGTGGTTATTACAGAGCGATCTTCAGCTGCATTCCGATGCCGCTGGGGGAGCGGGATTCGGGGTGTACTTCAGGATGCGATGGTGTGCCGAGCCATGGCCGTGTCAGTGGCATGAGGCCGGGATAACGAGGGACTTGATGTTTTTAGAACTTTTCCCCATAGTAGTGGCAGTACTGCTGTGGTCGGAGCAGTTTGCCAATCGTACATTGCTATTCTGGTGCAACAATATGGCAGTCGTTCACATGGTAAACACTCTGTCTTCTCGTTCTCCATGGGTCGTGACCCTGGTGCGGGCAATGGTAGGGGCGTGCCTGAGGAACAACATTTTGTTTACAGCCTGGTACGTCCCTGGTATTGACAATGGCATATTCGATGCCCTCTCTCGCTTTCAGATCAAGCAATTCCGAGAACTAGCGCCGGAGGACAGAGAATTTCCCGACCCCCTCCCAAAGGGGGTATGGAGCCTTGGGAACTAGAACTACAGAATATCGTTCGGGGATCCTTGGGTCCCAGAACACAGGCAGCTTACGGTAGGGCATTCCGGGAATTTCAGACATTTAGGAATAGTAAAGGATGAGGGATGGGCTTCCCCATCCCTGAGCCAGAAATCTTACAGTTTGCCATGTCGTTACGTCAAAAAGGGCTAGCAGTGGGCACCATAGAGGGAAAGATAGCTGCCCTCACCTTTGTTAGCAAGATGAGTGGATATCCCTCCCCAGATAAAGGCTTTTATATCAAACATATGATGGAAATCTGGCCGAGATCTGTACCAGCACCTTACAACCCCGGGGCCCCCATAACCACCCCCATATTAGTAAAGATCATGGGAGTATTGCCGAACGTTTGTCACAATGTTTTTGAGACACAGTTGTTTACCACTGCATATACAATGACATATTTCGGAGGTTTCAGGATAAGTGAAGTGGTGACAGCCACCCGAGACGACTATTCTGGCAGGGCACTTAGCATAGAAGACATTACATGGACGCCCGAGACCTTGGTCCTGAGGCTTAGGCGCTCTAAGACTGATCAGAGGAGTAAGGGAACTAACATTGAACTGTTTAAATGTGGCACAAAAAGAATATGCCCTGTGGAGCAAATGAGGAGGTATCTAGAGATACACCCACAGGTACCAGGCACCTTGCTCAGGCATAAGGACAATTGACAATTTACCAGTTCAACACAGTACTCAAAGTTACTCTAAACAATTTGGGACTCCCGGCAGATAAATTTGGGACACACTCATTCAGGATAGGGGCGGCCACAACCGCGGCAGCAGCAGGATTGCCAACTGATGCTATCAAGGCGGTAGGGCGGTGGTGGTCGGGCGCCTACAAAAAGTATGTGAGGCCTTACCGGTAATAATCAATTACGTTTTCTGTGTCCAGGCCCTAGGTACACCGAGGAACCGAAATGAGAGGTGTGGATCATGGGCCACAGTCTGGTTCGTTGGGCCGGGAATGTAGCCAAAAAATTTGATGGGGGCGCCCAACTGGGATTAGGAGATAAGGCAATTATTAGATGGTTCGGCAAGGGAGGGATGAGATGGAGTCAGTTGCACCCAAAGTTGAGGATGCTCCACAATGGAGCACCACCACAAATAATAGTTTTACATTTGGGTGAGAATGACATCCCAGCAAGGAAGGGGGTGAAATTAATAATTAGAATTAAGCAGGATATGTTAAAAGTAAAAAGTTTATTAAAAGGGTATAGTGTGGACTAGTTTTATTCCACGACTTACATGGACCAGGGCTAGTAAGCCGGCAAAAGTAGACAAGGCAAGAAGGAACATAAATGGTGAAATGGCGAAATGGATAGTGGGTATTGGAGGCACAGACATACAGCATGATATTTCATATGCACGTACAGAACTGTTCCGGAAGGATGGGGTACATCTGTCCCCAGCTGGAAATGAGATTTATGTAACAAATTTGACTTCACATTTGAAGCAGTTATTGAGTGAATAGGCTGTGGGTGTCGGGGGATGCCGGTGAACGGCTCCCCCTTTGTGGCAGGGGTCCAGTATGCTATTGTAGGCAAAATAGGTAAGAATAAGATAAGAAGAGTCATCTCCTTAAGAGATGGGGAGGTGACACCCAGTGCCAGGTGGAGGAGAAAGCACTGGGGTTATGACTCTGGGAGGGGTACCGCAGTTCGGTCAGTAAGTACACGCACTGTCTGCTGGCTTAGTGGGTACTTACCTCCTTACACAAGCCCATAGTTGGGCCGCTCCCCTTTCGGCCAGAGCCAGGGTACTGTCAAAGGGGAGATTCAGTTTGTGGAGACTGACATGGGAGGGCACATCCCTGTCAGTAACCAAGTTAATAAGTTAAGTAGCTAGCATACTGGACCCATATTACTAGTGCAATCACCCACTAGCCCCGATAATTATGTTTAATAAAGTGCGGCCAGTTTTAAACCCAGCAATGTCTCTGTGTCTCATTGGGGGATGCGCTGACAAGTAGTAACAGATCTCATTCCCTGCCTCGTCTGGACCCCCGAAGAATCTAATGCCTAGTTCTACAACTTTATTGCTCCCCCAAAGCTCCTCCTTCTTTTGGCCAACCTCTCCCCAAGTCCTCATCGAGTGTTAGAACCCAAGTGTTGCACCCTTGACCTCGGGATTAATGTGACAGTGCTTCACCCCACAGCGGCCTAGAAACACTGTATAATGGATGTCCCTTACACATCACACAGTTCAATAGTGTGTAACAGGTATTCCCCTAGTTCAAAACCAATAATTTTGTTTTTGTTGTTGCAAGAAGTGGGAGAGGGGAGATATTGCTCGGCCTCCCTGTGCCTTCCTAACAACCAGGTTGGCGCAGGGATGGGGGTGGGTGGGGAGGAGCTCAGGTGCTGGCCAAGGAAATGCATGTGTCCACGCCCCACTTTGACCCCCCCACACACACACACACAAACCTGGGGGAATTACTGCAACAGTGGCTGTCCCAGTGGCACCACCACCTCTGTCTGCTGGTTCATGAGGCCTGCCAGAGGGAGCATTCCATTCTTGCATGGCGTGGTTTAGCTGGCATGGGCCTATTCGCTACCTGTGCCCTGCTAAGACCCTGCCCATTTTTGTGGGTAGGGAGCCATGGGAAAGGTCCTTGGTTGTTCTCTGGCTACCAGAAGTCCTAACAGGAGTGAGGAAGGAGGAAGAGGGGGACTGAAGGCTCCCCACACCTCTGGCCACACACTCCCCTTTCAAGCTAAGAGGGTGGCATATTTCTCTGGGGCAGACTCCCCGCTTTACTAACTTCTGGATTGAGGGCAAGTTCTGATGCTCAGAAGGGTCAGAGGGCTCAGAGAACCATCCTGCTACTTGCCACCTCAGACTGGGTCTGCATTATACTCTGGGGTTAAGCCTGAACATGCTCTCTCCCTCTCCTCATGAGATCAATGTTTGAGCCTCCCAGGCCTGGTCACCCAACAACCTCAACCAGGCTCTGCCTTGTTCAAGCCTCAGTCAGGCATTGCCTAGGCATCCCCAGGCCGAGCATCCTCTCTCAAGCTGCAGAAACATTCTGAACCCTTGCTCCTTCCTTTTAAGGGGGCGTGACAAAAAGTAAGTTATTTACCTGTAATGAACATTCTTCAAGACACCTCTCCATATTCACACAGATGGTATTTGGTGCGATCATGGTGCTGAGATCAGACAGGTTTCTCCAAGCTGGACCACATGGGGAGCACGATGTGACAATGGGGAGCCCTCTATAAAAAATAGCGCTATGCACCCCATTAATCCAGTTTTACTCGCCACAGAGAAGCACTCATTAAAGAAATACAACTCTTGTGGGGAGGATGTGGGTCGAGGTCTCTCAGAGAACATTCATTACAGGTAAGTTACTTAAACTTCTTCTTAGAGAGCCTCTCCATATCCACAAAGATGGTAGATTAGATAGCTTTTTTCAATGTGGCGAGAAGAGTTTAAAAGACTGATTGTAAGATTGATCTGCCAAATTGTGCATCAGCCCTTGTAGCAAGGTCAATACCATAATGTTTGGTGAAGTTATGTGGGTATGCCCATGTGGCTGCCTTGCATACTTCCCATTGGGGAATATGCTTAAAGGCTGCTACTGCTCTGAGGGAATGAGTTTTAACTGTGTTGGGGCAGATCGGGATGCTAAATCGTATGACAGAAATATGCACTTCTTTATCCAATTAGTTTAGTTACACTCTGTCCTAGAGATCTAAGGGCAAAGAAAATGAGTAGATTATCAAACTTCATAATTACTTTTGTTCTTTCCAGATAGAACAGGGTTGCCCTTCTTAAGTCCAGCATGTGAAAAGCAGCTTCCTCTGGAGAGGAGTGGAAAAAAGAAAAAAGAAGCAAACAGATAAGTTTATAGTTTGATTCAAATGGAACTCAGGACACCTAAGGAAAAAAGAAGGGTGTAGTTCGAGAGCAACTTTAACTCTATGTATGACTAAGTACAGGGGTTTACAACACAGGACCCCCCAACTCACTCACTCTTCGAGCTGATGGAATGGCAACTAAAAATATGAATTTTAGGGTGACATTGTAAATCTACTGACACCATGGGCTCAAAGGGTGGTCTCATCAACCTCAACAAGACCAAATTAAGGTCCCAAGGAGGGTAGGGGTCTGAATTGGATGGGATTAATTCATAATCCCTTTAAAGAACCATGTGATGGAAGAATGACCAAACAAGGGTCTATCATTGATTCTGACATGGAATGTGTAAATAGGCACCATATGGACCTTTACTGATAAAAACAGAGACAAATAAATATTGGAGAAATTAAGTGAACATGGGAAGATACTGGGTCCACTCCAAAAGTAGATATCCATTGGGAAAAACAAGTCCAATTCCTTGTATAAGTCAATATGATAGAAACCTTCCAGTTCACAAGTATAAGGTCCTTCAGTTCTTTAGGTAAAACACCTTTCACTTGGGGTGAGAAGCATATCCACCAGGCTCTCAGATGGAGGGACAGTAGGTCCTGGTCCAAACCAAACACGAGTGGGTGGTGATCATATCTGAAACCAAGGTGAGTGGCCAAGATGGTTCTTCTTATTATTATTATTATTATTATAAACATTTATATAGCGCCAGTCGTGTGGCCTGGTACTGTACAGAACATAGAACTAGACGCAGTTCCTGCCTGAACTTGTCTCTCAAGCAGAGCTGTAAACCAAAATTGTCTGGGCCAATGGGGAATGATTAGGATTAGGTCTGACTTCCCCCAAGCTGCTTTGAGCAGGACCTTGTGAATCAGTGTGATAGGGAGAAATGCATAAAGTTATCTGCTGGGTCAAGGATGGGCCGGGGCATCGACTAAGGACCCCGCCCCAGTGCCCCCTTTGACATGTACTGAGGGCACTTCTTGTTGTTCTCTGAAGCAAAAAAGTTGGCTACCGGGAGACCCCATATCTCTGTGAGAACTAGAAGTAAGGCCTGCAGTTGCCTTTCGTGAAATGGAGAAAATGAGTGGATGAGATCATTGGCTATGTAGTTGCACCTCCCTGAGAGATGAACTACTGTTGATATTACGTTATTCATAATGCACCAGTGTCACAACTTTGGGGCCTCTATTGTCAGAAGGCGAGACCTCTAACCCCCTTGTCTCTTGCTATAATACATTGTTGTGGTGTTGTCTGTTTGAACTAGAACAGTTTGACTCAATATACATTTTGCAAAAGCTTTCATGGTGAAGCAAACTGCTCTTAAACTCAAAGACATTTATGTGCAGAAGGGATTCCATGCATGTCCATCAACCTTTTGTTGTTACACTGACTAGATGCCCCCTCCCCCCCCACTCCTGGTCTTTCAGGTGTCTCATGGAGAAGAAATGGCTTTAGGGCGGAGAAGAAATGAAGGGAACCCCTTTGCAGACATAATCTCTTATTGTTCACTGCAGTAAGCTGTTGAGAACAAGGGGAGGGGTGGAGAGTATCAGAGGTGTTGTGCAGGACATCCAGAAAGAATGTCAGGAGACATGTCTGTCGAGGTCTCCTTCACAAACCAGCACAGGATGTAATATGTGTGTTGTAGATGCTATCAGTCCAAGGAGTCTTTAAGTGGAAGAAGTTGGTACTGCATCCAATCTCTAGCTGAGGCAGAAAAATACTGGAGGGATGGGGAGTGCAGAGCTATTTGTCGAGGGCTCCAGTGACATCATACCATGCTCCCCAAATGATCTGGCTTTGAGAAATATGTCCGATCTCGACACTGTGATGGCACAGAATACCATCTGTGTGAATAATGGAGAGGCTCTCAAATGAGAAGACTCCTACACCTTCATCCCCACCTCCATTTTGACAGGGGGAGCATGGAGGGTTAAGTTTCCAAAGGAAAAACCTTGCGCTGCATTTGCTCAATTCAGGACTGCACCCATCTCCACTTACAGGGAGCTTTATCTGGCCTTCTCCTGCTCAGTGTGGATTCTTTCCAGGCATGGAATTTTTCCTTGAAGTAACTGGCTGGTCAGCTCATTGGGAGAATCAGTTTATTCCATTTCTCTGTTAGACTCCCTCAGGCACAACGAGGATTCCAGAAATTTCTCCATTGATCTCAGTCTTGTGATGGCCAACTACTTCAACTCTTCAGTCTGCTTCTTACTAGGGATGTGCGAACAGAACACAGTTAGGCCGTTCGGTTCAAAAACCGAGTTCGGGTTTGGCTGTTCAGTTCGGCGGAGTTCGGTTCGGCCGAACATTGCTGAACATTCGAAATAGCGCTATTGGTACCGATATTGATACCGAATTCGAAGATATTTTTTGGTTTTGGTATCCTTTGGCCCTGAGGCCACCCCTGGTCTCCACCCCTGGTGACAGGAAGTCTGTTCCTCAGCTACCTCCCCCTTCCAATCATGTTTTTCACACCTGAATGGGCCTTCCAGTCACGTTTTTCCCACCCCAAACTCACCCGAACATGACCGAACTGTTTGGTCGTTTTCAAGTTCGGTTCAGACGTTCGGTTCGGTTGTCCAAACAGACCAAGTTCGGTCCGAACTCCGAACATTCGAACCGCATTCACACATCCCTACTTCTTACCCCAGCTGCTTTCCCTTCTGGGTTTCCTCAACCCCCATGAAACAGACTGGTATGGCGGCTCTGTTTTGCACTGGTTTAGCAAAATCATTTATTGTCTGGGGCCTTCTCAGCATATCCCCAGGCAGCCATCTTGTCTCATTTGTATTACTCTACCCAGCTCTCCCTGTGTCTGCTGAACTACCATGCCAGCTCCCCATGCTGGCTCTCATCAGCTACCACAAGGCAGCCAGTGGTGTCATCTCCTCATTCTGTGCTTTACTAGCACAGCAGCACCCTCTTCTGACTGACTTTACCCCTTAGGCGTATGGGACACAAGTATATTATAATGTTCTTGATTCTGATCAGTTAACTCTCTGGACTAATGTGGAATTAAGAAAACAGGGAAAAGCTAGTTTCTTTGCATCTGTGTACTGTTGACCTTAGTAATAGGATGCCTACACATTAGGCACGATGCATTACCAGATAATAAATAGGTTTGCCACCTCCCCACGTATTAGATTTTTTTTCCTTCCTGAAATATCTTTTACTGCCTACTTTTTATATTGACTTTTTGTCTCATCCAGTACGGCAGAGTCTATGATTTGCAATGCTATCTACCCATTTTGCAATGCAAAAAGTGACACTATCAGCTTACTGGGATTATTCATCACACAGCTGGGGGTCTTGTACACATGTTGCGAAACAATGGCTCACTAACTTCAGTCCTCATTTAGCTCTTCTCTGAAGCATCAACTTTTGATACAATTGCATGTGAATATCATTTAGTTTTTGATCATCTTCTTGGCACCAGAAAAATCTTAATATTGCAGTGTCTTGATGCAAGAAAACTAGGTTTTCTTCTTCTCCAGAACATGAAATGGTGAAAACTAACAATACACTATTTTGCAAGCAGCCAATGGTGTTATGGGGAAAAACAGGAAGTATATTCTTAACTGTTGTCAGTTGATGTCTGTTGCTCATAAAAAAGAAAGATTATTCTGTGGACAATCTGTTACAGCAGCTTTGTTTTCTCGTTCCTTGTCAAGATTGAGTCTTATGTGGCCCAGTTAAAAAAAACAACCAAAACCCACACCTTATTATGGTTTATTACCACACCTTATTTTCCAGGTGTCAACCATGAGGAGGGCATTCTCTGTGGCCACACCACGACTGTGGAGCTCCCTTCCATTGAAGGTCCTCCTGGCTGCTGACCTCCCCTCTTTCCATAGACAGTGTAAGATCTGGCTGTTCTGCCAGGCCTTTACTGAGGAAGAGGGGATGGGTGGGTTGGGTTAGGGAGGTGGGGTTTTTTTGGCATTGGGTTATTTTAACATCGGGGTTATAAGTGTTGCTTTAATGTATTTTATCTCATTATGTATTTTAAAATGTTGTTAGCCACCCTGAGAAGCTTACAGCAGGAGGGGGTAGCATCTAAGTTTTAATAAAATAAATAAATAAATAAATTATTGGCAAAGATTTGAAGAGTGTTTTCTGGGACAATAACTACCACTGAAACGGTTCTTAACTGCTCATAGATGCAGCATGTCACTTTTTGGGTGGGGTGGGGGGAAGTGGAGTATCTAGACATCCCAGTAGAAATTAGAGCTAAATTGCATACCCCCAAAATGGGTAAACCCATCTAATATAGCATAGCCACACCAAAAAGGTCAGTTCGGGTAATAACTGGGATCCTGTTTACATTCTGTCCTGTATCCAGTTTGGTTAGTTCAGGTTTTGTTTCTTTTCTTTTCTTTTCTTTCCCAATTGGGTTATTTTGATATTTCAGTTATATCCTTTTGGCAACCTTAGAAGTATGGCCCATTCAATATTACTCTATCTTTGTTTCTAGGTATTACTATGAAAGCATCTTATCCTTAAATTGCCAACACAGTGCAAACATCACTGTTGGTCTAAGCGGATATGACCCCAACAATGTTATCATACTCGCACATTTAATTCTCAAGTGTATTTTGCCTAAACTAGAGCATATTTAATCTAAAGTGGATTTTCCATTGTCATCACTTCTTTCAGCTCCTTAAGAGATACTGTAGATCTCACCCAGACACAAGACATATAGGCTTATTGCCTTAGATAGGCAATTTCAGTTTAAGGTAACTCTCTTGCTTGGTGACAATATAGGGATTTCTTATATGGTTTGTATGCCTTCGGTGTCTTTCACCAGTTACTGGATGAGCACTTTTGCAAGACAATCAGAGCCCTCTCTGTGATTGCCAGTGAGGCACTTAAAAAAAAAAAAAATCAAACAAAAAACCCCAAACCCAACAGTTTATAATAGAAAGCTTGATAATTGGAAGTCAATATGTATATGCTATGAAGGGCTCTTTTTCTGGAGGTTTTCTGTTTTTAAAAAAGACGTACACTGTACCTGAATTGTGTATGTGCTTGCTCACTTGGGTATCCGACATTTCAAAATTTAAAAAGTTTTCCTGCGCTCAAAGGTTTTCAGGTCAAGAGAAGACTATAGAGTGTGCAGAGTCAATTTAATGTCTTTTCTTAGAGGTGGTGAGTCAGAAGTTGGCCTAACAGGAAAAAGCAGTGACACACATTCAGTATCCAGTACACAGACTTCTGTTAACAATCTTGAGGGTAATTGGAGAGCTGTGCAGTCATGTTATCATTTCTCAAGAGACTAATGCACAATGTTAGCAGGTGGAGATGGGCCAAAGCACAGCTTATGAATACAGATTTGGATCAGAATTCTCACTGATCATTTTAGAAAGGGTCGATTCTCAACACTGATTATTTCTATGTTTAGATTTATCCAAGCAGCTCCTGAATCTATGGGGAATGGAATTGCTGCAATTTCTTTTCCCTACAATATTTCCAGTTCAGTACTATTACCCCTGGTATTGCTTTACACCAGGGGTGGGAAATCTGAGGCTCGGTAGACCAAATGCAGTCCATGGCTAGTTTGCCTCCTTTCCAGTTCCCTGTTCTTGGATCAAGTTCCTACCCCAAAGCAATGAAAATCTAAGCTCAGGACAAGGAAGTAGAGATGAGGGCCTGTACACATGGATAAGGAACGACAGAACACACAAAACCATGATCTATACCTTCTTCCTGAGCCCAGCCCTTAAGCACTCCTGCCTCCAGCTTCTGTGAGGCCCTTGGAGGTTTTTTTTTTTTAAGTGGCCTCTGAGAAAGAAAAAGGTTCCTTATCCCTGATTTACACACTCCCAAGACACCCCCACATGCAGACCCAATTCCCAAACTGCCAACGTTCCACCCCCCCAGATATCTTCCTGTCATTGTTCCACAGCAGAAGGCTGCCCTCCTCATCTTGGGGAAGCTTAACTGTTGAGACAGATGGAGCAACAGCATGAGGAGATAACTCATGTACCAAATGTAGGGAAAAACACAATCTCATCTTGTACAGGACCCAAGACTCCTCTCAAGAGACCCACATGGTTGTCTTTGGTGACCTATACCTCCATCTTCATTTTGAGACTGAATAGCACCCAATTTCTTTACTATATATCCCATACCATTGTCACCTAGTGATACTTGCCGAGTAAAGACATACAGGCAGCTGCACCACAGACAGACATTTGGATAGACCTTAGAGGGCACTTTCCAGATGTTACTGCTGCTTCAAAATCCACCATGGGACATATGTCTCAGTGAGAAGGAATCTAAAGCAAGACCAAGGTACAACATGTGCAATGGGGTTGAGGGAGAAGGGAAACATAGAATAATCTCACGTCAGTCCCATCAGCCAGCCAATGTTAAAGTTAAACTACACCCGTGCAGTTACTACTCAAAGCATTGTCCACTCACAATGTCAAAATGAGATGTAAATAAAGGATTGTCAAGATTCACAGTATGTTCAGTACTATTTTGGGATGCCTTACCAATTGTGAAATGTTTAATAATGCTGACATTTATTGTTATCCTTCTCAAACACCACACAGAGTAAGGGGGCTGCTGACACATCTCAGCTTTAGAACCTAAAACATCTTTCAGGTTTAGAAAGACAAATCTTGCATAGATTTGTCAACTGTTCAAAACGCTTTTTTTCTATACACAGATTATGCAGACTTTTCTCATTAATCAAAGTATATTCTACATCACAAGATGGTTAACAAGGTTGTTGGATCTTTGACCAAGATGGTTCAAGAACACCTCCCCTCACATGCACATATGGTCTGTCTAATGTAGTTAGATAGGGTTACCATGTCCCACTAGGCTTTCACCTGAACTGGGCAGTGCCATGCCAGTAGGAATGGTGACAAAGGGACTGTCATGACCCTTTCCAGTGTAACCCTGTTCCTTATAGAATGTTGTGACAACATTCCACAGAGGGAGGGGTCATCAGAAAGAAAGTGCAGTTGTGCGAATGCCACTCTCCTTTTGGATAGAACCCCACCCCCTGTGGAGCATTATGATGTCACAATGCTCCACAGGGATTGGACCGCATCAGAAAGGGGATGAGAAAGTGTCTATTGCTTGTCTACTTTGATGTCACTGCCTCTGGAAGCCCCTATTTCTGCTAGTTACCAGGGATACCCTTGGCAGATCCAGAGAAATCAATACTTCCCTCAGAACTAGGAATAGTATCCATATGTACTAGAATAAGTACCAACAGGTAATACCCATATTTTGGAACACCACATTGGGCACCTGACAGGTTACCTGAAGACCAGTCAGTACCCAATGCCTGAAAATGCAAGCATTACCCTGTGAAACTAACATACCGCAGGAGCAAGTGCTGCTGAGTACAGCTGTGCAGCACTCCAGATGGGGCCTATTATTTTCAAAGGCCACCTGATGACCTCCCACCTCCACAGTGCCTCTCAGGTGAGAGGTGCTGGGGGAAGGGGTGGAGGACATGGCCTTTGGAAGTGACAGACCCTGACCAAGACCACTACAGAGCCACGCTCTGAAGTGATCCTGGCTGGGGCCTATCACTTTCAAAGAGCATGCCGAGTGCAAGAGCAGTCTGTTCGATCCTGTTTGGACATCAATGGGTATTTTCAGATGTTACGATACCACACTCAACCACGGTGAATCCCCCATGGTGGTGGATGGTCCTGTAACATCTGTTTGTGTGCTTCCAGATGTTCACCACGGTGAACCACCGGTGGTGAGAAAAATAACCACACTTTCGAGGATGGTCCGGGCACCATATCCAAAAGTGTGGTTAATTGAACAACGGCCCGGAATCAGCAGACGGTAATGTCTGTTACTGCCGCTGATTCCGGGCCGTGGCCCAGACCCTGGGTCAGAATTGGACACAGCAGCCAATTGGCCGCCGCACCCGCCCATCTCCAGGAGGACAGGCAGCTGGGGAAGCATGGGGGGGGGCTGTGCAGCCACACGGTGCGCGACGCAGCCCCGCCCCTACCCACCCCCGATTCCCCACCAGAATCAGTCAGCACATCTGTTGGACGTGACTTTTTGATTCCGGTGGGGAATCAAAAGTTGATTCCGTGATGGGGCCAATAGGTGCCCCGTCACGTCTGAAATCACCCAATAGTGCCCAAATGGGACCGGATCAATTCGGGTACCACAGATTCATTAGGGGTGCCCAAATCTTCAGGTGTCCTGTTGTAGCTCTCCTCAGAGACGCTAAATCAATAGCCATAGTCTCTAGATGCCACGCAGAGCTATGGCAACCATAGAGATCGAGGGGGGGGGACTATCTGGGGTCACTTTGAAAATTAGTACACACTTCAACAGCTGCATAGAAGTTGTGGCAGGAGTGCTTAACAAGAGCACTCAGGAAGAAGAGGGCCCATGGATCCGTCTCCTATCCTTGTGTGCCTACGCTCATCTCTGCTTCCTTATCCTGAGTTCAGCTTTCCAGTGCTTGGGGATAAAGAAAAACTTGCCACAGTCCACATTTGGTGCCCATATTTACTTATTTATTTAAAAGACTTTTACCCTACCCCTCCTGCCACAGGCAGCTCAGGGCAGTTTACAAATATTAAAACAGCATAAAAGGAAGAAAAACAACTCATCCCCCCCACCACCATCCCCAGCTCACCCACACCCTTACGCATCTCCCCCGCCAAATACCTGGTGGAGCAGCCAGTCTTACAACTTCTCTGAAAGGAGGGAAGATCCAAGGCCAGCTGCGTCCCTACCGGAAGAGAGTTCCACAGCTGTGGTGTGGTCAGTGAGAATGCCCTCCCCTGCATGCCCCCCCCAAAAAACTCAGGGGACCTCAAGCAGGGCACCCCCGAATGACCGCAGGGGCTGACCCAGGACCCAGGGAGTGAGGCAATCTTACAGATAGGTAGGGCCCAGGCTGTTTAGGGCTTTGTAGGCCAAAACCAACAACTTGAATCGTGCCCTGAAAACCACTGGCAGCCAGTGCAGAGAATGGAGCACTGGTGTAATATGCTCCCGGTGGCCCAGTACCACTAAGAGACGCGTCTCCACCTTCTGCACCAGCTGCAATTTCTGAGCCATCATCATGGGTAGCCCCATGTATGTATGTATTTATTTTAAAATTTTATTTCCTGCTTTCTCCCACCACAGGCAGCCCAAAGCATCTAACAACAATACATATAATATACTAAAAACATTTCAATTCAATTTTTTTTAAAAAAAATCAACAATAAAATAAGACAACCATAAAACACCCAAATACCACGCTCCCTAACCCCCCACCCTACCCTTCTCCCTCACCAAATGCCTGATGGAACAGCCAGGTTTTGCAGTTCCTGCGGAAGGCTGGGAGGTCTGGGACCAACTGTGCCCCCAC
>QEPC01011396.1:1482574-1496462 GCA_003113815.1 Sphenodon punctatus
GCTCCCCTCACCTAACTCCTGCTGATACCCTCCATCCAGTACAATCTGTTACCTGAGGTCTGTGTACTCATATCCTCACCACATGGACCAACCAGCCATCATTCTTGATGTAACCAAGCCTGCAAAGCCAAGCGCATGCACCTGAGACCTTGCATCTTCATGAATGTTACCCTCCTTGTCTCCCCTCCTCCCCCCGTATTTCAGATTGTAAGCCCTAGGGCAGGGACCATGTCTATTCAATTACTTTGTAACGCGCCAGGTACATTGCTCATGCTATATAAATGCTTGCTAATAATAATACATAATAATACACCTTCTGATAAGTTTTAGTCAATTTAAACTACCAGAGTTGGACCAAATCTGGAGTCACTCAAATTTTTAGTTTAAACCAGGACTGAATGCAGACTGAAAATCTCAGTCACATTAGCAATCCCTGCTGCCCAAACTGGTAACCGGTATAAAAGTAACAGATTCAATTACCCAAACCAGCCAAAAATAATTTTTGCTATTGGGAAGAATAGCAAAAATTGGGGGGGTGGTTCTAACCCCCCCCCCCGCCAGGGATTGCCCTACCTGGTGGGTAGGGCACCAGCGTACCAGGTACCAGGTAGGGTACCAGGTACTAGGGAGGGCACCAGGTACCGGGGTACCAGGACAATAAGTTTAATATCCAAACAAGTATCAAGTTGACAAGCTGGAAAATACCTATGTACTCAAACTGTAATAGAAACAAAACGTTTAAAGGGTTCAGTTCCCTGATTTATACATAAATTGAGAATTCACATTCTTTTTATCTTCTCTTCCAAAACTTCACTTTTGCGATCTCTACCACTGAGGTGCTAATTTCTCTTTCCATTTTCTGCAATTTTCTATTTTAATTTCATACAAAATGAAGACTATTTTCTATTCCCCTTCATGCAGCGTATCTTACTATTGCTGAGTGACTATTGCCAGGTAATCCCTTTTATTTTCATGACAAGGGATCCAATGTAATTTTCATTGACAAGATTTTTGTTCATTTAAGCACTTATTGGCATGAACTTGGAGGCAATTCCCATGCCATAAGACAGTCTTGTTCTGTAAGTGAACAGCACATAGGATAAAAAAGCATGCTTCATTCAATAAATAAGTTTTTTTTAAAAACTATTGCCAGGTCAAATATTGCCAATATCAAAAAGTATTGAGGAAAAAAGGATATCATTTTGGTGTAAGGTACAAATACTTTATATTTAACCGATTCCCTGATTTATACAGAAAATTATATTCATGTAACTTTTTTCTTTCCAATCAATCCAACCAGTTAGATATCTAAGAGGAAACCATTTTATGGAAAATAGTTATCCCCACTGCCCTGATACCTGGTATTCAGAAGGGGACCATTAACTCAGCAGATAGGTTTCATTTTTCTACTTTTCCATAAAGAACAATCAGCATCTTCTTTCAACCATGAATAAAAGATCCGAAAATTAACAGTCACCTGCATCCTATCTGCAAGACTTTACTTCATTTCAGTATTTTCCCAAATTTGCAAGCTCTCAAAAGACTAATTAAATACATTGAAAAGAGGCAGAATTGAGAAATGTTACAATGCCCAAGTAGTTTGTTATTAAAAGTTGTATGAATAGATAACCGCTGCAATTAAAGCTGAAATGGGTACTTAGTTTAGTACCTGTGGGTAATACCTGCAAATTGAAATACCACATTGAGTGATTTTCAAACTGTGTTGTGTACCTTGAGTACCCGATGTGGTATCTGGGTACTGATTAGGTACCGGAATAATCAATCATTTCATGTACCAGTTTCTCAGTTTTCCAATTACCAATCAGTATAATTGGTATATCATGACATTATAAACGTCTGTTAGTCATTTTTTCTCCAAGCTGAAGACGCCTAATATTTTTAGGATCTCTTCATAGATGAGCTGTTCCATACTCTTTTATTTCTTCGATTGCCCTTCTCGATACCTTTACTAATATATATATATAAGATGCGGTGACCAGAATTGCACGCATACACAAAGTGCGTTCGCACCATAAATTTATATAGAGGCATTATATTTATTTATTTATTTATTTATTTTATTTAATAGATTTATACCCCGCCCTTCCTGCTAAAGCAGTCCGGGGTGGCTTTAGCAGGTTTCAATTATGATGGTTATGATGGTTTCAGTTTTATGCTTTATTCCCTTACAAATAATTCCTGACACAGTTTGCTTTTTTGATGTCCACTGTACACCAAACTGAGAATGTCAATATATTGTCCACAATGGGGCTGACCCCAAGCTCCACTCAAGGAATGTGCTACACGTGTGCATGTGCAAACCGCATGCACATCCGTTATGGGGACATTCTGGCACACATGAACTACATGGCTCCCTGTGCAATATTCACAAACGCAGCATTTGCCCTCAAAGCCAAAATGCTTATCCTGATTGGTGACTTCTAGTTTCAAATCCAGAATTGGGTACATATAGTTTGAATTATTTTTCCCTATGTGCATCACTTTGTCCTTGTCCACATTAAATTCTGTCTGTCATTTAGATGACCAGTCACCAACTCACAAGAGTCTCATGTAATTCTTCACATTCTTGCTTGTGCTTTAATTACCTTGATTCTGTCATCTACAGATTTGATCACCTTACTCCTTTTTCCAGATGATTAATGAATAACAGTCCCAGTACAGATCCCTGGACCCCTCCACTATTTATTTCTCTCCACTGAAAAAACTGACCATTTAGTTCTACTCTTTTGTTTCATATCCTTTAACCAGTTACCAGTCCACAATAGGACACTGCCTCCTATCCCAGGTCTTTTAAATTTCCTCAAGGGTCTCATGAGGGACCTTATCAAATGCTTTCTGAAAATCCAAATATACTACGTTGACTGGCTCACCTCTATCCGCATGCTTATTTATACCCTCAAAGACTTCCCGTTGATTATTTAGGCACAACCTCCGTTTGCTAAATCCATGTTGACTCTTCCCCATTAATCCATGTTTATCAGTATTCCCAGTAATTCTATTCTTAAAAAGAGTTTCCATCATTTTGTCTGGCACAGACATCAGGCTCCCCCATCTATTTTTCAGGATTGCCTCTGGAACCTTTTTGAAATAATTGGTGTTACATTTGCTACCTTCCAGCTTTCAGGTACAGTGGCAGATCAGTCAAGTGTTTCTCAATTTAGCTTTTACCATGTTTTACTGTTTACCACATGCTGATTTACCATGTACTGCTTATTGTGTGCCGTGTTTGTTCGGGCAATGCACAAAAGGGCCACTGTATCTGTTTTGTGTATGCCCAGCTCTCTTTCAAGATGGCACCAGCAGCATCACCATCATTTTCAAATATGGCAGCCATTTTGCACATACACATTACTGGGATTAACACAGTACACAGCAAGCCATTCTACAGTAACACAGTACAAGCCATTCTACAGTACATCATGGTAAAGTGAGAAAAAAATCTTGACTAAGGAGGTGCCAAGAACCAGGGTTTTTTAGATTATCGATTCTTTCTAAAACCGAGCAGAGAACAGTTTTTCTCATTGAAAATGGATTTTAAAAAAATGAGCGTGAGTTTCAGCCCTATTCCAGATATTTACAGATGCAGAATCCTAACCTCAAGAAAGTCACAAAGCACATGCCTGTGCTCACAATCCCCTTCTGTTTTGCAATTGGTTGGTTTAATTGTTGCTCTGCAACCCAGCTGCTAAAATTCAGAGGAGCAGATGTAATTCAGCGGCTGAGATTCTGGTGTGATAACATCAGAATTGCGACCACTGAGACAGCACAGGACCCAGGACTGGCCCTGGCTAAAAGCCACACTTGAACTTCCAGGAGTTGCATGTGGCTCTCAAACCACCGTTTCCCACCCGATCTGTTAATTCACTTTGTTTTGGACATTTGGTTATTTGTTACTTTATTTCATTTTGGAATAACTTAGCACTGTTTGGGGAATTTTTCAGTATTGTCACAAAATGATGTGCCAAAATGAAAAAAATCAAAATAACCCAAATGGTTATCCAAAGGAAGTGGAAATGAACAGATCTTCATATATACTATGTTGGAACCAATTTGAAGAGGGCTAAATCATTGTACCTAATGCTGCTCTGCTCCGCTGCTCCACTCAGTTCCACCTGTGGGGGGAAGAAAAGACTCTGTGAATGCCCGGGGTTCCGGGGGGAATGCACAAGTCAGTTGTGAGGACGGCTTGTCCCCTCCCCCACCAGGAAGTAGCCAGGGCTATAAATCCCAGCGACCAGCGGCTCCCTGCCAGGACTGTTAACCTGCCTGCTTGCTCCCATCCCGCTGCGCTGCGTTGTTTCCATCTGGTGCCGCTGAGGAGGGGGTTCGCTGTTGCTGCTGCCACTCTGCTATGCTGCTCGGCTCAGTTCCACCTGTGAGGGGAAGAAAAAACTCTGTGATTGCTGGAGGGGTGGGGGGCGGAATGCAGAAGCCAGTCATGAGGGCCGGCTTGTACCCTTCCCCACCCGGAAGGTTATTGAGCGGGTGGTGGTGATCCAGCTCCAGGCGCATATAGATGGCATCAGTTTCCTGGACCCGTTTCAATCTGGGTTCCGCCCCGGCTATGGCACCAAGACGGCATTGGTGGCCTTGGCCGATGATCTCTGCCGAGAGATGGATGCAGGATGTTCAACATTTCTCATTCTGCTAGATCTCTCGGCCACTTTTGACACCGTGGACCATGGGCTGCTGTTGAGATGGATGCATGACCTGGGGGGTCTGGATGGAACTGTTCTTGAATGGTTCCATTCATTCCTCTCAGGGAGAAGCCAGCGGGTGGTGCTGGGGGAGGAAACATCTTGCCGCCGCATTTTATCATGCGGCGTTCCGCAGGGTTCCATTCTATCTCCATTATTATTTA
The DNA here is from genome assembly GCA_003113815.1 of Sphenodon punctatus. Lineage (NCBI taxonomy): Eukaryota > Metazoa > Chordata > Lepidosauria > Sphenodontia > Sphenodontidae > Sphenodon > Sphenodon punctatus. Next base: position 1,487,457 of record QEPC01011396.1, read on the forward strand.
ATGTATACATTCAGCCTTTGGGGGAGGTCGTGAGAGGGTTCGGGGTGTGATGTCACCAATATGCTGACGATACTCAGCTGTACCTCTCTTTTTCAACTGACCCAGACCCTGTTGTCTCAGTGCTATCCCAGTGTTTGGAGGCCGTGGCGGAATGGATGTAGCAGAGCAGACTGAAGTTCAACCCCGACAAGACAGAGGTGATATTGGTTGGGAGACCGAAGGAGGTAGTTGCCCCCCTGATTGGGGGGGTTCGCCCTCCTATAGCTCAGTAGGTCCAGAGTTTGGAGGTGATATTAGATTCGGATCTCCACCTGGTGCAGCAGGTGGAGGCAGTTGCAAAGGCTGCCTTCCGCCAGTTGCATCTGGTGTGGAGGCTGCGTTTCTTCATCTCTGGCCTGGACCTGGCCTCCCTCATCCATGCCTTCGTCACCTCGAGGCTGGACTACTGCAACGCACTCTACGTGGGGCTTCCCTCTACTGGACTACTGCAACGCGCTCTATGTGGGGGTTCAGAGGCTACAGCTAGTGTAGAATGCGGCAGGGACGAGTCATCGGGAGCACATAACACCTGTGCTCCGGACTCTGCACTGGTTGCCAATACCGTGCTGAGCCAGGTTCAAGGTTTTGGTGTTGATCTATAAGGCCCTTCATGGTCTGGGCCCCTTGTACCTCAGGGACCACCTCACCCTCCGCACCCCAGAGCAGCTCCTTCGGTCTGCTGGGGGTGTCTTCTTGGAGGTCCCCCATGTTAAATGGGGGGCCACAATGGAGAGGGCATTCTCGGTGGCTGGGCCACACCTTTGGAACTCCCTCCCAGAGGAAGCTCACCTGGCCTGAAGCCTTTTGACATTCCAGTGAATTTGTAAAACCTGGCTGTTCGCCCAGGCCTTTGGGGAGGGGGGATTAGACGGTTTTATCTCCCCTACCCTATTTATTGTTTTATTGAGTTCCTGGGCACAGTTTTAATACTTTGAATTGGATTTGAGATGTTTTAATTGTTTTTAGATATTTTTTATATGTATTGTTTTTATTGTTGTGAGCCACACCGAGCTGTTTTTAGTAGGGGTGCAGTAAAATTTTTATAAATAAATAAAATAAATAAATAAATATTCACCACATATATACAATTTAGTCCTATTTTACATTAACAGACAAAAGAAAAAAATGTTGTATTTTAGCCAGCATGACAGAGGAGTTTGACCCACCATTTTATATTAACAGACAAGGGAATTAAATCATTACACAGTTTGCATTTCCATTTACCACCATAAAATGCAGTTTCCCTCAACCCTGAAGTTGAGTCATCATCTGCCCATTGTGATCTTTTTGCGGATTACTTTGCAGAGGTTTCGTATTCATCATGACCTCGATGCTGCACTTAATACAATGGAGCAGGTAGGGGTGGTAGAAACCCCACCTTGTCTGATTTTGTGGAATCAGTTTCAGTCGGTGACACCTGCTGATGTGGTGGGGGTGCAGGGTGCTGTTCGAACCACCTCTTGTGAATTAGATCCATCCCTATCCTGGCTGATTAAGACCTGCCGGGAGACAATGGGGCCATTCCTGGCTGAGATGGTCAATGCCTCCCTGCGGGAAGTCAGAGTGCCGGCCTGCCTCAAAGAGGTGGTGGTGTGGCCTCTGCTCAAGAAACCATCGCTTGACATTGACTCCCCTGTCAGCTATCGGCCTGTCTCTAACCTTCTCTTTACGGAAGGTTATTGAATGGGTAGTGGATCAGCAGCTCCAAGGGCACCTTGGCCGTATCGGTTATCTAGACCCCTCACAGTCTGGCTTTCATCCAGGGCATGGCACTGAGACAGCAATAGTGGCTTTGGTCAATGATCTGCACCATGAAAAGGCTAAGGGTTGATCGACCTTTTTGGTTCTGTTAGATCTGTCAGCTGCATTGATACCATTGACCATGAGATGTTGGTGACGCACCTGCGGGATAGTGCGGGGGTGGGCGGGATCGTTCTTGAATGGTTCCACTCATTTCTGACTGGGAGAACTCAGTGGGTGGTGCTCGGTGATTATTTTTCTTCGCACCGAGACCTCCTGTGTGGGGTCCTGCAGGATTCTGTTCTGTCCCCTCCCCTGTTCAACATATACATGCAGCCACTCAGTGAGGTGATTAAGGGGTATGGGGTGAGGTGTCATCAGTATTCGGATGACACCCAACTGTACCTCTCATTTTCAACTGACCCAGGCCCGGCTGTTTCGGTGCTTACCCGGTGTCTGGCAGCTCTGGGGGACTGGATGAGGGCTAATCGGCTGTGACTGAAACCTGACAAGATGGTGATATCAGTGGGTAAGTCAGTGGAGATGGGGACCCCCTCAATTGAGGGATTTTTCCCTCCACTGACTTACGAGGTACGGAACCTGGGGGTGCTCCTCGATGCACAGCTCTGCCTGGATGTCCAGGTGGAGGCTGTGGTGAGGAGTGCCTTCCGCCAGTTACACCTGGTGCGGCGGCTTCGACCACTGGTTTCAGTTTCAGATCTGGCCATGATCATTCATGCTTTTATCTCCTCTCGGTTAGACTACTGTAATGTGCTCTATGCAGGGCTACCTACGGTGATGGCTCGGAAGTTGCAGCTGGTGCAAAATGCGGCGGCCAGGCTCCTGGTGGGTCTGGACCACTGAGAGCACATTACACCAGTGCTCCGAGCTCTGCACTGGCTTCCAATAGTCTTCCAGGGCCAATTCAAAGTGTTGGTTTTGACCTATAAAGCCTTACATGGTCTGGTTCCTGACTATTTATGAGACCGCCTCACTCCTCGGGTTCTGGACCGGCCCCTGCAGTCATCTGGGGGCACCCTGCTGGAGGTCCCTTGGGTTTCCTGGGGGTCCACGCAAGACAGGGCATTCTCTGTGGCCACACCATGCCTTTGGAACTCCCTCATGGTAGGGGCCCGTCTGGCCCCTGACCTCGCGAGTTTCCATAGGAATTTTAAGACCTGGCTATTCCGTCAGGTGTTTGGGTGAGGGAGAAGGGTGAGAGTGGGTATGCAGTTTTTTGGTCTCCTCATTTTTATTGTTGTTTTTAGTATTTAATGTTTTACATATTTTATTGTATTTTTATTGATGATTTTATTAGTTGTCCCGGACTGCCAGTGGCAGGAGGGGCAGGGTAAAAATGTTTTAAATAAGTAAACTAAATAATAAGTACAATGGAGGGCTAGGTAAAAAAAATAAAAAATAAATGTCAGTGTTAAACGATTTCAGGCCACAGAAGAGGAACAGCTTAGGTCTGGGTCCATTAAGATTTGTTCTGGTTATCAGCTCAAATTAACTTAATGCACCATCACCTACAGTGCGGAACAGGTGCTCTCTGATATTTTCTGCTTATGAGCCAATGAGGGGAGGCTTTGTTGAGAAGTTTCCATTTTTGCCTTATAACCTAGATACATTTTTATTTATAGTAACCCAAGTGTCTGCCTCTTATAACAGTAATCACTCATTCTTACTGATAAAGCAATTGGAAACTAATGTGCTGTTGAACCAAGCATAATATCTGAAATGGAAGACTACTAAAGTCTCAGTATAACCTTTCTCATATTGTATCTTCTAAATACTGATAATTAAATTGTTGTGCAGACCTGATTAATCACTTCAGCCAGCAAGAGGTCCTGACTCATTTGACAGAAGGTGCCTTGAATAAATTAGTGAACAGAACGAACAAACAGTAGAGACAGAGTGATACAAGATCGTACAATCAAATCACATTAAAATACTAATGGTCATAGAAAGCATTTAAAAAGGTGAATAAACCCACAATTATAACTCCTTCTATTTCAAAACTTACCCTTATTGCATTTCCAATTTCCTGTGAAAAGAGCAACTTTAGTAGAGTTGTGGGGTATGTGTGTACCCCAATGCAGATTCACTAAACAATGAACATTTATTTCAAAACTAGTAATTTTATTTTAAGAAACTAACAAAATGCTTCAAACTAAATTAACTTTATCATTTTAATCAATGTATTTGAAAACTGGCAGCAATTTTTAAAAATGAACCCTTGGAATGTAGTCATTTGTATTTCAAAAGAGACCGTTCTGGCTCATTGGAAGGAATCTCAGTCATGATGACCTAAAGGCAAATCAAGTACAAACATTCCCCTCAAGACACACACAGCCAGTGGAATGACAGTGTGGAAGACTGTGGGGGGTGGGTTTATGGTTGTGGGTTCTGTTGTATATGCACACTGATTTGGGTGGAGAAAACTATATCGGTGTGTGTGTCTCTCTCTGCAGGAGGGGTGGATTTGTGTGTACACTGACACATCCTGACTTCTGTTTTCATATAACATAGAAGTTGATTGGATTCAATTTATCCTGATGTTAGTACTCCCTGGGGTACACCTGTACCCCCATGTGGAAATTTCCATTGTGTGGGGTACAAATCTACCCTATTATTATTTTTTTTGTTCACAGGAAAGAAATTATTACTGGTATCTCACTGTACTTTGGGTATGTTGTGCCCCTGGGAGCAGGTGACAAAGTCCTAAAAGCACCAAGTCTGAGATCCACTAACTTTGGAGTTATTGCAGTATAGACACATCTGGGATACAAAACTATCCCAAAACTCTGCGTAAGGGTTAAGTAATGAGAGGTATCTCCATAGATTTAAGTGTAGATATCACAAATATTCTACCTTGTGCCTGGAATATTTAGTCTAGGGTTCACCATTCTGTCAACTTTGTAGGCTCCTAGAACCCAATTCTAGAATTTCTCTTCAGGAATGGAAATTTATCTTCCCATAGGCATATGCTGAATAAGGAACAAATATTTAGCAACATCTTGCTAGAAGAAAATATGGGGAGGGGGGGAGACAAAAAACCCGGTGACAAGCAACATGCACCATGTAATTACTCATTTTCACACAGACTATTTGAATTTTCCTAGTTTGAATATATTGGCACTCCATGTGGTTGCTCCCTGTTTTTCTGAACCTGTTCTTCTTATCAATGTCTATAACCCTATGCAAGGAAAAGACCTGAATTGTTGGTCCTCTTTGTGGGAAGCGATTGCATCCAGCCAAGAGAAACATCCAAGTGATGGCTTGATGATTATGGGAGATTTAAACGCTGGAATTGGCTCTGACTTCCATTCTCTCTCTCAGCCTTTAGATTGGGATGGATCGGGGGATGTGATATATGACTTGAACATAGAGTATCCATGGATACAAAGATAAACCAGGCAGGGATACAATTATACAGGCTAGCCCTGGAACCTGTATAATTGGAGCCTGCTTAAGATTTAGAATGGGAATAGTACTGGGAATAGGTGGGGAAATCTCACGTTTATAAGAACAAAGGGTGGTAGCATAGTTGATTATGTAATTATCTCCCCATGTTTAGAGAGGTTTGTAGAAGGGTTTAGTGTTGGTGATCAGATGAATAGCAACCATTTTCCCTTTCAGTTGTCCTTGTGCTGCACGTCCCAGGTTAAGAAGGCCTCTGCCCGTCTGAACTTTGGTGAATTGGAAGTAATAGGCTGTTGCAGGGTTCGTTGGTCTGAGAAGGTTGATGAACACATGTCTTTTTTTCTCCAGTCTAATAGGGCTTTTGACTTGAGTGTTCAACTGAAGGGAACAGTAGATGTTGGCCAGGCCTATATCTATGGAACCAGTTTGTGGTTGATTTGGAACCGCTGCTTTCATTTGTCCCTAGAATAGGTAGCTGGGTCAACGAGATTAACAAAGGTTGGTGGGATCATGAGTGCAAAATCACCAAAAGCGCTTTGCGCCATGCAACCCGGCAGTTGAAAAAGCATTCAAATGATCAGTCGATTTGTGCATTTAGGCGTCAGTCTAAGGAATACTACAAACTACTTCTGAAAAGAAAGAAAAAAAAGGTCTAGTGAATTGCAATGGCATTCCCTCCAGGATGCCTTAGCCAGGAGTGTTTCCCAACTCATTTGGAGAATACGTAATTAATTCCTGGCATCAAGGAAATCAATACTATGAACCTAAAATAGCTCAGGTCGACTGGGTCAGTTATTTTTCCAGCCTCTTCTGTTTCTGTGAGGCAGACTGTGCTTCTGTCCTAGCAACTGTAGAAAAACTTCCATGGTGGAATCCAGTAACTCCTCAGGATGTTGCTGAGGCAGCTGGTTCCTTGAGTAACGGTAAAGTCCCTGACTTCGATTTTGTGCCAGGTGAAATGTTCAAGTTGTTGCCAGAGTGGCTGGCACATACGATTTTTTTGTTTGTTTGTTTGTTTTGTGCATGTTGTTCGCCACCCCGAGATGCCTTTGGGTAAGAGGGGCGGGAAGGATATAAGTTTTGAATAAATAAAAATAAATAAATACCTTGATCAATAATATAGCCATGATCCCTAGCAGCTGGAGGCAAAGCATAGTTGTGATGATTTTTAAGAAAGGGAATAGATTGACCCCTGGGAACTACCACCTCATAAGTCTCCTTTGTATAATTTCAAACCTCTATACAAAGTTGCTATTCGATCGTCTAATGGCTTGGATTATTAGGGAGGAAGTCATAGATGAGGAACAGGCTGGTTTTATGCATGGAAGAAGTACAATTGGCCATGCCTTTATCTTGGACCACCTGGTCAGTAAATATAAAAATCGTAATATTAAGCTGTTCTCAGCATTTATAGATTTCTCATCAGCTTTTGATTTAATCTGCAGAGAGAAACTATGGGAGGAACTGTCACAATTGCATATGGACAGAAGGCTGCTATTGTTAATAAGATTGCTATGCTCTAATACAACGTTGAGTGTCCGGGTTAATTTAAAGGGGTCGCTCTCCAATCCAGATCAGACAATAAAAGGGACCAGTCACGGATGCCTACTGGCCCCTATATTATTTAATCTATATGTCAACAGGCTAATAGTCAATCACAGAGATGAAGGAAAGTATATGGTACCTTGGGTTGGAAAGAAAAAAATATCCATACTTAGGGTATGTGGACGATATCATCCTCCTGTCCGTCAGCAAATTGGGTTTAACCTGTTTACTAAATGATTTTGTCACCAGATGCTCTAAAGACGAAATTAAAATCAATTATTCCAAAACTAAGGTTCTGGGGTTTGACAAATGTTTCATACCCTGCTCTTGGTATACTGAGGGAAAGAGGATTGAACAGGTTTGATCCTTCAAATACCTAGGCATCAGGTTTTCATTCAATGGTCCATAGAGTTTGCATCTTGCTTTGGTTAAACAAATGGTTAAGGTAGAGACTATGGCCTTCTTGAAATGTTTTCGTACTAGAGGTAGATACCAAACTAGTCTGGCATTAAAAATCTTTGATACAAAGTTTTTACCCAAAATTCTCTATGGTGCCCAGATTTTTTTGATTTTTTTGGGGGGTGGGGGGTGGAGGTCCATGAGCAGTTAAAACCTTAGAACTGATATGCAACTATTGCAGGAGAAATATGTGTCCCTCCATCAACTCAATCTGCTATTTTGAATCTTGAACTGGGAAGGATATTTTTATCAGCCAGACTGGAGATCATAATACTTTTCTTTTGAGTTAAGGTTTGTAATACCCCCCTCCCCAAATACTTCTTTGATTAGACAATGTTTGTAGGAAAAACAGGATGACCTCTAGTGCAGGAAAGATGCCTGTTGGCTAAGGATTACTAGGAGGCTTCTCTGGTTGGGTTGTTCGATAGATTACTTTCATGGGGTCTCTGATAACATAGCTATTAAGCTCCTTAAGAGGCAGATTGCTGACATAGAGGTGGTGGCCCTCAACGTCTGTCTTTCTAACTCAATAGAACTTGTTTTTTATAAGTATCTAATCCCAGGCCCTAATGGGGTTATTTACATTTGCAACATCTCTGATTATGCTTTGAGGAAGGCATTTACTAGCTTAAGGTTTCAATCAATGCACTCAGTGATGCTTCAAAGCTGATATATGGGTATTCCACGCTCTAAAAGAATATGCCCTTGTTTGCAGAACCGACAAGAGGGTTTGTGAGGCCATGTGTGAAGTCTTGGTGGGGGGGCTAATTTGCATAATTAGGTCCCACCTAATTATGCAAATGTGTAAATTTACATACAATTTACTCCCTCTGGACAGGAAGGATTCCCATCCGCCACCCCTCTGAGCAGCCATGGAGAAGCATGGTCTTCCCATGCTTCTCTCTCCNTTCGTTGGTCTGAGAAGGTTGATGAACACATGTCTTTTTTTCTCCAGTCTAATAGGGCTTTTGACTTGAGTGTTCAACTGAAGGGAACAGTAGATGTTGGACAGGCCTATATCTATGGAACCAGTTTGTGGTTGATTTGGAACCGCTGCTTTCATTTGTCCCTAGAATAGGTAGCTGGGTCAAAGAGATTAACAAAGGTTGGTGGGATCATGAGTGCAAAATCACCAAAAGCGCTTTGCGCCATGCAACCCGGCAGTTGAAAAAGCATTCAAATGATCAGTCGATTTGTGCATTTAGGCGTCAGTCTAAGGAATACTACAAACTACTTCTGAAAAGAAAGAAAAAAACGGTCTAGTGAATTGCAATGGCATTCCCTCAAGGATGCCTTAGCCAGGAGTGTTTCCCAACTCATTTGGAGAATAAGTAATTAATTCCTGGCATCAAGGAAATCAATACTATGAACCTAAAATAGCTCAGGTCGACTGGGTCAGTTATTTTTCCAGCCTCTTCTGTTTCTGTGAGGCAGACTGTGCTTCTGTCCTAGCAACTGTAGAAAAACTTCCGTGGTGGAATCCAGTAACTCCTCAGAATGTTGCTGAGGCAGCTGGTTCCTTGAGTAACGGTAAAGTCCCTGGCTTCGATTTTGTGCCAGGTGAAATGTTCAAGTTGTTGCCAGAGTGGTGGTGGTGGCGCTGGCACATACGATGTTTTTGTTTGTTTGTTTGTTTTGTGCATGTTGTTCGCCACCCCGAGATGCCTTTGGGTAAGAGGGGCGGGAAGGATATAAGTTTTGAATAAATAAAAATAAATAAATACCTTGATCAATAATATAGCCATGATCCCTAGCAGCTGGAGGCAAAGCATAGTTGTGATGATTTTTAAGAAAGGG
>QEPC01011396.1:1498736-1518499 GCA_003113815.1 Sphenodon punctatus
CCATCAAGACACAAGGACAGTGGTGAGGCTAAGCCCTTACGAGAGATTTCCTTCTCGTAAGGAAGCCTTACAAGAGATTTCCCTTTACAGCAGGGGGTTAGGCAGGGGTGCCTTCTTGCCCCACTTCTTTTTAATTTATATACTGATGACCTTGTTCCTACCCTTTCTATAGCCAATCCAACACCACCGCGAATACAGGATAGATCACTGTTCTGTTTAATGTATGCGAATGACATTGTCATTTTTTCTCAGACTAGACGAGGGCTTCAGCAAATGCTAACAGTAATGTATACTTACTGTCAAGCAAATGCCCTCTCTGTCAATATAGAAAAGTCTAGCGTCATGGCTTTTGGCAGTTCCCGTATTAAATTTAAGTGGTCGCTGGGGGGAGGGCATGAGTTAGCCACAGTATACATATCTTGGAGTAGTATTCACCTCTCGAAATTCCTGGTATCAGAACAACAACAGACAAATTACCAAGTCAAAACAAATTGTGGGAGGCCCACCTTAGATTGTATCATGCAGCCACTTTGGCATCGATAAAACAGCTGCTAGATATTTTACAGACTAAGGTTATTGCCTCCCTGATGTATGGAGGTGAAGTAACTGTCCCTGGATATGTGCACAATATGGAAAATTCCACAGAATCAATTTCTAGGTACATTTCTAGGAGCTCCAAAGGCGACTCCCCTCGCTATGCTTAGATTGGAGACTGGAATGTTGTCCGTATTGGCTCAATTAAATCTTAGACCCATTTCTCCTCTTGCCACTTTATCCCAAAAAGTGAGGAATCTGACACAGAGCTTCTATTTTGAGCAGAAGCATCATCAAGGAGTGCCATCATAGCCGTGGATTTCACACTTAAAGAAATTGACTGGCATAATTCCCCTCACAGTGAATGGTACTGGGATTCCAGGGAGCACCGAAATCCCAGACCACAGATTACCTAAACAAGAACTTAGAGTACATATAAAAAAGTGGTCCCACGCAAAGGACTTTGAACTTCTTGCTTGTAACAAAGTTTTGTTGTACTATCTAAGGGTTAAAAAGGAGGTCAGGTTGGAATTGTACCTGCAGCATCTTCAGGACCCTAGCCTTAGGAGAATGGCGATGCTATTCAGTTTGAATCTGTTCGAGACAGCAGAGGTTAGGGGGAGAAGAGAAAGAGTGCCTAAAGAGGAAAGAACGTGCAGGATATGTTCAGATGTGATAGAGACCCTTCCTCATCTCCTATTGCCGTGTCCACAATATGCTGAGCTTAGGGAACTGTGGTTGAGTTCTGTGATAATCCCGGAAATAGCTTCCCCAGAAGAGACTTATGAACTGCTAATAGCTTCTACGGATATGTCAACAATTAAAACAGTGGCCAAGTTTCTCCTAGTGCTAGGTTGAGAGGGCAGAGTTGCTTGAGAAGGGTCAGCTCCCTGCCCTTTTGAATTTGTTTTATATATATATATATATATGTGTGATTTTAGGTTTTCTCTGTATGATTATTTTATTGAAAAACAGAGTTTTATTTTATTTATTTATTTATTTATTTATTATGTGTATTTTGTGACGTTTTATGTTGATGTATATTTATATAGCAAATTTGCTGAAATAAATCTTGACTTGATGAGGATGTTCTTCCTTTCAGGAGACTATCCTGGTTTGGAAATCCTTTTTTTGCCTGGGCGTATCTGTAGTTTTATACTAGGACTGAAACGAGTAGCTAAATTACTGCTCGCAAGAAATTTCACCATAACAGGAAATGGGAATTCCCGATACCAATGTGATTTCTTGATTCTCGCAATACCGCAAGATACTATCCTGATTTACCAACTTTCCACTTACTGTTTACTGCATACCATTGATTTGCTGCTTACCGCATTGCAATGGGTTCTGTTTTACATCTGGGTTTGTTGTTTCAGCATTTCTGAGCCAATCATGGTACAACTAGCCCACCCCTTAACCTCCACTCCAGTGCCTCCACTAAGAAGTGCTGTTTTGTGTTGTTCTCCTTTTGTTCCAACCAATTTGTAACTGGATTGCAGATTAGTAAAGGAATGTGTTTACCAGCTAGGGCTGAACAAAGTACCAAATATATATATATATATATATATATATTTGAGTATTTCCAAGTTTCTGGCAAAAGTTTTTGGCCTGGTTCTCAGTAACTCAGTGAATGCTCAGTACTCGTATGAGGTGGGAAGGGAAACAGTAACAGGGGGGAAGAAGGCAGCGGGAGGGAGGCAGCGGGGTAACAAACCCTCATCCCCTTCCCTGCCCCTTCCGAGGAAGCAGCAAAGCAGAGGAAGCCGGTGCGCCATAGAGTGGAGCAAATGTTACAATGCAAGTCTCTGGGAACATGTTCTATAATGCTGCCAAGGAGCACCTTAGAAAATGAATTTCAGCATGGTCCCAAAAAGAGCATTAGAAAAGTTGTCATGGCTGACTCTCTTGGAACATGCTGGACTACATTTCCTAGCATGCTCCTGGACAACATTTTAGAGCATGCTTCCAGAGACTCACTAGAACATTGTCTTCCTCTGCTTTCCAATGAGTTTGCTGCTCCCTGGGAAGGGGCAGGGAAAAGGGGTTTGCTGCCTCCTGCCCCTCTTCTGCTGCTGCCCTCTGCCTGCTTCACCTGATGCCTTCTGCCCCCTCCTCTTTCCCCCATTACCATGGCTCACACCCCTTGATCAAGGAGTTGGTGAGTACCAAATGCTGGGCCAATCCCTTGGTTGCTTGGTACTCGGCAGACTCAAGTCGATGCCAAAATACTCAGCAAAAAATAAGTAATTTCAAGGACCAAGTTTCAGCCCTAGTAACAGGCGATGTGTGACAAGGAAATACAAAGGGAAACTGAGTGCAAGAACTGTGGTACTGTGTATTATCTCTTGAGATTTGAAATTGATGGCAAGGTGATAAACAGAGTCAATAATTTGAGAAACAAAGTGTCAGTTGAGACATTACTAACCACCGAGAGGTTCTCAGTTTGACTGAGATGGTATTGGGAACTATAGTTTCAATGAGATTTGCTGTTTTGGCAAAGTCTTGTTTCAGCCCTACTTTATACATTCCCAATCATTATCTCCATAGGCCTGATCTTGCATCTGCAGCTGCTAGAGATAAGCAGAAGGCTAGAGCTACTTCAAAGAGCTAATCCCTGTCACAACTTAGGCCAACTGCCAAAGATGCATCAACAGTATTCTTTTTTACACAGTGTTCTAGTTTATTTAAATAAAGGATAATCCTCACCTTTTAAACTCAATAGGAGTATGGACATTAACTTGACTTGATAAGTATGTTTACCTTTGCTTTCCACCTCAGACTCCACTCTTTAACAATGTGACTAAAGCCCAAAGATAACAAATTTGTCTTAATTGGTTGGTTCCTGTGGTGGGAATGTTCTCTGCCCCCATGACCAAGTCCATTACAGTCACTGGTCAATTATCAGATAGTGATAAAGTCATGAACATTACATTAGGAAATTTTGCTAGAAAGCTACCTTGCCACAGAAAGCTACCTTAGTGGTCAGAAGAGCAACCTCATAATTCAGAAAACTGATTGTGTCCCCTATGTGCAGCATCATGGAAATCCACACGTACCATGGAACAGAAGACCGTGGAAGAGTTCAGGCATCACAAACTGCATGCTGAAATGATCCTGTGGCCAATGCTCACAAGGAAACCAACACCCTCTCTAGAATAGGAACGTTATGAGGTTCATTACACAGAGAGGTTAGGTGTGGGCTGAGCAATCTGTAGAGATACATTATTGAATAGCGATCTTCATCACACAGTAGGCATCCAACATGTCCAATGCAGCCATACATGGTCATGCCATGGAGTGACTCCTGGCCCTTAGTGAATGTAACAGTGCAATGGTGACAGGCAATGAGAAGATCAGCAGCTCAGGAAGTGGCAAGTCTGAATGCAAGACTAGCAAACACTGCAAGGAGCCAACAGGAAGGGAAGGGGTTTACTGAGCCTACAGCAGCATCTTGTCTGCATGGCCCATATAGGAATGTACATTGCCAATGATTGTGCTCATGCACATGAAGTCACAACACCTGTTGCTGGTTTCACTGGTGTCCTGATTCCTTATTACTAAGGTGTGTGCCTGAGATAGGGAGAAACAGTCCCACCCATGAAGAGCCTAAATGAGAGCCCACTTTTTGGAAGGGCTGGTGCCATTTCTCATAGGGAGACAGGAACTGTGTGCATTTAGTGTAGGCTGGCTAGCCGTTGATATAGATCACCCACCTAACTTATCAACTGAGCGCAAACTGACAATGTGTATACTTATGTTGACTAATAAATCATCTCCAGATTGCAGCACTTCTTTGACATTTAATGTGAACCCCCTTGGGCTGCTGGTGTGTTTAAGAAGATCAAAGCACAGTCTGGAGCCACTGGCTGTTACTAGTTGGAAAGGGATAGGGACAATGGCAGTGTCACAATCTTTATTTGGTTCCCAGTCAATGGCCTGATGGTGGTGGCATGGTGCAGCTTGAGGTATGGCTGCAGTGGACCAACGAGGATATATATTATCAATGGCTTGATGGTGACGGCATGGTGCAGCTTGAGGGATGGCTGCAGTGGGCTGACAGGGGGATTAGGTGCAGCCCTGCAAACAGTCTTTGCTAAACTTTTTTTCCCCACTGGTGCAGCCTCCAGCACAACCGGGACTAGCTCGATCGTTCATCCAGCATTAAATCTGGTATATAGATTCTATAGTAGTATGTATCATTCCATGCAGAAGTGAATTGCATGAAACTACACTAGCTCAATGAATTTACCCAAGTAAATTCAAAAATAATAAAGGGTGCACTTTGTAGTTTAATATAAATCCTACAGTCATCACAGTAGGTCATTCTTCTGGTATTAGGTCAAAGGGATTGGCAAAGATTTATAAGTAATACATGGAGAAACCAAATGAATAATTGTAATTTTCAATACTGCATGGTAAGGTACAAAGCAATGTCCTTTAAATTCATCCAGAATAAAGGAGTTTTAAAATTGTGTTACACACTGGGAACCAAACAAAGATGGAATTCTGAAAAGAAATACAGGAGATAATGAACTAATACATAGTAACATATCAAAAAGGAGTGAAATAATGTAGCTGAGGTTCTACTGATGTATCCTCCTACCAGATGTGCAGGCTAAAAAACAAATAAAAAACTCCACAAAAAACCATAACATTCTTTAGCATGGCATTTTATATAGTGCAGTTAGTGGATGACTGCAAATGGTTGCTCCGCTCACATATTAGTTTCTTGTTTTGTGCATATAAATTTGAAAGCATTTCAACCAACTGCTGAATGTTGTTTTTTCTTGAAGTGGGAATATTATGCCAGTTTTAAAGTGCCATGCCAGTCTACTAGATGTTACAGAATATTCATGTTATTTTCACAAGTCTTACAACTTTGGTAACATTGACATTTTTTCCAGAACATTAATACTATCCTATTTGAAGTTTTAGTATGCATTATGAAGTGTGGCTGACATCAAACTAATATTTGTATCCTTGCTTGAGGAATACATTTCTCAATGAGTGGGGGAGGAGGAGGAGGGTCCAGCACAGGCATTGTAATGGATGTCTTGGTTTCCAGGGCAAACCGCATCAGCATTCAGCGATTTTAATAGTGTAAGACCATTGTGGAAGGAGACTTTCTTTGTGGGTGCTGAAGATTCTACTCCTGCTGGGTCTCTGCATGTCCCCTGCCCTCCTCATGGACTGCCACTACCATGAGCATCATCCAGAGAATTGCTTCCAGGAGACGGTGGGGCCTAGCATATGCATCGCAATGGCTGCCACAGTTGCCAGGGAGGACTATATCAGCCTCCTGCCATTTAAAAGCTATTTTAAACGGTGTCCATGGTACAGAACTGCTCTGGGGGCACCCAAGGCTGAAAACAAAAGAGTGTATTTTGGTGGCAACAACGGTGGGGCTAGTGGGTGTACTGTAAATTTAATTTTAATTAAACAGGGGGAAATATTGTTTTGGAAATGCTAGGTTAAAGTGAGACTTGGTGTTTTTACTGTTATAACCTCCTGAGCCAGTAGAGGTGGGAGTGAGAGCAGGGCAGGAATGGTTTGGGTGTGGAGAAGGTTCGAGTTTAGACGGTGAGGATTATTTTTAATTTGTCTTATTGATGTTTATAATTGTATAGGGATGGGCGAACAAAACACGGTTCGGATGTTCAATTGTTCGGTTTGAAACCCGAGTTCGGGTTCGATGGTTCGGTTCAGCTAAGTTCGGTTTGGCCAAATTTGGCCAAAAATTCAAAAATAGCAAAATTGAAACCAAAAAGAAATCAAAACTGAAACCTAATTTTCGGTCCTGGAAAGACGTTTTTCCTGCCTGCGAACTTATCCCAACATGTCCGAACACTACCGAACTTTTCGGTCGTTCGAGAGTTCGGTTCGGACGTTCAGTTCGGACAGCCGAACAGACCGAGTTCGGTCCGAACTCCGAACATCCGGACTGCGTTCGCCCATCCCTAGAATTGTATACCTAATGTGGGTTGTTCCAACATAATACAGTGGAAATAGTAGAGAGAGGTCTGATGCAGCTGCTCCTTTTCCTGCCCAAAACTGGCCCTGGGGAAACAATACATCTGTCATGACCTTACTGTCACCTCCTCCATATTATAGGGCCACAGTCGTGGCCCTACAGTTAAGGTGGTAGCAAACTCTCATTGAACAGTGCCTATGCTGTTCAGTGGGAATCAGTAGAGCAAAAACATCTGGTTCGTGACCATTCTAGCTTTCCTCCAGCAACACATGTGTTCTGTGATTACAAACAATCAAGGCACGTCCAGGGGCGGGGTGGGGGCTGAAGGTGGGAGGGTCCCCATCCCTCACCTGCCTGCCTGCTAGTAGTGTTTCAGCAGCAGCAGCAGGAGGACTGGGAGAAAGCTGTTTGTTTACAAACAACTCCTCCCCATGTGAGTGATCAGAAGGTTGTTGCTTTGTAAAGAAGATTCTTCAAGATGACTCCAAACATTCTCATAACTGGGTTGTGTATGCTCACCACATTCAGGTAGACCATGTGATAGTCTTGAGCTCCTCTAGTATAAAAACCACTCTCCCCCTCAGAATGACAGTTCCTTCCGACCCTTTCTAGGAATATAAGAAAATTTGCAGGGCTGGAAGGGTGGGTGTTGTGAAAATGTTGGGAGCCATCTTGAAGAACCTAGTTTACAAGGCAGCAACCTTATGTTCTTCTTAGAGTGGCTCCTCACAGGTCGTGGGTCCATGGGCACACCAGTGCATGGCTGGAATGGTTGCATGGCTACACACGCATCCCAACTCACCCCCACTCATCCACACCCATAGAGCAACCGCCATTTTCCCCAGTTGCTCCGTGTGTAGGGACAAGGTAGGGGGTGAGTGGGGATGTGTGTGGGGATGTGTGCACACACGCACCCCTACTCACTGCGGGTGTATGCACTGCGTCATTCACACAGGGCTCCCCCACCCATGAACATGCAGAAAAATGCATGTTCATGGGTGGGACAGGCCCGTGTAAAAAAGGCCATATTCTCACAACTGTCTTACTTATATCTTATATCCTACCTAACTTAGGTAGGAATTTAAGATGTAAAGCAATATCTATTCTATCTTGGAAAATCTGCAAATATGGTTCTGAGATTATTATTATTATTATTATTAGGGATGGACGAACAGAGTCGAGTTTAGAAATTCGGATTGGTTCGGTTTGAAAATTGAGTTCGGTTCGGAAGTTGGGTTTGGTTGACTGAAATATTCGAGTTCGGTCCAAACTCCGAACTTCCGAACAAAGTTCAGAAATTCAAACCCCATTGAACTAAATTGAATATTATCTTTTAGGGATTGGTGAACAGAGCCGAGTTCGGAAATTCTGTTCTGTTCTGTTTGTTTCAAAAATTGAGTTCGGTTCGGAAGTTTGGTTCGGTCGACCGAACTGGTCGAGTTTGGTCCAAACTCCAAAATCCCGAACCGTGTTCGCCCATCCCTAATTATTATGGCGCCTACTTCACTAACTCTCCTTAATGAAGTTATTGCTAACAGGAATACTGTCTTTAAACCCCCAACCCATAGCCAGTTCATTTGTGCTCCCCATATAATCAATTTACACTGCCTTGGGGGCGCAAATGAACTGGTTATGGGTGGGGGCAGCATGAATTGATTATGGGGGCACAATTGAACTGAAGATGAACTGATTATGGGGGCAAAACTGAACTGGATATATTCAAAGAGGGGGGCCCATTGCACCCTAGCTAGGCCCCTGGTCTAGTGTTTGTGACCGATGTATACATTTTACTTTTCTTATTCACTAATTTTAAAAAATGTAGGACTTAAATGTAATATCAACTATACATTCCTCATCACGTATAAATATTGTTCAGTCACCATACCACACATATGCAGCTTAATTTCAAATGTCATTTTTTTTATTAATGAATTAGAAAAAATGTATAGATTGGTCTAATATTTAATAAAGTTGCCTTAACGTACAATTTACTGTCATGTTAACATTTGAGTATAATTTGTAATGCCGCCTTAACAAGCTTCTTAAAACCAAAGGTTTTTTGTCTAGGTAATTGACATACAGGTTATTGCCATTCCTAGAGTGGCAGATCCATTGCATTGGCTCATTCAGACTGTTAGCCAAAGCTGTTAGAATGATTTTGGCCCTTTTCACACAAGATTCCCCCACCCATCTCCACACAGTTTTGCTGTGTGGAGATGCATGGAAGCACCCATGGGAATGCCATGGCGGATGGGTGGGGGTGCGGGCGCGTTCTTGCGCTATACCTATCTCCACCCATCACCCATGCACAGACCAATGCGTTCCAGTGCTGGTTGAGGTGGGTGTTAGCCCGCTCCCACAGGCACACACCCACCTCCACCCACCATGGCTGCACACCCATCCCCCCCACTCACCGCGGCCCATTTGAAAAGAGTCATAGTCACAGCTTTTTATAACCCATGGTTTTGTAGCATCAGGTATTCAAAATGGACATAATGGCTTCTAAAATTCCTCTCTATGTAATGCATTTATCGTCATACAGAGGTCTGCATGAATGCTAAAACAAAAATCAGCGAGTATGCCAGCACATATGCTGGCAGCTGTCCCCAAGCCACTCATGCCACCCTACTCCCACCATGACAGCTAGGCATCATGGCCAATGACTGCTGCCATGGCAAACCTGGCCATGGCAGATACAATCCCATCTGGGCCAAACCACATGCGGTAACGCACTGTGGCTCTGTTTGGTGGGCCTTGACCTTCGATGGGACTTCAGCTATTTGCACAGGTGGAAACCAGGCAAGCCACCAACACAACCCTGGATACCTGGTCCATGCCAGACTGTGCCACAGCATTCTGCTTTCATGTCTGTTTTTACCCTGTGTTAATGTGACAGGAACACTATGCAACCTAGCTAGTTAACGTCCCATTATTATTCACAGCACACTGAAAACATCAATTACTGCTATACAAGTCTGACTCAAGTTCTTAGCTTCACACATATATGCCAGAGTAACTGAGAAGAATCTCTGAGAAGCTTCATAGTTGAGCTATATTTTTAAAACAACAACAACAAACAACTAAGTTGTCTAATAATTATGTAAGGCAATAAGCAGCAGCAAGGCAGCATAATTATCTAGCACTGGCAAGCAGACAAATATGGTACTCATTAGTAAAACAATAAAAAAAAGACTATAGCAGCAAGTGTAAAGCTACCCAAAAAGAAACTGTGAAAGAGATCCAGATGAATTTTTTCTTGGACATGTTCCTGGGCAAAATCCAACATACATTAGCAATAACTTCTTCTCTGGCGAGCAAAAGTGACTGATTTTCATATGGTAGGAGCATCCTCATGTCAATGGACATTCAAATGATGAAGTATTGTTTTTGTTTAAACTTTAATTAGGATCAACATCTTTCTGGCTTTGGTATTGATACACAAAGACAGGAATACAGACCCATGATTTTCTATTTAGAAATATAACCCAAAATCCCCACTAGGACACTCCAGGCATTTCAGTCTTGCACTTCAACTATCATTTCAAAGAGCTGGGTAAAAATTGGACCATCTCCAGCAGAAAAAAAAAACAGGTACCAAGATTGTTTGAAAAATGGATGGACAATCTGATGCTGGCAGCACTAAAATATTAATTTACAGAATATATTGCTACCTGAAATATATTCACTGAGCTTCTAGAGTGCCTCTCAGTGAGGTATAGCTGAACTCAAGCAGTTAAACCGAGACTGCTTTGGACAAAACAGAAAAATAGGATTACCTCAACACCAAGTATTTCTGAATGTCAAGTGATGTCTTCATTAACTCTTGCCCCTCTGTCATCTTAATGTTTCGCTTTAAACCCTCAGACGATTGAAAAATGCACTATATTAATCTGGGATTAGGGTAAAATAGTTCCCAATTAAGTCACAATTTGAAGGGAAAAAAATCGAACTGATTTTAAAATTACTCCAGTTTAACATCATAAAAATCACATTTTATCAAGAGTTATTGTTTGTGGTACAGAAACAATACTAATACAAAAGATATTTGAGATCAATTGTACCCCAACATTCCCAAAATTACAGTACTGGGTGTTGAATTTGCTAGGGGTTGAATTAAATTTTTGTGGTGAATATGACCCCAGTACCTTAGATGTGTAAATGCTTTCATATTCCCACACATTAAAACTGGGTTTAAATTACCCCCAATACCCTTCTAGTGAAATTTTTAACTTTTAAAAAATTACAGCCAATGAACCAACACAAGACAATTGACCCCTTTACTGTTGAGGTGTACATGGAGTACAAAGTGGTGCAGGTTTTCTAAAATGTTTTTATGGATTTGTTTGTATCCCTAAGGGGCCCACTTTACTACAAAATCTGCTTTTAAAAGATCAGGAAAGCTTTCTTGTCACACATGTCTAACACATATGTACTTTGCAAAGAAAAATCTATGCATTACTATGCAGAAAGAAGGAAACATCCAATTTAAAATAGGGAGTGTTTGTTCTTTGGTAAGAAGGCATTATTATAAATATTTGGGCTTTGGTAAATAGATCAAGATCCCAGAGTGGACTGGCAAGGGATGCAAATATGCCTCCTCTAGCTTGGATTTCCCATTTTACATCTTTATTTGCCCTAGCTGATCAAGGGAAAGAGGAGGCGCCACTTTGGGATAAAGATATGCCACAATGGGACCCTGTTTTGCCACATGAGGTTCAGCTAGTGGTAAGTGCCCTCAAAAGGGGGAAAGCAGGAGGGCCGGATTTTGTACCAGGCGAGTTGTTCAAGGCCCTTCCAGACTGGGGGTTGGGAGCATTGGCAAATATGTTCACCTAATCAATAATTCGATTACCATTCCAGATTTGTGGAAAGTGGGGACGGTGGTCCCTATCTTCAAGAAGGGAAATAAATCTAACCCAAATAATTATAGACCTATTACCCTGCTTTGTGTGGCAGCTAAGGTATATGCTGCCCTGCTTTTGCATTGCTTACAGCAATGGTGCGACTCTCAAAATATCCTTTCAGATAAGCCGGCTGGATTTAAGGCAAATCGATCGACTGGAGAACAGACCTTTATTCTACACCATCTAATGACTAAATACCAGAGGTGAAAACAAAAGCTATTTATAGCTTTTGTTGACTTATCAGCAGCTTTCGACACAGTTTGTAGGGTCAAACTTTGGAACGTGTTGATTTGTCTCAAGGTTGACCCACGGTTGATTGCCCTGATAAGAGCTCTGTACTCAGAGACCCTCCTTCGAGTTAGGATGCCCCCGGTGGAAAGATTATCAGACCCCATTAAAACTTTTAGGGGAGTTAGGCAGGGATGCCTTCTTGTACCCCTGCTCTTTAACATCTATGTCAACTCATTGATAGTCGAGCATAGTGATGTCGTGAGGTATCCGCCTACTATTGGCGGTCGTAAACTTTTTTTGCTGATGTACGCGGATGACACTGCCCTTGTTTCTCTTTCAAGAGTGGGGCTTGTTAGATTTTCAGGGCAGATGCCAACTAAAACATCTTAAAATAAATTATGAAAAAACAAAAATTATGGTGGTTGGTGGCCATTATAGGAAATATAATTGGTCCCTCCAAGGATACCAGTTAGAACAGGTTCGATGTTTCCGGTACTTGAGTGTCAGGATGGCAGAGTCCTGCTCCTGGCAACCGCAGGTGCGGGTGGTCAAGGAAGTGGTAAGCCCAGAGGTAGCGGTCATCATACTTTTTTTTACGCCCATGGTCAACCGTCAGCTATGGTGCTCCACCTAATTTTTGAGGCAAAGGTCTTGTCATGCCTGTTATATGGATCCCATGCATGGGGAATAGGGGTTGGAGTGACACAGTTCCTTCAGCCTGTAACTACTCAGTTTTGGAAGAAAATATTGAGATGTCTTCAGGCTACGAGCTCGGCCATGGTGTTAACGAAGCTAGGTTGCCCTTCTCTCTCAGCTCTGGTGGATATAAGACTTCTGTCATTTTGGGCCAAATTGTGTGATGCGCCCAAGGGCTCGCTCCTCGAGTGTACATGGGTCGAGAAGGTTACCGAGGAAGTGGGAAATGACCCATGGTATGTGGGGGTGTCTAGTCGGTTGGCACGGCTGGGATTTTCTGAATCTTTTTTCCAGTATGCCACCAGTAGACATGTCATAGAACTACTAAAGATATGTATCTTGGATATGGATAGGCAACATCTTAGGGCCTTGGTATCTACTTCCGGTTTGGCACCGTTTTATAACATATTTTGCCTCCCCGGACAGGAGCCCCCTACATTTATTCCCAGATGAATTCCGACCTGTAATTCAGGTTTAGTACGCTCAGGTTCCAGAGGGTAAAAACAGCAGTCCTCCTAGGGAGATTCCAGGGGACCCCAAGGGAGGAGAGGAGATGCCCATGTGGGATGGATGTCGAGAACCTTAATCACTATTTGTTGAAGTGTCCTTTGTATGACTCATCGTGTAGGGGGTTGTCGGCAGATATAGGCATGGGGCAGGACTGGCCAGAAATTAGGCAGCTAATTTTCCTTTTGGGTGATCAGAATCCCGACAGGACAAAGCAGGTGGCTATTTTTGCCATCAGATGTGATGCTGTGCAGTCAAAATTGTTTGCCTCTTCTGAGGGAGGTGATTGAGATGTAAGAAGGGTGGGGAGGAAGACGGGGCAAAGTGAAATTGTAAAGCATACGCATATGTTATGTAAATTTTATTTTGATACTTTCGTGTTGTGTATGTAACCAAATATGTGATGGCCATGTGGCTGAACATAAAGTTTCTTATTATAATATTTTAATCAGTTTGATTCTTTAGTATACAAAATGGGCAATAGAAAAATTAGGCCAAACCTGATGTGTACCAAAAGTGGACAACTGAATACAAGTTGCAGAAGTAGTAGCAGCCACCGCCGCCATAATTGTATCTTTATGCCTCCCCCCCACACATCAAATGGAGCTCAGAGTGCTATACAACATAAAAGTACAACAAAAGAATATAAAATCACTTTAAAATATAAATCCATTTAAAAGCAATTTACAAGGGGAAGATAAAGAGGGATAAAAAGACACATTAAGGGGAACCTCCAGTGGACCATAAAATAATTTGGAGAATAAATAGACAAGAAATCGCAAAATCTGGAACCTTTTTAAAAAAAATCCTAGTTCTAGTACAAACTCTGAAGCTATTTGTCCGAAGCTCTCTTCCTTGGTTTTCCCCACTTTAAATGTAGTATTTAAACCACAAGTTTAACAATATATCTAGATCTTGGAAATTAGGAAAGTGTTCTGCAACTCAGAAAAGGCTAGAATTATCCTTTTAGGCAATATGTCTATTTTGAGAAAAAGCATTTTCTTTAATGGAAACACTTTTGTTGTGGTTTTGGTGGCAGGACTCTGTCAGTAATCAAAATATTTACTAAAACAAAAACTTACCTAATCTTAGTATAAAAAACCAAAATTGAAAACAATTCGTGTGTAGTAATCTATCTAGTGCTCTAATAATTCAGAGTTACCTTTTCCCCTGTTACTAAGGCTATTTTCAGACAGACAAACTATCAAATTATTAGGAGAAAACTATTCCGTGGTTGTTATCCAGTGATTACAAAAAGACCCTTGGCCAGCCTTAAGGGCGGTCACCAGGCCCTCTTGTTGCGCTCCCTGGGGGGATGAGGCAAGGAGGAGAAAGGCCATGCTTCCGCTGTAGCAAGCTAGCTGCAGCGGGGGGGGGATGCCAAGTGAACAGCTGGGCCATGGCAGGAAGAACGGCGGCCCGGCCAAGGTTGCCCTGCAACGGAGCAGTAGCCAATGGAAGGGCTTGTTCCCCACCTTCCCGAGCGGGGAGTAGGGTAGGGCCTTCCCACCCACTGCACTCCCTCCAGCTTCATTCAGAGCTCAGAGTGTTCAAGCAAGCACCATCCCTCTCTCCCAAGGACACTGCGGGTACCACCCGGTTGCCAGTAGGGGCCAGGAAGGAAAAAATTTTGGACAAAAAGGGTTCTCGTTTTCTGCCATCCTTGCAGTGTCTCTAATAACTGAACTGATTTCTTGTTAGGAAGTCAGGAATTGAGGGACGGGTTAATAGTTATATTATGGTTCTTGTTGCACTCTTGCAGGGGTCAAGTGCTGGATCGAGTTTTGTGGTAAGAAATAGTCAGAGAAGTCATCTGTCTAAGAGATGGGGAGGCAACACCTGTGGCAGAGGCAGGGCATGGCCAGTGCCAGGGTTAGCCTCCCTGGGAGGGGTGCCAGACAAAGGTGAATAGGGACATACACGGTCCACAAGCTGGCGACACCTCAATTCATTACTTCTGTCCCAAAAGGACACTGTCCCCTCTTGTGGCAGCCATTAGCCAAGGCCAGAGGGGAGATGTTGGAGGTGAGCAATCAGGGATGGCATTGGAGGGCACATCCTATTCCATTCTTGTCCTCCTTGATCTCTCTGCTGCCTTCGATACTATTGACCACTCACTCTTGCTGGATTCCCTTCACTCCTTTGGCTTTTGTGGCTCTGTCCATAACTGGTTCTCCTCCTACCTCTCTGACTGCTCCTTTAATGTGTCTCTCTCCAACTCCACCTCCTCCTCCTTCCCCCTCTCAGTTGGTGTTCCTCAAGGCTCTGTTCTTGGCCCTCTCCTCTTCTCGATCTATACCTCATCCTTAGGCAAACTCATTGCCTCCCATGGCTTCCAATACCACCTCTATGCTGATGACACTCAACTCTATCCCTCTACTCCCTCTCTCTCTCCCCCTCTGTTCAAGCTCGTCTCATCAACTGCCTCTCTGACATCTCTACCTGGATGTCTCAACGTCAACTCAAACTCAACATGGCTAAAACTGAACTCCTTATCTTCCCCCCTCATCCTTCCTCTCCTTCCTCACTGTCAATAACTATTGATGGAGTCACCATCCTGCCTGTCCCCCAAGCCCGTAGCCTAGGCTTCATCTTTGACTCAGCCCTTTCTTTTAAACCCTACATTGACTCTGTTGCTAAATCCTGTCGCTTCTCCCTCCATAACATTGCTAAGATTCGCCCTTTTCTCTCTGTCTCGTCTGCCAAAACTCTTGTTCATGCTCTGGTCATCTCTCGCCTCGATTACTGTAACCTCCTTCTTTCTGGCCTTCCCCGGTCTCACCTTTCTCCCCTCATCTCTGTCCAAAACTCTGCTGCCAGGGTCATCTACCTCGCCAGTCGCTTCGACCATGTGCAGCCCCTCCTCTCTTCGCTTCACTGGCTTCCCCTTCCTGAACGAATCCTGCACAAGCGCCTAGTCTTCACCTATAAAGCTCTTCACAACCTGTCTCTTATACACATCTAGATGTGTATAAGAGACAGGTCCACATCCGCCTTACCGCCTCTCTTCATACCTTGAAACCTCTCCTTAAAACTCACCTCTTTCGCTCTGCTCTGTCTGACTCTTTATCCTGCTGAGCCACTATTCCTATACCTATGATCGGTTTACCCTTATCCTTGCAACATGGACCTGCCTGCTGTCATTCTCATCGTAACCAAGCCAAGTGCATGCACTTGAGACCTCGCATCTTCATGAATGTTAGACCCCTTGTCTCTCCCTCTGTTCCCCTTCCTAAGTCTCTCCCCCAGCTCCTGTCTCTCAGGTTGTAAGCCCTAGGGGCAGGGACCATGTCTATTTTATTACTTTGTAAAGTTCCAGGTACACTGCTGACGCTATATAAATGTTTGTTAATAATAATAATAATAATAATAATAATAATCCAAGCCACTCCCACACGTTTGTTATGGTTAAGCAGTTACGTTTGTTGGCACTGGACCTGAATTGTCGAATGGCAATCACTCCCAGGCCACCAGCCTAATTCCAATTTGAATAAAAAGAGCGCCACCATTCAAATCCAACAAGGTTGTCCTTGTCTCACTCCGGATGCACTGACAGTGGTATCCATTTAAACAAACATTTGTTATTCCTTGATAACTTAATTCCAGAATACTCTGTCTGAACAGAACTTGCTGTTATTCCAGAATTAGAGTCTCCAGAAAGCATTTCAATCACATGGTGCTTTTCATCCGTGCTCAGCGCACTGATTTCTGAGGTTGAAGAAAATCTGATTTTCTTCATTTTTCTAATTTCTGAGTTGAAGTAAATGGAAACTCATTCCTTTGTTCTGTGGGTATTTAAACTTGGCGCTCTTCCTTCTCCTTAGCAGCAACAACACTACATAATGCATAGGGAGACTGCATTCTGTTCTGTGGCAGGAGCTTGGGAAGGTAGCCAGTGAATTGCACATTTCAGGTACAATCTGTTTTACATTTCAAGCTGGACCATCCTTGTTTCATCATCCTGGGTGGTATATCAACAAATAGTAATAAATCATACCTCTCGCTGCACACTCATAAGAATGTTGGGGATCACAGCTGTCTGATTGGCATGCTGTAGCATCTAACTCCAAGCCTAAATTATCCCTTCTATAATAAAGGAAAAAAAGTTCTCTCACCTCTGGAAAGCTTTGCAATGATTGGATAAAGTGACGCAAGTGAGTTGCAATACAATAGGACATTTGTGCTACCACAACTGAGAGACTAGCTTTATTTCTAGATGCTTCTTTAACTAAGGGCCATGATCAAACTGGAATGAGGAAGAATCAATGAATCAAAGCTAGCTACACTCTGCTCACTCCCCAGCAGCCAGCTCCTCCAGGGTTGGGAACCAACACATCAGTCCTGAAGCAGTAGTCTCCTCTGTTACTCCATCAGCTATTGAATCCATGCTGCACCTCCAGCTCAGCACCTATCCTATTTTTGTCATTCTCTACTGCTGCACTCCTGGACCTCTGTGTGGCTCCATGCCCCAGTCAAGGTCTGGATCTGTGCTTTCCAACACCCTACAACCTTAACATGTGTCCTTTCTGGAAACATGACTAGGCATGCTAAATTTCTTATGCAGATTCCAGAGCCGATTCATATGACCCAAATGTTTCTTCCTTTCTCAATGGGAAATTGTTATACATTATGTTGGTTCCTAGGCCAAGTCCATGTATAATCCTAAAATCTTAATATTGACCATCTCTTTACAAAGTCTCTAGGAACCCTTTATAGGGATGTGTGAACGCGGTTTGGAAATTCGGAGTTCAGCCTGAACATTCAGATGACTGAACCTGAACCCGAACCAAATCTGATTCTGAACTCTGAAACAACCAAACGGTTCGGTCGGTGCTGATCGAGTTCTGATGAGTTCCAGTGGCAAAAATGTGTCATTGGAAGGCAAAACATGACAGGGAGGGGGAGTCAGCTGAGGAGCAGACTTCCAGGCACCAGGGGTGGAGAGGCTTGGAGTAGCCACCAGCCTGCCCAATCACCATCCCTTTTCTCCTCAGGCCACTGGCTTTGCAGCCTGCGATTGGCCAAAGGCTAGGTTGCATGGAGCCAATGGGGCTTGCAGTGAGACGGGCGCAGCAAGTAACAAAACTCATTGGCCTCCCTCCTTCCCAGCACCTTCTGAGATAGTCACTTTTCCTGACAGCAGGCGTTTCAGAAGGCTCCCTCTCCCAGCAGTACCCAGCTCCTCAATCCATTGCCATCCTCCTCTTATTTCACCCATCCAACCTATTTACCTCCATATTATCATTTATTTAGATTATATTAGATAGATTTAGGTGTTGTTTTTTTGTTTTTACCCCTCCCTATGTTCCCTGTGTTCAATCTTCCTTCCTCCCTCCCCCCTCCATTGAATCCTTTGCCTCTCCCTCTTATTCCATCCCTGATTATTCCCTTCCCATTTTAAGATTTGGATTTATTTAGAGTAGGTATATTATTAGATTGATTTTCATTTCAGTTTTGTACCCCTCCCTATGTTCTTTGTGTTTCCCCCTGTGTAATATTGTATATACTGATACATAAATATTAGATAGATAGTTACTAGATAGATAGATATAGTAGTTAGCTTAGTTATAGAGAAAGATAGAGATACAGTGTGTTTGTAGGACAAGGCCTTTATAGTTATTAGGATATTCCATTTAGTATTAGTTCCATAGGTTTTAGAATAGTTAATAGCAGTTAGATTTAGTGTAGAGATGGATATAATAATTATTAGATTTTAAAAATGGAGTAAAAAAAAATTAATAAATTATAAAATCTTTTTATGTGTTTGAGTAGGAAAAAATGGAGAAGCGAAGTAGGAGAGGTCAGTCTGTTACCCGTAAGACAAGCAATGGGGCACGTGGGATAGGTGGTAGAGGCCGTGCCCACAGAGCGGCAGCAGGCATCAGCAGCAGCCCGAGCACATCACCACGCCCCAAACTCCTCAGGCCTGCTTTAGGGCAACAGGCTTCAGCAGCTCAGCATCACCTCCTGGCAGTGCCTTCCACTGCCACGCAGGGCACTGGAAGGCCTGCAGTACATGACTGCGTCTGTGTCATTGGAAGGCAAAACTGGCACTGGACCCGAATTGCACTGTCAGACTGCGTCTGTCTCTGCTGCTGCTCATGCTGGAGCAGGTGCTGCTGCTTCTGATGTTCCTCCAGGGCCACCAATGTCCCCCATTGTGGAGGTGATCCCCAGCAGTTGGGAGCTGGTGGATCCCACCCCGGCTGCTAGAGACAGGGCCCAAACCCCCAGAAAATAGCAGTAGGGAGAGGAGGAGCAGCATCAGCAGTAGTAGTAGCAGCTATAGAGGGGGGCACAGGGAGAGTGCCAGCAGCATGGCGGGCATGGGCAGTCTAGTCTCGCGGTTCCAGTACTCCCCTTCATGGGACATCACCGTGATCATGGACAGTGAGTCAGAGGCAGACACTAGTGCCGCAGAGGAGATGTCTGCAGCTGAGGCGATGGCTGACCCTCCTCCCAGAGCTGTGTCACCAGTACTACCAATAGGCATGGGCGAACAGATCGCGGTTCATGTTCGGCCGTTCGGTTCGGCCGTGATCGGTTCGTGTTTTCGCGTTCGGCCGTTCGCGTTCGGCCGTTCGGTTCGTGTGTTCGTGTTCGGTCGTTCGGTCGTACCTCACGTTCGTGTTTGCCCGTTCGGTTCGGCTGTTCGTGTCTCGGCCGTTCGTGTTCGGTTAGGTCATACATTCGTGTTCGGCCGTTCGGTTCGTTCGCCATCGGGTTGTGCGTTCGTGTTCGGTCGTTCGGTGTTCAGGTGGTTCGTGCTTCGCGTTCGGCCGTTCGGCCGGAAATATCGCGGGAAGCCGTAAAATCGGCGTCGCGCCGGAAATTCGTGTGCGTGTGCGTGAGTGAGGCGAGAGGGTGTGTGTTTGTTTCGGTGGCTGCTTGTGTAGTGTGTTTTGGTGATTGTTTTGGCT
>QEPC01011396.1:1521419-1539305 GCA_003113815.1 Sphenodon punctatus
TGGAAATTCAAACCCCATTGAACTAAATGGAATATTATCTTTTAGGGATGGGTGAACAGAGCCAAGTTTGAAAATTTGGTTCCGTTTGGTTCGGTTCAAAAATTGAATTTGGTTCGGAAGTTCGGTTCGGTTGACCAAACTGGTCGAATCCAGTCTGAACTCCCAACTTCCGAACCGCGTTCGCCCATCCCTAATGCTGGACCCCAGGGTCAAGGGCAGCATGGCACACCAGACAGCATTCTATGCCCTCCGGAAGGATGCGCTGGTGGAGAGTGTCTGGCAGGCAGAACGGGCTATGCAGCAGGACAACCCTGGGGATGGTCGGAGTGGGAGCAGCCATCCCTCTCAGCCAGGCGGGTCTGTCCCTGCCCCCAGTCCTAGCATGGCAGCAGCATCAGCAGCAGCACTACCCTTGCTGCCAGCAGCAGCAGCAGTTCGGACTATGTGCAGGCCACTCTGGGGAGCATGGGGTGAGGATTCCCCACAACAATAGGGCAAGCAGTGTGGCTAAGGGCAGTGGTTGAGGTGGTGCCCAGGCAGAGATACGAGAGGGAGTACAACGGCACCTCAGTGGAGACCTACCTGGAGGAGGAGCCATGCATTGATCCCGGCAGCGATCCCTTGGCCTACTGGGCCAGCAAGACCAACGTGTTGCTAGGCCTGTTGAAAGTGGCCAAGGGTATCCTGTCCTGCCCACCAACCAGTGTCCCCAGTGAGTGAGTGTTCTCGATGGTGGGGGACATTTGTTCCCCACACCGCCTGAGACTGAGGGTCAAGTTGGTGGAGCAGCTGTTGTTCATTAAGGTGAAGCTTCCACTGCTGGGATTCCCTGAGCTACCCCTGGACAAGGATTGATGGTGTAGTGGCACACGCCATCCCATGCCAGGCGAAGTCATGGGATGGCATGACTTCCCCTGGCTCCTCCTCCTCAATCTGGGCAAGGGCTACTGCTGCTGTACTGCTGAGGTGCTGTCCCTCCTTCCCAATGCCCCCCCCCTCATACTAGTCGACCTCAGCCACCTTATCTGACTGACCTCATGACACATGGTGGCATTGGGAAACTGTAAGCCTGCCAGCCGGCCTATGGCTACATGTTCTTGGCCCGCCAATGTGACACTGACTGGATCTCGCTCTCTGCGCTCAACAGTTTTTGCTATCCAATGTCCCAGCCTGCCTACCCAGCTTGCCGCCAAGCTCAAAGCGTGCCTCAGTCCACCTTCCTTCCTCCCATACCGAGGTGCCTGTCTTCCCACCCAGGTTGCCTAGCTCAAAACCTTCCCAAGCCCTCCTGCCCTACTGCGTCTCATACCTCACTGCCTGCCTGCCCGCCCACCCGAGTTGCAAAGCTCAAACCCTGCCTCAGTCTGCCTGACTGCCGCTCATGCCACGCCACCTGCCTACCTGCCCTGGTAACCAGAGTCTGCTGCTGCTAGTGCCGATAGCCCCCAGGCCTATATGCTGCCTGTGCCAAGGGTTCTGTACCACGGCAACCCACTGTCTGCTGCTGCCAATGTCCCCCAGGCCTATATGCTGTCTGTGCCAAGGGTTCTGTACCCCAGAAACTCACTGTCTGCTGCTGCCAATTGTCCCAAGGCCCATATGTTGTCTGTGCAAAGGGTTCTGTACCCTGGNGTCATGGACAGGCCCCGCACCTCCAGAAACATGGAGTTATCCCTGTCCGCCATGGTGAGGGAGTGGGTTATGCCAGGCGCAACCTTTACCAAGGGATGTGTGGTGACGGACAACGCCGCAAATGTACGAAAGGCAGTCCATGATGGGGGCTTCCCCAGCATCCCTTGTGCTGCACACAAGCTGGCTGAGTTCTTGAACTGGAGCGTAAAGGACAGTGAGCTCCTCCCAGAGAAACTGGCAAACAAGGCTCCCCAGGGCACCAGCTTGTCCAGGATGTGGCCACATGGTGGAATTCCTCTTCCTGATGCTCGAGCGGCTTCTTGAGAAGAAAGCTGCATTGCATCAGATGCAACTGGAGATGGACTGGGGGGCACTGGAAGGGTTTAATGGGGTAGAATGGGAGCTCCTGGCTCAAACGGTCCTCATCCTGAAACCGTTCCTGGCCATGACGGAGACCGTGAGCAGCTCCACCGCCACCCTCAGTCAGGTGACCCCTCTGGTCCAGAGTCTCCAGAAGAGGCTGGACGAGATACTCGGGGGGCGGGATTGTGGATCTGCAGGCAGGAAGCAGGCTGATGAGGTGCCTGACCTGGTGCGGAAGCTGCTGGAGGTGTGTTTTGATGTGCTCCTGCAGCGGGAGCAATATGTCCTGGCAACAATGCTCGATAGTGATGGGCGAACAGAACCGAGTTCAGAAATTCGGTTTGGTTTGGTTCAGTTCAGAAATTCGGTTCGGTTCAGAAGTTTGGTTCAGTCGACCAAACTATTTGAGTGTGGTCCGAACTCCGGACCACCAAACAAAGTTTGGAAATTCAAACCCCATTGAACTAAATGGAATATTATCTTTTAGGGATGGGTGAACAGAGCCAAGTTTGAAAATTTGGTTCCGTTTGGTTCGGTTCAAAAATTGAATTTGGTTCGGAAGTTCGGTTCGGTTGACCAAACTGGTCGAATCCAGTCTGAACTCCCAACTTCCGAACCGCGTTCGCCCATCCCTAATGCTGGACCCCAGGGTCAAGGGCAGCATGGCACACCAGACAGCATTCTATGCCCTCCGGAAGGATGCGCTGGTGGAGAGTGTCTGGCAGGCAGAACGGGCTATGCAGCAGGACAACCCTGGGGATGGTCGGAGTGGGAGCAGCCATCCCTCTCAGCCAGGCGGGTCTGTCCCTGCCCCCAGTCCTAGCATGGCAGCAGCATCAGCAGCAGCACTACCCTTGCTGCCAGCAGCAGCAGCAGTTCGGACTATGTGCAGGCCACTCTGGGGAGCATGGGGTGAGGATTCCCCACAACAATAGGGCAAGCAGTGTGGCTAAGGGCAGTGGTTGAGGTGGTGCCCAGGCAGAGATACGAGAGGGAGTACAACGGCACCTCAGTGGAGACCTACCTGGAGGAGGAGCCATGCATTGATCCCGGCAGCGATCCCTTGGCCTACTGGGCCAGCAAGACCAACGTGTTGCTAGGCCTGTTGAAAGTGGCCAAGGGTATCCTGTCCTGCCCACCAACCAGTGTCCCCAGTGAGTGAGTGTTCTCGATGGTGGGGGACATTTGTTCCCCACACCGCCTGAGACTGAGGGTCAAGTTGGTGGAGCAGCTGTTGTTCATTAAGGTGAAGCTTCCACTGCTGGGATTCCCTGAGCTACCCCTGGACAAGGATTGATGGTGTAGTGGCACACGCCATCCCATGCCAGGCGAAGTCATGGGATGGCATGACTTCCCCTGGCTCCTCCTCCTCAATCTGGGCAAGGGCTACTGCTGCTGTACTGCTGAGGTGCTGTCCCTCCTTCCCAATGCCCCCCCCTCATACTAGTCGACCTCAGCCACCTTATCTGACTGACCTCATGACACATGGTGGCATTGGGAAACTGTAAGCCTGCCAGCCGGCCTATGGCTACATGTTCTTGGCCCGCCAATGTGACACTGACTGGATCTCGCTCTCTGCGCTCAACAGTTTTTGCTATCCAATGTCCCAGCCTGCCTACCCAGCTTGCCGCCAAGCTCAAAGCGTGCCTCAGTCCACCTTCCTTCCTCCCATACCGAGGTGCCTGTCTTCCCACCCAGGTTGCCTAGCTCAAAACCTTCCCAAGCCCTCCTGCCCTACTGCGTCTCATACCTCACTGCCTGCCTGCCCGCCCACCCGAGTTGCAAAGCTCAAACCCTGCCTCAGTCTGCCTGACTGCCGCTCATGCCACGCCACCTGCCTACCTGCCCTGGTAACCAGAGTCTGCTGCTGCTAGTGCCGATAGCCCCCAGGCCTATATGCTGCCTGTGCCAAGGGTTCTGTACCACGGCAACCCACTGTCTGCTGCTGCCAATGTCCCCCAGGCCTATATGCTGTCTGTGCCAAGGGTTCTGTACCCCAGAAACTCACTGTCTGCTGCTGCCAATTGTCCCAAGGCCCATATGTTGTCTGTGCAAAGGGTTCTGTACCCTGGAAACCATTATCTGCTACTGCTAGTGCCAATGGCCCCCAGGCCTATATGCTGTCTGTGCCAAGGATTCTGTGCCCTGGAAACCAATGTCTGCTGCTGCCAATGGCCCCCAGGCCTATATGCGGTCTGTGCCAAGAGTTCTGTACCCCAGGTTGCTGCCAAGCTCGAAGCCTGCCTCTGCCCGCCTTCCTTCCTCTCATGCCAAGGTGCTGGTCTGCCCACCCAGGTTTCTGCCAAGAGAGAGAAAAATAAGAGATAGAAAGTCTCCTCAGTGCTAGAAGGAGAGACAGACATGATCCCACCTCTGCTGTCACCTGCAGTATATGGCCAGAGAGAGAGAGAGAAAGGGAGAGGGAGAGGGAGAGAGAGAGAGGCTCCCGGCTAGAATGAGAGAGATGGGTTAGAGCAGAGGCCAGCTCAAGCTGCCACCTGCCAGAACCAGGAAGAACTCCCATCTGTGCCCGATGCCCACATGCAGCAGCAGCAAACCTACCAGAATGAGATGGAGTATAACAAAATGTGGAACGTATTATGTACCTGCCTGTGTGCGTTTCTATACCTACCTATCATACGATTGAATAAAGTGTGCCCAACCATGCACTACTTCTAGGGACATCATTCAGCTCCCATAGGCTGTCATTCCACTGTACCTGAATCTGTCATGTCCGCCCATCCCAGGAACCATCAATGAGATTCTGGGACCATCATTCCAGTCACTGGGGAGTGTCATTCCATTCCACTGCATCCAGAAGCCCGGTACCCAGTCCGCACGCCAGCCTTCCCTCCCCCCCAGCCTACTCCTCAGCACCCACCTGTGCGTGCCTGCTTAAGCTGCTGAAAAAAAAGCCCCTCTGACCACCAGCACCCGCCACCTGCTGCCAGCTGCCAAGGAGCCTGTCTCTCTTTCTCTCTGGCACACACGCAGACACAAGCCCTGCCCCTCCTGGGGGGCTGTCTGAAAGTTGAAATCCTGCTGCTGGAAAATCTTTGGGGGTAATACCTTATTTATGCTACATGTGGAGGTGCCAGCCAGGTGCTGCTGGTATGGATCGACTAGCTGTATGAGATTCTGCCACCTCCCAGAACTTCAGCACAGAGGGATAAAAGATTGGAGAGGTCAAACAAAGCTTGTAACAACAAATATAACCTTTATAAACAATTTTTAAAGAACAATAACATCAACAGTATAAAACCAAAATCAAACATATATACAAAGAAAAGAAAGGGTCTAGCCTACTTGTCTTTGGGCCTGTCCCCTGGAACTTGGGGGAAAGACAAAAGGGCTGCAGGACAGAACTGAGGGGTCGGCACCCTGTGCTCCGGCATATTGTAACCAAGGGCCATGGTGAAGTCCACGGCCCCTGCCACAGCTGCATGCCACCTGGAGACCAACTGGTGGTACAGTTTCAGGTGTTCCATCTCGGCAGAGATGTACTGGGCGTACGCCTCCACCTTCTTTTTCTCCACCTTGAGCACCTGGAACTTTTCCATCAGGCGGTTCTCCATGGTGGCTGCTGCCTGCTACAAGCCAGCCATGAAGTCCTTGGCATCTCCACCTCAGCCCGAAAGGCCCTTGCTACTGCAGACTCCCAGGGCCTGGGGGAATCTACATCAGAGCTGGAGGAGGAGGAAGGGCTTACATGGCATTGCTTCAGCCATGCTTCCCCCCTTCTTATGGTGATGAGGATGTTCCAAGGCCACAACGCCAGAGTCCTGCTGCTGCCGCCTCATCGTCATCCCATGGAGGTTTTCACTGTGGGCTTTCAGCCCTGATCTGGTCCCCTCACACTGCCTCCAGAACTTCTTATGGTAGACCTAAAGAACATAAAAAGATAGGAACATAAGAAGTGCCATACTGTGTCAGACCAATGGTCTGTCAAGCCCTGCCTGCATTCTGTCTCCACAAGAGGGTAGGTGGCCAATCTCTCTCTGCAGGGGACTTCCTAACAGGTCATAGGGCAATCCATTCCCTGTTGTTCCAGCTCCCATGCCTTACCTTGCATTCTGAAGAGCCATCCGCATGCCTCATGTGCCACCGCCAGACATCGGACCTTGTCTGCCTAGTGTCTGGGGGTGGCACTGGTGACATCCGCCTTGGTGTCCTGCACCTGACCCTGGCACTGGCATTTGAGGATTCCGGATCCTCACCCTCTCTGAAACAGGAACACATAAACAACACCTAAATATATTATGCATTTATGATGATGCCTCTAATCCTCCCTCCTTGGTGTGCTAGGGATGGCATCCAGAGATGTTGACCAGGGGTTGGTTGGCATGTGCAAATCCTGCCCTTCTTTGGGTGTTGGGGAGGGATGGCAATTGGGAGACCCTGGCTCGCTGGCACGTGCAAATCCTGTGCTTATTTGGGTGCTAGGGGGACGGCAACTGGAAAGACCCTGGCTGGCATGTGCAATTAATCCTGCCCTTCTTTGGGTTCTGGGGAGGGATGGCAATGGAGAGACCCTTGCTGGCACCTGCAAATCCTGCCCTCCTTGGGGTGCTAGTAGCGATGGCAACTGGAAAGACCCTTGCTGGCATGTGCAAATCCTGCCCTCCTTGGGGCACTATGGATGGCAACTGGAAAGACCAGTGGCTAGCACATTGAAATCCTGCCCTTATTTGGGAGTGCATAGGGTTGGCGAGTGGAGACCCTTGCTAGCCTGGCACATATTTGGGTGGGGGTGCTCGTGCTCATGCCTGACTGTTGGAAGAGCCCCCCACACTACAGTACCCTCTCTCTTTGTGGCAGACATATGCTGCCACACATTGATGCCCACTGTTTGTTCCTGACTGCCCACCACCCATGCACCCACCCGCATGCCAGTGAGCTCCCTCTAAAGGATAGTATTCTTCTTGTCCTCAAAGTTAAAAAAAAGTTTACAAACCTGGCAGGAGAGGCAGCACCTCCTGTGCCCGCCAGCTCTTGCTCCTCTTCCACCACCGAAGGTCCAACAGCGGCAGGAGGAACGTCTTCCTCCTCCTCCACCACCGGCTCCGGGAGCACCACCTTGGCCCCTCAGCTTTTAATCAAAATAACAGTCTTCGACTTCTTCATTTTTAAAAAAATTTTTAACAACAAGCACTCCAGCCAACAGTCACCCACCAACACTCACTTACTCACCAACCAGCCAAAACAACACAGCTAAACCAAACACACAAACAGCAAAAACAAACGAACCGAACAGCCAGCCAGCCACACATATGCTTTCTCCCCACACAACCTCCACACGCACTCGAATTTCCGGTTTCCAGCACAATCACGGGATCTTGCAATACCTTTTTCCGAATGGCTGAACTAAACCGAACTTGACCGAACCCAAACTCGGAGACCGAACTGAACGACCGGACCGGACCAAACTAAACGACAGAACCTGAACCGCGATCTATTCACACATCCCTATAGCTGAGCAGATTTTTGGTTAGCCCCAGTCAGTGGGTATTTTTAGACACACGTTAAATTTCCAGATGTTTCAGTCTTCTGGGTTTACAAGTCCACACGTAAGTTCCGGATTCATTTTTCACACACACACTGCCCTGAGGCAGCCTAAAGTAGCCACAGCTGTAAATGTTAAAGGCTGCCATGGAAACCAAGTGACCACAACTGCCTGGAGCAAAGCAGTTTACCAGGAGAACCTTTTACACACAAAAGTTCCGGGAGAAGTTTCACGCAGAAGTTCAAAGATCCAGATGTTTAAGATCTGGATCAGTGATTTGGACACACAGAAAGTTCTGGATGTTACAGCAAACATCCAGGAGAAATGTGTGTCTAAAAACACCCAGTGATAGTGCTACAAGTTTCACCACCTTAAACAATTGCCCACTTTCTCTAATGTACAAGCTGACATCAAATACCTCCCAATATTCAAAGTTACTGAAGTAGGATGCAACTCTTTTCCCTAATCATACCCTCACTTTCAGTTCAGTTATTGGG
The DNA here is from genome assembly GCA_003113815.1 of Sphenodon punctatus. NCBI lineage: Eukaryota > Metazoa > Chordata > Lepidosauria > Sphenodontia > Sphenodontidae > Sphenodon > Sphenodon punctatus. Next base: position 1,529,415 of record QEPC01011396.1, read on the forward strand.
AAATGACCCCCTAACATTCAAACAATGCAAAATACGTCTACAAAACAAATGCACCTGCCATGTCTTCATCAATGCAAAAGTGCTCCCTATAATAATGGAAGCAAAACTGCCCTAAATTTACCTAAATTAGTAGGTGAGGATTTCTGTCAATTTATGCTATCTTAAAACAGCTCACTTCCTAAATTGGCGATTGACCTGGAAACAAATCTGTTTTGTAAAGAAGCAAGCAGGAAAAGTGTCAATCACATCCATATAACTTCTTCCTCACATAAATTAAACTTGAACGTATGACCTGTGGATTTTCTTTTCAAAGCTTCTCCACTTGAAGTATAGAAGAAACTGTATTGTGCTGTTTTTCATGCAGCTCCTATAGAAGTACTCTGCATATTTCTCACTAGTTTAACTAGTTTTAGAGATGCTGTAAAACACTAGCAGTGTGGCTCAGCTGATAAATGTCAGGAATCCTGCAGTTGTTTTTTCATCTGTTTTGCCCCACGATTCCTCCCAAATGAACCCAACAATTGATATTCCTTTGCCCCACAGCATCACCTGAGGTGGTGGTGAGAATTGCAGAGGTTGCTTAAGTTCTTCAAGTTGTTGTAAGATTAAAGTCCAAACTGAAGCTTTGCCTACAACCTGGTATTCATAGGGCTGCTTTTCTGTTTGGTTGATATTCCAGAGAGTTAAGAAGAGCTGAGATCACCCCACTGCATTGTTCAGAGTAATAACTGATTCACAATCAGTAAGGACAAATGCAGCTGAAGGTTTAAAAACCAAACTTTACTTAAGCTTTCCAGGCACAGATCCTTAGTTGCATCTAACTAGTAGTAAGATAAAATGGAAACTGAGACAATGAGAAAGAAGGGGAAAAGGAGTGGTTACAAAAAGGAATGAACAGTAAAACCCCATCTGCCTTCCATGTACACATAATCTTAGCAGTGCCATCTGGTGACTCTATAGTCAATTACTGTTCTTAATGCAGCAGGCATTAACTTATGGATGTTGCATATACCAATATGCATTCCCTAGATTCAGGGAACTTGCCAATTTCTTCCTGGTAGAATTCTTTTATTATATTGAGTGTCTAGCTTCTACTAAAGCTTACCTCTAATTCCTAGCACATGCAGGGTTTCTGTCCCACATGGATTCTCACGTGTTCAATCCAGTAAGGACTGCTTCCACAATAAAGTTGCTTTAATAATCAGGGCATTTATAGAATAAAACTCTGATAGCCTATTGACTCATAGTGCAGTCCTGTGTGGATTCTCCAACAGTCTTCTCAGATCTTGCGATGCCTAACATGAAAACATTAAAATACTTATTTTTATTTATTTATTTATTTTAAAAAGAAAGAAAAACAAAGCTACACACATCTTATCTTCTCCAGTAAAGCACATTTGGCACATTTCAAAGCTCTGCTGCCTCATCTGCAGGTACACTTGCTGGTTCCCTGTGTTGATTCAGTAACTAGAGAAGAGTTTTGCATATTGCTCACTAGGAAAATAGCTGTGTTAGATTGCTGCAGCAGCACTGAATGTGTGGCTGTGTAGCTGCCTCAAAACTTACTATACACATTCTTAGGTTCTATTCTTCATTATATCCTTTTGCCACCTTCCAGTGACTTTAGAAAGTGAGGGAGCAGATCCTAATGTTGCAGGGCAGGGGGGTTGGTTAAAAAAGGTGAGGCCTGTAGGAATCGCAGTCAGTGTGCCCACTGAGAAAGGAGAATCCAACTATCAAACATCTGTGCCCCAGGCTAGCAACCATTCCTCAAGGTTACAGCAGATCTTCATTGAGATTCCACTCAGCTAGGGCTGAAACTAGATTTCATTTTATTCCTCGTTTCTCACCAAGCAAGCTAGCTTGACACATATCAAGAATTTGTTTTTGAGAAAAGCCCCAATCTCAACAATTTCTAATTGAGATCTTTTCCTCTTGACTTAAACAACAGCAACAAAAACGGTGCATGCATAAGATGGCAGACATGGGTGTTCTGTGCAAGCACAGTCCTTTTCCCAAATGTCACTGGCAGCATCACTGTCACTTTGGAAAAGGGCAGCTGTTCTTCACACGACGCATGCGAGGGGACCAGTTTTCGCATGCACAGAACAGCTGCCCTTTTTGGAGAAGCCCACATATGTGCAGAACAGCCTGTCAGCCATTTTGCACATGCAGAGTTGTTTTTTTAAGCAAGAATCTTGCAATGTTAGCAAAATTCTGGTGAGTTCTTGCTAATGTTCCTTGATACTCCACAATCAAATTGATTGTCGGCGCATCCGGAATGAGACAAGGACACAATTCTTGGGTTTTAACAGTCGCACTCTTTATTCAGTTAGAATTAACATGGTGGGGGTAATTGCCATTAGCAATTTGGGTCCAGTACTCACATCCATAACTGCTTCAAACAACAATCTCCAGGGGTCTTGGCCTGGATGCGCCCTCCAGTTCCATTCCCCAACCTTATCCATTGTCTCCCCTTTGGCCCTTGGGCCAAAGGGGACAGTGTCCTTTTTGGACAGGAATAAGGATCCTGTGTGTTGCAAGCTTGAGGACCATGCATCTCTCTGCCCGCCATCGCAAGACACCGGTCCTCAGGATGCTAAACCTGGCGTTGGCCATGTCCTGCCTTTGCACCTGGTTATTGCTTCCCCATCTCTTAAGGAGATGACTCTCCTGATAACAAACTTCTATTTAAAACTATATAACGGTACTGGACCCCTGCCACTAAGGAACCACCAATGTTTACTTTGGACGGGCCCGACCCCCACCCTTGCTCCTCTCACTTTCCAAAATATGTATCAACTCTGCTTTTAACGTGGCACGGTAATGGTTTTTCCCAGCTGGGGACAAATGCACCCCATCTTCTCTGAAAAACCCGGGATTCCGATATGTGATACCACAATGGCTCACCCTGAATCCCCCCTTATTGGTGATCCACTTTCCAACATTCCTATTCATGTTGTGCCGGGCTCTATCTACTTTTCCAGGTTTTATAAACCTGGCCCACCTGACTTGGCCAACGAGATCAGTTCATGTAATCACTACCCTCGAGAATAATTTCTCAATATCAATTATGTCAGATTTGATGTCAATGATCAATCAGACCCCCTTCACCGCCATTAGATTGTTCTCACCCAAGTGGATTCCTAATACATCTGGTGGCTGTCCCCTCATCTCCTCTCTGAGGATAGGTAGTAGTTGATGCCACAGCATCCCACTGCACCCCTTCCACTGGATCACAGCTCTAGCAGAGAGCCCAACTGGGTCCCCCAGCAGGTATGTTTGGCTGCCTTCCCAGTCCAGTGTACCAGGCTTTGGCCTAATATCCAGATCATGACCCTCTGGGGAAACTTTGCTGGACCTGGGAGCATGAATACAAAAAAGGAATGAATTACTGGGGGAGACTTCAAATGTAACTCCTGTAGGCCCTGGATCTCCACTGGCCTATCGCCCTGACCTCTTGTTCTGGGAAACCCGCTGCTGCAGCAGAGCTCTCTGCCCCTATCCTAAATGAGTGAGACCCATACTGCCCCAAAGGGAGGCCGAGGTAGCCCAAAGAGCTCTGCAGGATTGCAGTAAACTAATACCGGACCCCAACGTATGGCAGAACAAAGGGCCTGCTATAGCCAGGTGACCTACCAGGTACCCCGCAAGTGCTAGTACTGGGCACAACTCACTACCCCCCCCTTCCCGTGCTGAGCGAGATGACCTGCCCTCTGCCCTTCTGGTCCATCTTTGATCATCGCAAACGAATCTGAAGGGTGTGCTGCCCTATTTTTACATCCCCGACTGTCAGTGCCCTATTTCTACTGTCATGGGCTGACTCGGCCACCATCTCACTAACTCTGAAGGCCCCAAAGAAGGCAATTTTAAATGTCACTGAAAAAAGTGTAACCTCAAACTGGTCTCTACATACTTGGGGGAGCATGCTGCAAATCCTTACAAGGAGGAGGGGAGTGATGGGGGCCCAACTATCTGGTTGTCTGGGCCCCTCACGGGAGCATCCTTCTAGCATTCTCTGGGTGAAGAAACCCCCATCTGGGGGTGTGTGACCAGCCAGGTGACTCATAAAACTAAGGGCGGACAGCTTGCTTGCGATGGTCCCTACTGCCACCCCCTTGTTTAGTAGGTATAGGGCAAACTGAAGCATGTGTGCCTCCTGGATTGGGAAAGTTACTGCCCATCCCTTACATGCCCAAAATTGCTGGAATTCCCTAAACGCCCAGTCGTAAGCCACCCGGGTTCGTACAGCCAGGGATCCCTGTATGGTGTTGAATACTTCTAAGATCCAAGGCTCAACACTGCCGCTGGCAGAGGTTCCGGTGTCGGGCTGGCTCCAGGCAGCAAAAACGCTCCATCTGGAAATGAGAAAGGGCATCAGCTATGCTGTTGCTCGTACCTGGCATGTGTCAAGTGACAAACACAATGTTATGTCGCAGGCATGTTAATATGAATGCCCTGACCAGCCGAATAACCATGGGGGACTTGGAGGACATGGAGCTGATTACATGCACCACTGCCATGTTATCGCACCAGAAAAGGACGGAACGATCTGCAAATTGGGCTGCCCATAAGTGCACGGCCAGCACAATTGGGAAAAACTCCAAGAATGTCAGATCCCAGTTTATCCCCTGTTCCTCCTATTCCATGGACTGCAGGGTGGCACACCATCTCCCCCTAAAGTACACTCCAAAACCCATGCCGGGCTGCGTCGGAATGCACTTGCAACTCCGCCTCTAACTTCAGCTCCTACCTCCAAAAACTGACCCTGTTGCATTCTGACACGAAGGCCGCCCATGTCCCCAGGTAGCCTTTCATCTCCTTAATCACCCATATGTAGTAATGAGGCTGGGGGGGTTACCCTGTAGCTTCCTGTAAAGGTGGGACAGAAAGGCTCAGCCTGGGGCTACCACCCTGCAGGCGGAATTAAGGCTCCCCACTAAGGATTGCAGCTCCCTGACTGTCACTTTAACTGCGACACGCTTCCACCTTGGCCCGTAACCCTTCTAACTTGTCCGCCGGGAGGTGCGAGATGGACCTAACTGTGTCCAGTTTAATGCCCAGGTATGTCAGCGTCGTAGCAGGTCCCTCTGTCTTCTCAGGGGCTAGGGGGATACCTAACTCATCCTCCACTTTTTGGAACACCTCCATGAGTACAACACAGTCCCTGGTCCCTGCCTGGCCTATGAAGAGGAAATTATCAAGATATTTTGTGATTTCACCCCTCTGGGCCTGTTGGTGGACCACCCACTTCAACCAAAAAAAGAAAGGTGTTGGCTGATACATGAAACAAAAAAGTGCTGCGCACGAGGCCAACAAGCTAGATAGCTGGACAAATTTGATACACACTACATATACAATTCTAGAAGGAACAACATGATAAAATTGAATTATTTATTATACACATGTCTGGACCCAACCACAAGCATCGGTAACCATATAAAAATGATGACACCAAACATAACAAATGTCCATACACATGTCCTATGAGATCCCGGGTTATATTCTCATTTCAACAGTTGGTCTTTATCAAGAATCTTGAACAGATATGGAAATCACAAAACAGATGCCATCGCTAAGTTGGTCTTCTATACCCTGATGGTATAAAACATACACAATAAATCAATATCCCATATCACAAGACTAACTTCAATGTTTCCTTCCCTGACTGAATGTCACATTACATAATATAAAAGAATACACAATACATAACCCAAATAAGCCAGATGCATAACAAAAAACACCAATGTCTTATATGATGTTCATTATTACTTACATTCATCTCTGTGATCCAAACAAGTAAAACTACATACAACTATCCCCATAGGTCGTGTACCTGTACAAAGACAATATACTGCAATATCACCATCAATATAAAAAAAACAATATACATATCAATTCTGGTTTGGTTTAACGTCAAAACTAGACCTATTTGAATATCCCATGACCTACTAAATGCCCCAAAGCATAGATAACTCATATCCTAATGGAAAAACGTTGTATTATAATTCCAGTCACCCTAATTATGATGTTTACTATTTCTAAAGTCTAAATGGACTAACCATAAATGTAAAAACAATAAGCTATAAACCCACCATGAGAATATGGGTAATGTAGGTAACAAGTCTGATAAAATTGAATCTCTGGGTAAGGCCTCTATACATACCCCCCATGACCTGCTATTCTCAAGGTCTGGATAAGTTGGCCATAACTGTAAAAATAATTCTCCTTCGCATTATAAAGGAGGTAAGAAAGGAAGTTTGGCCAGTTTTACATTGGTGCTTTATAATGTTTTACTTTGTAAGGGTGGGTTGATTTTTGGAAAGACTTATACTAGTTTTTTATTGGATAGCTGTATGAGGCCCACTCTCACCATGAAATAGACTTCCCATACAACAGTTCTTCATGTGTCTGAAGTTGGGTAAGAGCCTTTTGGCAGTTTGTTATGTTATACATGTTCAGTTTGTTTTTTATTATTTTTTCCAATTTTGTTATTCATGGTCTGGGGTACGCAAGTAGGTCATGGAACATTTGAATAGGTCTAATCTCAGAGAATTGAATTTAGCTAGAATGGTCATTTATATTGCCTACATATTCATGGTGGGTGTATAGTTTATTCTTTTTACAGTTATGCCCAACTCATCCAGACCTTGAGACAGAAGGCCCCCCATAATCAGATTTTGATAACCCTTGGGGCTGCCCCTTGTTGGGAAGCTTATTGTAGTTTGTCCCTGCACTCTTCCTGCCTGGCTGATGGGCGTAACCCACCCCCCTCGAATTGGCCTTGCCACCCTGTGGGGCTGCCTCCCATTGCCTGGGCCATAGGGAGAGGGGCCTTAACCACGGGGTCCCCTGAGTATATAAGGATTGTAATGCCCCCCGCACCCAATCCTTGCCACCCTGAGAGACCAGCTCCCATTGCTGGTGCTGGGGGTAGAGAAGCCTGCACAGTGCAGCCCGACCAAGCCTGACTGTACTGTGTTGCCAAAAGAGTCACCAATGTCCTGCTGAGACTGGTAAAACGCATGGGCCTGACTGCGGCCGGCAGCCATGTGGCCCATCAGGGCTTCACGACTGACCAGCCTATCTTGAAGAGCTCCTAGTATGGCCACTGAACCACCTGCCACTCCTAACCTGGGCCCGGTGGTTCAGGTCCCCACCACACTCACCCATTCCACATTGGCCTCATCTGCGGTGTCCACCCCCCTCTTTCTCCTGCCACGAGGCTCCAGTCCTTTCTGGCCTTCCTCTTTGCTTTCCCCATTGCAGAGGATTATGTGCTGGACACCGCAGGCCATGCAGGAGACCACAAGGAGCGGCCTGGATTCCGAGAAGGCTGATATGCTGCTCAGGAGTAGTAGGCTGCAAGCTGGAGAGAGCACAAGGAGCGGCTTACTCCAATTGCCTCACCGCCCCGAAAGGCGGTTAGAGGTGTGGGACGCTGATGAGAGAGATACCACCCCCAAACAGGGCGGGGCCCTGAGCCTGTGCTCTCCCACTTGGAGCCCGCCAGTTGCTAGGGTAACCCTGGCCTGGATGTGCTTCCCCCAGCCACGTTCTGGCAGGGTCTCCTGCAACTCTCCCCGCTGCCGCCAGTTGCAGCAGTGGGGGGTGCAGCCGCTTTCCCACCTTGCCCATTCCTGACAGGGAGCTTGGCAACCCCCCACATGGCTGCCATTACTGGCGTGCCAGGGGCCCTTCTTATTTTAGCCCTATATCCTTGTCCATTATTCCCTCTTGTCATGCCACATATTCCTATGGTCTCATTGTTGCCAGTCCACCTGCTCTCTCTAGCTAGCCTGCTTATCTTATTCCATCTAGTAAATTTACACATTTCCCAGGACCCTCTCTTTGCTATTCTGTACAGTCCTGTGTGATTCCATCCATTCCTTCCAGCCCTTCTACTTCTCATTCTACCCAGTCACTTATTCTATCTATTCACCCTGGCTCATCTCATAATCCCAGCCTCTCCTACAGATCAGTGTCATTCCACCTGCTCTTCACACCTCCCCTTATCATTCCACCTCCTCCTTTCTCATTTATTCAGTCCCCCAACCCCCCACCCTCCCCAAATTCCTTGTTTCTCACTTCATCTGCTCCCCCTTCGTCTCTCATCATTCCACCTTTCCCCACTGGCACCTACTTGTTATTCCACACAGTTCTTATTGCAATTTATACTTGTTTCTCCTCCCTCAAATTTTCCCCTTTCTCTGTTGGTTCTTATTTTCATTCCCCCTTGCGTTATTACACCTATAAAGTATTGGCCTTTGAGCAAAATGCAAGTTCTTTCTATTATTTTTTTATACTTGTCATTATCGCATTCCCATTGCTTCCAGTTGGCATTCCCTGGCAGTCATTTTACTATGCTCCTTTCTCAAGTGGTTTTCCTGGGAGACAGCCAGCCATGTTTGATTAAAGTAGAACTTTGAGTCCATGCAAATTTGGCAGCAAGGTAAATGATTCTCCCCAGAAACACAATTGTCCTGCCTGAATCAGGACTGTTGGGAAGTGTGCTGACTCCAAGGGTATGATCTGAAAAAGGTGAGAAGACAAAACAAGTACAAGTTCTGGTAAAGAATGGTCAAACTGCTTTCATTTCTTCCACTACACTTTAATAAGTGTAATAGCCGTCAGTTCTTCCATTTAGACATAAAGTCAATATATATATGACTACCTCTAATAAAGTAATTCTGAACAGCACAAATCTATAATGTATCCACTGGCTCATTCCAGGAGAAATAACTGGCAGACTCTGAAGGTATATATAGACATTTCTGTGACTAATTACGGGTCTGATTTAAAGAACGTAATGGAGTTGGCAAAGGACTTCACTTCTAATAAGTTTGAAGTGTAGGAGCATAAAACTTTTCTTAAGGCCAATCTTGGCTCAACAGTGGACACTACAAGAATATAAAATCATTGCTGCTCCATCTGTGAGATCCCTTATTTTAAAGAATTGTCAGAGGAAAAACACAACATTTGTACCATGTCCTGGTCTGAACCCCAACTGAAAGAATCCAAGATACCAACACTTGGTATTGGAAACGTATACACTAAAAAAAAAGAAAAGAAAGAAAAGTATAGCTCAAGTTGTTTTCCTTAAGTAACCTCCATGCAGCTGCATTGCTGTTTTTAAGAGATTTGCTCGGTGCCAAGTTTGTTTTTATTGACTAAGCAAGAAAGAATGATCTGCATTGAGACCATGACATAGGCATGTAAACCTTTTGCGGGCAAAGCAGGGATGACTTTTAATTCTTTGGAGCAAGAAACACCACCTCAGATGCACCTGGAAGAGAGACTGCATTCTGGGAGAGGCTCCCTGTTGATGATGGCCTCAGTTTTCCCTAAAATGGGTACAACCCCCCCCCGCTCTTCTGTATGACCAAGGGCCAAAAAACTTGGACCCGGAGGGCTTGAAAGGACAGCCCCCAGACATGGCCAAGGGCTGGCAAACATGGGGAAAAGGGCTTGAGAGCATAGCCCCCCATTAGGAGCAAGAGGGGGGCTTGTAAGACAGAGTAAGGATCGGGCCCAGCCACCATGGAACCCAGCAGAAAGTAGGTCGCTCATGTGAAATACCAGCATGAACCTGGGGGAAGAGAGGAAAAAGGGAAATGCCTAGAGTAAAGTATGGGGCCATTAAGAGGCATTCCTCCTATTCAGTAGAGAACCGATGACTGGAACTTGGAGCAGCAACCCCCACTCAGGAATAAAGAAATCCAGGGGTTCCCTTTGTGTCCCAGGAAGCCGATCGTTAGTTCTCTCCTCCTCTCCTTAACTACCCTCCAGCCACTGTTGTTTACTCTTTCCCCCTGTGTCAAAGATATCTTATGCATCTTGGATGGCCCTTTTTGTGATGGAAGTGGAAGTTGGATTTCTCCCCTCGTTAGC
>QEPC01011396.1:1539700-1616868 GCA_003113815.1 Sphenodon punctatus
AGGGGGAGGGGTTTCCTATACTTTCTTTGTAGCCTTTGTTTGTCTTTGTAGCCTCTGTTTGTACCCCTGTACTCCAGGGAACCCCAGCTTAAGGCCCTTGAGTCATTCCCCCCTGAAGTTAAGGAACGGTAGATATTGGGTGGCTCTGTCCCCAGTAGCTACGAGGGGGATGGGTTTCCTATACTTTTCCAGCCGCAGTCTGTGTTTGCAAGCTTACTTTCCCTTCCCTCACATTTGTTTGCGTTTTTTTCCTTCATGTTCCATCAGCCAGACCTGGGCTCTGTTTTAGTATTAGCCCGTATGTGTTTCTGGACCTTATTTGGGTCCTTTTTCTTTTATTGTATAACCCAATAAACCTCGTTTAGTTTTATTGGAGCATTTGTGTCTTTTCCTTTCTATTTGGGGAGGGTACATAAACTGCCTGTAGCGCGTACTGTCTTCAGCTTGATCCCTTTGAACACGGGGACCCCCCCCCCAATTTTGACTAAATTTTGCTAATTCCCCTAAATGTAAAGATCGAGCAGATATTGGGGAACTAACCCCCCAATAATCTCACATGGCAGGGGGTCTCATGTTAACATCCCTCCCTTAAAGTGACATTGACCTGGCAGAACTAGAAGTGTAGGACCGCTGACCCAAAAGGGGAAGGAGTAGATAGGTGTGATGAGTGATATTGCTCCAAAGAACAGTGTTACCACTTACAGAGAAAAATGCCTAAATACAGAAAAGCAATTATTGGGGGGGAGGGAGGTAATATAAATAAGGGGGGAAATGGGGAAATTCCCAATGAACATCTATTAGTTGTTCATATGCATTACATAAATGTTTTATTCATAGTTATTGCTTTGTTTAAAATACTTTAAATCTATTTAATCTGGAGCTCTAAGGCAGGACCTTACAATCCATTCAGTGCTCTCAATATGAATATTCATCCAGTGCTCTCAATATGAATGTTCCATAGATTTCCCTTGTATGTTGGGGCAACACTGAAATAGGTCCTAACCCTGAAACATCAATTTTTAATAAGTTTCTCTCATATTGCAGAGCGCAGATGTCCCTGTCCCAACATTCTCTATTTGGAGGTATCCTCCCTCGTTATGGACATTTTTTCCCCATTTCTGTTGCAGACACCAGTTCCCTTTTTGCTGTAACATGTTCTATGCTACTACTTAGAGATGCCGAAGTGTAATTTTTTGCAACAGAATTAACTTTTGCAAAATTAAATTTAAATTTCTATGTGTTCCTAGTAAATATTTTTTTAAGGATTTGTTAAAACTTTGTAAGTTGACAGCTGTATGCATATAGAGAAATACAGGGACTGGAGAGCAGTTACCACAACAGGAGAAGAAAGGGAATTTCTTGCTCCTGATTAGGGGAGAAAGAAGAAACGCTGCTGTGGACAAGTCAGCTCTCCAGCTCTGGAGGAACCATGTGGGTATTAACTCAGTTCCCCATCCGCACAAATAGGCCTTCTTTAGCCCTTGCAGTGTGTACAATAATCAACTCTAATGCGGTATCAGCAGTATATCCAAGTGGCAAAGCAATGAGCCCTTGATGGAACTGTCAGTCAATTAACTTAAAAAGTACCAATTTACTTGCCTTAGGGTCTAGGACCCCCGACTCGGGCTTTAACACCCTTCCAGTCTCCACTGCTCCCCTTATAAACTGGGCATGTTCCACCATGTTACAGGGCTTCTCCCAGTAAATGGGTTCCCAAACTTAAATTATAATCAACTAGTGGCAGCCTATCCCAGGGATGCTGAGGGCAGTGACCTCCCTGGCCTCACATACGCCCTCGTGCACCCCCAAGCAAGCCACACTACCCCCAAGCCTGTTCTGTCCAGAGCCTGCACTTCCCCCAGCTCCAACACTCACTCTGAGTTCCCTGCTGCAGCCTGGGCACCAGAAAACCTTCCCCGAGCTGGAAAGATGGAGGGGAGCTAAAAGTTGCTGTTGGCCTGCCCATGGTCTGCACAGACACAATTAAGTGGTGGCTGGCTCTGTAGGTTGACCCACAAAAGCATCATGGTCCAGGGGCGTGGTCAGCTCAGAGCCACAGGGTTCCACTGAAACACTAGCCTCAGCAATTTAATTGCCTGGAAGGGCGCTTTTTAAAGTGACCTGCTAGGCACTGTATTATTATTAGCAAGCAAAGTACCTGGCACTTTACAAAGTCATGGAATGGACACGGTCCCTGCCCTAGGGCTTACAATCTGAGAGACGGCAGGGGGAGGGGGGAGATGAAGGAAGGGGAACAGAGGGAGAGACAAGGGGTGTGACATTCACAAAGATACAAGGTCTTAGGTGCACGTCCTTGGCTTGGTTACATTGAGAATGATAGCTGGCTAGTCCATGTGGTGAGGATATGAGTACACAGACCTCAGATAACAGATTGTACTGGATGGTAGGTATCATCAGGAGTTAGGAGAGGGGAGCAAGGAGTTGGGGAGGGCAGAGTGGAAGAGGTGGGTCTTGAGGAGGGATCTGAAGGTACGAAGAGATAAGAATTTCAGTTTTAGCCATGTTGAGTTTGAGTTGACATGGAGACATCCAGGTAGAGATATCAGAGAGACAGCTGGTGAGGCGAGCTTGGACAGATGGAGAGAGAGAGGGAGTAGAGAGATAGAGTTAAGTGTCATCAGTGTAGAGGTGATATTGGAAGCCATGGGAGGCAATGAGTTTTCTAGGGACAGGGTATAGATATAGAAGAGGAGAGGACCAAGGACAGAGCCTTAATAGAAAGGCTCTGTCCTTTGGTGTGTCATTCTTTGAATTCCACATGGTGGGTGTTTCCTGCCCTCTCCTGAGCTGTGCATGTCTCCTTGCCCTCTGTAAAACTCTATGCACCATTTATGGTGTGCCATTAAAATTTCACATCTCAAAATCGGTTGGGTTTTCCAGCATTTTCTGTGCATTTTAGTTGTGGCCTATGATATGCATTTTAGATATTATAATGTTGTTTGAATTGCATCTTAAATAGGGTATTTGACATCTCTGTAATCTGGGCTAGCTGTTATGGTACTTCATTTTTCTCTGCTATTGTATTCCTGCCATTTAACACATTCAGGTTATTGGAGACAGCTTCCTGCATGTATGTATGTTCAATTCAATTGATCATGGTCATGTATGTGTCCAATCTTTGGCTTGGCCCTGCCCACGACTGGCCTGGTCCTGCCCCACCCCACCAGCATCAGAACCCACTAGCTGCCACTGTAATCAACCATGTCTTTCACCACTGGGATAGAAACACTCCTTGTTTAAGCCCGTAGGCTCTTACACCAGGTACCAGGGCATCTCCTGGCTTCCATACTAGGAACAGTCTTTGGCTCTTTTCTGAACCTTGTTAACTCAACTTAGGGCGCAATCAGACGTGCTTTAAATCGCACAGCCGCCGCTGCGGCATCGTGCGATTTAAAGCACCGCGCACTTCCGGGTTGGTGTGAATGCAACATTTCCGCCTAACCCGAACTGTTGGAGTGCGGTTTGAAAAGCTGCTCTGAGCAGCTTTTCAAACCGCACTCCAACAGTTCGGGTTAGGCAGAAATGTGCGCACTCATCGCATTCACACCAACTCAGAAGTGCGCTGTGCTTTAAATCGCACGATGCCGCGGCAGCGGCTGTGTGATTTAAACGCACGTCTAAATGCCGCCTTAGTCCCAGGGTCTCTCATGAGCCACTTAAGCAAGAAAAGGTCCCACCTGGTTCTCCCACGGAGTCTGCAGAACTCAGCCATTGGCTTGCGGGTCCAGGGTTTTTGGAAGCTTTAGCCTTGTCTCTCGCTGTTCCTCAGCTGACTTTTGGCTTGTCAGGCTCAGCAGCCCTACTAGCAGCCTCTGTCAGCGCATCTGGAATGAGACAAGGACACAGTTCTTGGATTTTAAACAGCCACAATCTTTATTCAATTAGAATTAACCTGGTGGGGTAATTGCCTTTAATAATTTGGGTTCAGTACTCACAAACCGTAACTGTTTAAACCAACAATGCCCAGGAGTCTTGGCCTGGATGTGCCCTCCAGTTCCATCCCTCAACATTATCAATCATCTCCCCCTTGGCTTGTGGCCTTGGCCCATAGGGGACAGTGTCCTTTTTGGACAGGAGTAAGGATTCTGGGTGCCGCAAGCTTGGGGACCATGCATATCCCTACCTGCCGTCGCAGAACACCCCTCCTCGGGATGCTAACCCTGGTGCTGGTTGTGCCCTGCCTTTGCACCCATTGCTTCTTCCCCATCTCTTAAGGAGATGACTCCATTGATAATTAATTTCTATTTAAAACTATATAACAGTACTGGACTCCCGCAAGAGTGCAACAATGAACATACCTAAACTACAAACTCCTCCCGTGCTTTCTAACTTTGTTATGTGTTTATTAGCCTAATCAGTAGAGACACTGCGAGGAAGACGAAAAAACAAGAATCTTGGTGTCAATATAGAATTCTCGTCAAAAATTCCTTCCTGGCCCCTTCTGGCGACTGGATAATCCTGCAGTACCCCTGTGAGGGAGGGTTGGGGGTTTGCTCCTGTAAGCTCACAGCCGCAAATGTGGTCTGAGGTGAGGCATGCTGGGTGAAAGAACCCTGCCCCTCAACAGGGCAGGGGCCCTGAAGCCGACCCTCATCTCCCAATTGGAGCATCCTGGTTGCCGGGGGCAATGCCAGTTGGGACGCACTTCCCCAGCCTCGTTCCGGCCGCCTCCCCCTGCAATGCTCCCTACTGCAGTGGGCTTTAGCAGCGAGAGTGCAGCCGTTTTCCCACCTTGCCCCATTCCCTCAGGGGAGCACAACAAAGACCCCAGGGATGCCATTACTGGCATGCCAAGGGCCCTTCTCCTCAAGCTCTTTGTCTCATTTGGCAAGCTGCCTGTTATAAACTCCTCCCTGCTTCTTCCTAACTGCAGTGATTGGCCAGGGCAACAACAGGCTTCTCTTTATCCTTCTACAGCTGTAAGCTCGTAGCTGTAAGCTAATTAGCAAGCTGCAGAATTGCACAGGCAGCTGAGTTTTATTAAGGTTGCAGTCTCTCGCTGGCAGCTTGAGTGGCCAGCTGCCTTCACCTAAGGCTGCTTCAGATTAGCTAGCAGCCTGCTTGCCACTTTCTTGAAAGTTTAACTCCGCTCTATTGGGCCTCCTTTGGCTGTAAGCAGCCACCCTGCTACATATCCTCCCTCTTGTAAGGGGTTCTATCTCAAAGAACCCTAACATCACTAAATACATACAGTAAGCAGATAAGTCCATTATCTTCACATTTGAAACCCACCTCTGCCCATGAAGAGGGTAGAGGGAACTGGGCCCACCCACTACACCTGTTCCCAGACTGCAGATCCTAAAAAAATCTGTAGAATGGACAGAACATGTTCTACAAACAAAATTATAAAATTCCTCAGGCTTAACAAAAAGTGCCCTTAACTTTAAGACTACAGAGTCTTATTGGAGGGGTTGGTTACCTCTTAGTTGATTTAATTTTTTGTATCTTTGAAATTTCCTTTGTGTGCTTGTATATATATGTTTTGTTCTCTCTTTTCTTTTTACGACGACCATTGGCTAAGTAAATAAATTAATTTAATGAAAGACTACAGAGTACTGCTTGGCAGCAGATACCCAACTTAATTATTTAGTTTTCTTCTAGCTGGGATGCTTGGCTGCAGACCTGCTTACAGCTAATTTTAAATCTGGTTTTTCCATTATATTTTTAGCTATATAACTGAGGTCTACAGTCTCATGATGGAGAATTGTTGTTTACCTCAGATTATCCACTGTCGACATTGTTTATTGATCTTTGTCTTCAGCGCTTAGCAATCTCATGAACGAGAATTGCTTTGCTTCAGTTTCCCTACTGTAATGATATTCTATCTGTTTTATGGCAGCCAGGCTAGTGTCCTCATAAACACTCAAAATTGTTTAGGTTAGATGTTCTGGCAAACATAACCTCATTCTGTTCCTTCTGCTTCTCCTGAGCCTTGACAATTACTTCCTCTAACTCTTTTGAGACATCTCCTTATCTGTCTTATACCCTTGAGTATCACTTAAGATTCCCATGCAGAATCATACTTTGGAAATCCCTAATAAAAACTCTGTGCTCTTCAATATTTCAGGCGGTACAGTCAGAGGTCCCCTTTATATATCCTCCTCATCACTGGAGTCAGGATCTCCAGTGGTATCAGAGTCTTCCACAACCGGCACTAAATCCTCAGATTCCTGCCTTTCCTCCCTAGGAATGCAGTTTTTAGTATTTTTCACCAATTCATTCTTTCTCTGAATTCCTTCTTTTGTGATTGGCTTCATCTAACTCTAATCCCTGAGCTACTGTGAGCTGTATCAGCTCCTGTTATTTGACCACTAATTGACCACTTATTTCTTGAATTTCTTTCTTTAACTCTTGCTCTGCCTTTACCAACTTAGTCATATTTAGAGTCAGGGGTCTTTCCACTCAAGACTTGTTTTCCCCATCTACCTTCCTAATTAGTCTCCTAAATGGGCAATTCCTCTTAAAGTTCCCAATTTGATTACAGTTTCAGCACCTTCTTCCATTTTCTTTTGCTCTCCAGCTATCTCTCTCTATTTCACCCGTGCGTCTCCTAAAAGAGCTAGTTCTCCACACATGCCTTGGGTTCTTACAATTCCAGCATCTCTGTGCTCTTCAACTAGGACTTCCTCTTACTCCCAGGCTCTCAGTTACTTTTTGCCGAATTCTATAGCTATTAAGGTTGCTTTGCAATTCCGCTTTTTCAAGCCTGTTTTACCGGGATTCCTGTACCCCCACAACATTTGCATAATTTAAATTCCTTATCACTTTGGTCACATGACCCATATACTATTTACCTCTGTTGTCCCATAGTCTTTACATCTCTCTAGCCTTGCCATTGTTGAGGCAGACCCTCCCAAAGTGTCCTTCTTAGCCACAGTTATAGCAATGTCTCAGGGTTCCCCCATGGGGAAAACCCCATTACCTTTTCTCTACCGCTGTTTGTCTTACTGTATAAGTGGACTTTGGCCTTGCCTCACTGCTGGTCGGAGTTGCTCCTTTTGTACATGTAACCACTTGGGTGACTCCCAGCCCCATAAACCCAGCCGTGTTTTCTGGCATGGGTGCAAACCTCCATCTGCCACTCAATCCACATTTTGTTGCTGTAGGTGGTACATCTCACAGACAAATACTATTAGTGGCTTTCAGTCCAATCCAGCTGTCTGTAGTCTTACATCAACTGCCAAATCCTCAAGTAAAGTTCAAAATTCTCTCCACAAAAATGGCACTTTTTCAAAATGGCAACCTGCAACTTCTTGACTGACCTGCAGGTGGCACTGCCCGCATTCTCCACCACCATATGTGGACAGGTTGACTCTCCAACTCTGGAGGAATCATGTGTGAATTAGCTCAATTCCCCATCCAAAGAATTAGTCCTTTAGCCCTTGTAGGGCACACAATAATCAACTCTGATGGGGTAGTGGCAAAGCAATGAGCTCTTGATGGTCTCAAAAAGTTCTAATTTACTTTGCTTGGGGTCAAGTACTCCAGACTAGGGTTTTAACACCCTCCCAGCCTCCACTTCTCCCCTTGTAGCTGGTCCCATTCCACTGAGTTATGGGGCTTCTTCCAGTAAGTGGGTCTCCAAATAAGCAATAAGCAAAATTAAGTCTTTCCCCACTGGGATAGAAACAGTCATTGTTTAAGACCATTGGCACCTTAAAGGCCTTACACCAGGTCCTAGGGCTCTGGACATATTCTGCCTTCCATAGTAGGAACAATCTTTGGCTCTCCTCTGAGCCTTGCAACTCAATGTAGTCCCAGGCTCTCTCATGTGTCACTTAGAAAATGTCTAACCTGGTTCTCCCACCATGTTTGCATAGAGCTAGGCTGTTGACTTGCTGGTCCAGGGTTTTTGGAAGCTTGAGGCTTGTCTCTTTCAGTTCCTAAGATGACTTTTGGCTGGCCAGGCTCAGCAGCCCACATAGCAGCCTTTCTCCTGAAGCTTCTTCTTCTCAAATGGCAAGATGCCTCTTATAAGATTCAAGAGCAGATTATAAAGCAGTCAGTCTGTAAACATTTGGAAAACAATGCTGTGATTAATAGGAGCCAGCATGGGTTTGTCAAGAACAAGTAATGCCAAACGAATCTTATTTCCCTTTTTGATCTAGTCACTAGTTTAGTAGATCATGGGACCACCGTGGACATAGTATATCTTGATTTCAGCAAAGCATTTGACAAAGTCCCATATGGTACCCTTCTTGAGAAGCTGACTAAATATGGGATAGATGATACTACCATTAGGTGGATTTACAGTTGCCTAAATAACTGTACCCAAAGAGTGCTCAGAAATGGCTCCCCATCAATCTTGAGGGTGGTATCAAGTAGGGTACCCAGGGATTGGCCCTGGGCCATGTATTGTTCAACATCTTTATTAATGACTTGGTTGAAGGAGTAGAGGGGATGCTTAATCACATTTTCAGATGACATAAAACTGAGAAGGATAGCTAACACCTTGGAAGACAGAAATAAGATTCAAAATGATCCTGACAGGATGGAAAGCTGGGCCAAAGCTAACAAAATGAAATTCAACAGAGGTAAGCGTAAAGTTCTGCATTTAAGTAAGAAAAAATCAAAAGCACATGTATAGGATGGGTGATCCCTGGCTTGGCAGCAGTACATGTGAAAAGGATCTAGGGGTTGTAGTTGATTACAAGCTGAACATGAGTCAGCAGTGTGATACATAAAAAAGGCCAATGCAATTTTAGGCTGCATTAACAGAAGCATAGTGTCCAGATCACAAGAAATAATAGCTCCACTCTATTCTGCGCTGGTCAGACTTCATCTGCAGTACTGTGTCCAATTCTGGTCACCACATTTTAAGAAGGACATTGACAAATTGGAACGGGTTCAGAGGAGAATGACAAAGATGGTCAGGGATCTGGAAATAGAGTCCTATGAAGAAAGGTTGAAGGAGCTGGGTAGGTTTAGTCTGGAGAAGAAAAGACTAAAGGGAGACATAATAGCCATCTTCAAATATTTGAAGGGCTGTAACATAGAAGATGGATCAGACTTGTTGTCTGTTGCTCTGGGACACAGGTGTGCGCAGAAGCCAATTTGGCTGCTGCACCCGCCTGCCTCCCAGGGTCTGGACCATGACCCAGAATCAGTGGCAGTAACATCCGCCGATTCCAGGCCGTGGGGAAGGAACAGACATGACATTACCATGGTCAATCACGGTGGATTCCCCCGTGATTGACCATGGTAATGTAATGTCTGTTGGACCGAAAAGAAATTCCCGCCAGATGTTCACCCCCGGTGGGAATCGCTTTGACCACGCTTCCAGAGCTCCGGGTGGCCGGAGGGCTGGAAGCGGGGTCAAAGAGATTCCTGCTGGCAGTGAACACCTGGCAGGAATCTCTTTTCGGCCCAACAGATCTTATGCCACCACGATCACCACGGGGGGATTCACCATGAATGACCGTGGTGGCGTAACGTCTGAAATTACCCAATGGATTCAAATTACAAGAAAGCAGATTTCAACTATGCATCTAGAAGAACTTCCTAAATATAAAAGCTTTTGGACAGTGGAACAAACTGCCTAGGGCAGTGGTGGGCATTCCTTTGCTGGAGGTTTTCAAATATTGGCTGGACGGCCAATCTTTCAGGGATGCTGTAGCTGTGGATTTCCTGCACCGAGCAGGGGGTTGTAGTAGATGACCTCTGATGTATCTTACACCTCTAAGATTCTATGACACGAGAGGACTCCTGGCTTAGCTTTGCCACGCAGACAAGAAAAAAATTCTGCTTAGCTATAGGCAGGCCCAGACCAGTGTTCAACTGGCTAGCAAATATTTGACTGAGTCTGACTGAGCCTGCAATACAAATGAAAGTTTCAATGCTTCCCAGTTCCTGTTATCAGTTGCCTGGACAAGGTTACTGGTAAGTGGACACTCCAAGGACAAACAAACAAAATGGGGTTGTTTGTGTCAATGATAAGTTTTAAATTCATTAAAACGTCCTAACCTATTACACCCAAAGTCAAGTGGAGACACCATTCAGTAGCTGAGAAGAACCCAGGTAGAGGTGAAATGAATATCCAACAGGAACTTGCTATCCATCAGATTGGGGATGTGGTCTGCACCGTGGGTGGGTGGGTGTGTGCGCCCGTGTGTGTTGTTCAGTTTGCTCCTGTTCAGTTTGGCCATCTTGTTTGGTCACTTCTGTGGTCCAGTTTGATCATTGTTTGCTTCAGTTCTGTTGAGTTATTTTGTTCAGCCTGGGTGGGTATGGTTGAGTTAAGTCTTTTTTTTTTGGCCAGGGTTTGTCTAGTTGTTTTCTCCTTAATTCAGATTTGTCCAAAAACTGTGCAAGCATTTCCTGTTGAACCCATAACCAAATCCCTTACAAACTAGTAGGCAGAACATGAACCAATCCTACCCCCTCCCTCCAAAGCAGAGCAGTCCCACAACCCTGAACTAAATGACACAAACCGGATCAATCCCTGAATCAAAACCCTCACCTGAGTTAACCAGATCCAAATCAAACCAGACTTGAACTTTCCTTCAACTTGCATTAACCACCAATCTGATCGGGAGAATAACAATCGTGAATAGAATATTCAATATTCATTTCATTACTAGACCAAGACTCCTGACATCCTCTTCAGAGAGGACAGACACGCAGCCACCAGGGAGGGCTCCTGTGATTGTCCAAGCAAGCATTGCCATTGTGAGACTACCCTTACAGACAGTCCAGAATAGTTTGTGCTCTGAACTGGTTGAGGAATCTGATGCATTAAATGAATATCTGGTTCTCTTGGGATCCATAGCAGAAACCAATGCATTTATAGTACAGAAGCTGCATTTCTGTGTATTATTCTGGCCCCTGTGACTTACTCCTGTAATTGACTTTGTTCTTTGCAGATTTGTACCATGACTAGAACTTGGTTGAAGCTGCATGACAGAAAATTAATTTGGATGGAAAATCCAGTTTTGATTAAACCAAGCTTGCCAACATTTGTTTAGTACAACCAGATTTAAGATAAGTCGCTGGGATGCTGCTGGTGCTTGGTTTGCTGCTGTAAACTGCCTGGGTTTGGAAGCAGAATACGTCTGCCCACCTGGTACTCCCCAGCTGTTTCAACACAGTTATATCATGCTAGCACTGTCGGTGGCCTAGGTTGGAAGCCACTGCTCTAAGTGAGCAACAGAGAAATGCAAATCTACCACGCTACTACAAATCCACCTCATACTGCCTGCCAGGCATATCACCACTAGAAACCCAAACTGGGGATAGCCCTTAGTTATATAACTTTAAAAAGGAACCTTGTGAGATTGTCAGCTAATCTTCATCAAGATATTGCAGTGACCACATCTCTGTATGGAGAATAGGGTGAAGTAGGTTACTGCACAGGAGTCATTATATAAATACATATTTTGTATTGGGTTGTGCTTATTCACAATGTAAAGTACACAGTGTGTAGTACACTGCATTTTCCTTTGACGTTTTCTTTGGTTTAAATTATCAGAGTGAGGTGGTGGCGAGCTGCCACACAGACAGTCTAAATGATATCAATCCACTATTTTTTGAAGCCCTGTTAGACCAAGTACCCACACTGGGCACACAACAAAGGTAATGACAAGCTGGAGAAACCCATGACTGAGCTGGGGGGGAAGGGGGAGGTATTCCTGCAAATATGAATGTCTCTGTCTCTCTCCATGTAACCCTGTTCCTTGCCCATTAAAATGCTAAGCCCCTTGAGGCAGCAGGGACCCATCTTTAATTATAGTTCAGTTTCAAGTCCAATATTAATAATGTGGCCCATTTCACTATGGCTTAAGAGGTTATAACCACACTCCCATTTCCTAGTTTAGTTCTGGGTTTAGGGGCTGTACTACAGGTGCACGCTTATCACCTTATTGGAACAAAGGGCTAGGACAATTTTTTTTTCCTGATTGCACGATTAACGTCTTGCAGTCTCTGCTTTCATCTTCCCCAGAGCAGACCCCTTTCTCTGCTCCACAAGGCAAATTACTTGCCAGGGGCATATTACTGTCAATATACTGTTGCAGTGCGTTGTTTATTCTGGGTGGGGGTTACCAAGATGTTTTGGTCCAGACATTTGGGGTACTGATTCACAGATGGTGGCTGTTAAAAGGAGGGGCACCACAGAGTGGGGACTTCCCCATGACTAGAGAAAATTTCATATCTGACAGAAATAGAATGGAATATGGGCATACTTATATTGAATATGGGGAAGCCCCATTCACTTACCATCCTTGACGGCGGCGGCGGCAGCTGCAGAGCTGTGGAGCAGGCTTTGGGCAGGACGGCCTCAATTGGAGATGACACCTGGGGGGGAAAGACGAACTGTAGGTGGCTGTGGCTGCTTCCTTCCCCCCTCCCACTTGGACACCCCCCTCCCAGCCGCTTCAAAGGGAACGTGCCGGCGGCCACAGGGCCACCATCCACGAGCCGAAGGGCACAACCAAAGGGTGCGGCCCTTTGGGGTCCTTCGGGGTACGGAGGGGGGAGAGGGGGTAATCCCCTGTGATGTCGTACAGATTGTGTGGGTTATTGATGTAGAGATTGTGGCAAGCTCCCCCCCTAGTGAGAGAGGGGTGGAGCTGGCCAGGTGTTCCCCTGGTATCAGGGGACAGGAAGGATTGTTGTGGGACCTATCCCGTTGTGAGGGAGGTGTGGAGTGGAACATCACTGGGGCAATAAATATGTATTTAAATGTATATTAGTATATTATGTTAATTGTATATTGTATTGAGTTGGGCCCCCTGTGTGGGAATACACCCAGGAATGTATTTTTTTCTTTTTTTGTAAGGCGCCTCGAGTCGCTTGAGAGAGTGCGGGGTATAAATTAAATGGAAATGGAAAAAAATGGAAATCCTCCTCCCCCCCAATTTTTTTCCCCACCCTGAAGTTCTAGGACCATGAGGACAAGACTTATTTGGATCAAGGAGATTTAGTATCCCCTACAAATTGTAGCCCTAGTTTATGCTATCAATTAGGATATAATTTCACCCATCAGTTCTGCATTAGGGAGATGAATAGTGGCCCAGCAAGGGCATTTGGGTGAGCAACTGGGATGCTTTGATCATGTCAGCCTCCCCTTTGCACAGAAGGATCAGAATAGATATATTAATACCCCAGGATTGCATTTGTTGGCCTGGATTTCCTTGCTTAACATTAAAGTGGCCACAATTCTAAACATACTGTATGTACTATGTACGTTCCACTCTGCTTGCACATGGTACAATGCTCATGCAATGGGTGTATGTGCTGTTACCACGCAGCACACTCAGGGCATGCGATTGGCCACAGTGTTTCAATAAAATTGACTGTGGCCAGTCAAACCTCTATTATTTGGCTGTGAGGGCTACACTTCTGTATCACTGCCATCAACAAAATAATTCAGACACACCAAGTAACGACCACTTCCTTTGGATACTAATTTCAGTGGCACCAAATAAAGCCCAATATGCTGAAGAAAACCAGAGACATTGATCAGTGGCTAAAAGGAAGCCACTTAGGTCAATTCACAGATAACATCAAAAAAGGATCATCATCATCAATCTAGTCTAATGATCTGCATAACGTAGGCCATTCCAATTTCAACCTCAAACAGACATTCCTGAAGAAGGTAGATTTAAAAAACCACCAGCCATGCAAACCTAGAAATTAGCAAACTTTTAACTGTATCTCTCGTTGTTTATCCAACTAATTTGACATGGCTGCCATCTGAAATATTGGTCTAGACAATTTATCTCCTTGTGCCAGACCCCGATGCTACTTATCAATGAAGAAAATAGATAGAAATTTGACCCCTATGAATACACAGAAGTAACAAGACCCTTGGTTACTAGATTGAAATACAGCTCCTTAAGCATATAGATGTACTTTGAATCTTGGGTGAGTTCTGCATTTTTATCCAAGGCTGAAGGTATATTACGTTAGCTTCCGTCCATTTCAACATCCTCCTGTAGACATATTTTTATTATCATCATTGGTAATAAGTATTTATATAGTGCCAGGAATCTGTCAGACACTTAGCAATCATTAAATACAGGTCTCTATCCCAAGAAGCCTAAAGTCTAGGTGGGACAAGGGACATAGGGAGAGATGGGGATAGTTCAGGAAGTTGAGAAGTCACAGGTAGATGTACTTAGCTCAGTTACATGAGAGAAGAGGACACTGAATGAAAGGCTTTAGAGGATAGCATCAGTAATGATGTGGAACTAAGGAAAGTCTCATGGAAGGGATAGAATTTCAGGAGGGAGGAAACACAATTGTTTTCTGCAAGGACATTCCAGGGGTAGGGCGCAACATGGGAGAAGGGGCCAAGACTGCTCATGTCACAGGAAACTGTAGTGTAGGTGGTGGCAGCAGCAGAAAAGGAGCAAGGCTCCTGTGTGAGAATGTAACAGAAAACATGCAGAAAGAAGAGGGAGCAAGGCCAAGAAGAGTTTTGATGGTAGAGACAAGGAGCTTGAGGATTGTGACTTTACCACCATCTCAAACAGGAAGAACAAAAAACAAGTTATAGCCTGTTATTTCAACACAACACACCTTTTCTATATGGGGAAATCTATAAAACAGTTGTTAAAAAAAAGTATTTATTTTTAATTTTTGCCCTGTGTGATATCCTCCACAACATCTTTAAAAGCAAATTTAATAAGATGAACATTTAAGTGATTACCCACTTAATGTGTGGTGACAATCCTCTTAAAATAATGTTTTCTTTGTACTTAGAGCTATATATTTACAGACATTATTCCTCTGAGAATACTTTTGTACACACTGAGAAATATGCTCTGCTACAAACACACAAGCATGGCTATCCAATTAATTTTCTTGAAAATGTTTTGTGCGTCTTTTCCTGTTTTCTTTCTTATCTTTGTCTTTAGAATGACAGAAATAAAGTTAAATATCCCATAAAACCTATACTTTGTACTACTTTAACCTTTTTAAATATGGTGTGTTTTGATTAGCCAACCATTTTTCCTTTTATCATCAGAGGCTGCAAACATGAATAGCCATCCATTAAAAATACTCAAAAGGTCAAGTTGGCTCTACAACGTAGGTTTTTTACACACTCTTTGAGGAATTAAGAAACTCATTCTCAGCTCCAATGACTGTAAATGAAAGACAAGAACACAGAACAGTCCTAGAAATTATAACCCTTGAGAATCCTTGTAACAACTGTCTCCTATTAAGGTGCAAACTATACTCTTCTCAGACTTCCTCATTACAAGGTTTAGCTCTTGCTTTTCTACTGACAATAGCAGAAAAAAAATCTGCTTTAAGTGAGCTCATTCCATAAAGACCCAAGTGGCAA
Source organism: Sphenodon punctatus (assembly GCA_003113815.1). Classification (NCBI taxonomy): domain Eukaryota; kingdom Metazoa; phylum Chordata; class Lepidosauria; order Sphenodontia; family Sphenodontidae; genus Sphenodon; species Sphenodon punctatus. Next base: position 1,555,011 of record QEPC01011396.1, read on the forward strand.
TTCAGAAGAATGGTGGCAACAAAAGCACACACAACACAACCCAAGTCAAGATATGGAAGAAGTCTTCATTCTGCGCAAGGTACTATTTTAGTTCTGAACTGTATTTATGGTTGGACAAACTGACATGCAGTTTGTTAAAAGTAGAAATGTTATGAAATTCCAAAAAAACAGCTTTTCAGCAGAAGTTTGTAAAGTCAACTTAATTTCTCAAAACTACTAGATGATTGTAAGATAGTGAATATCTTCCTTAGGCAACTTTTATGGCGACTGAGAATTATACCAATGGCACTTTAACTACAACCATCCTTGATGAGTTTACCTGACAACAAATATGATACAGGTCAAAAGTAGACTGCTGTTACAGAATATTTATTTATTTGTTTAGTTTTATTTCTTTGCATTTTTTAGCTGCCCCCTCATGCCCACGGCATCTCGGGGCAGCTTACAACAAATAAAATACAATGAAATTAAATTTAAAACACAACAATCACATCTTAATTTTTTTTTCTAAAACCCAAAATCCTTCCCCAAAGAAATGGTCCCTAATGGCACTAGATAGAACATGCATTACAAATTAACAACATCAGTGTTTTTTTTACTGAGAGAATCATCGTTCCCCGCCCACTCCCCCCCCCCCTGACCTTTAGGGCAGGGCGCATATGAGGGAGCAGGGTTTCCCCTGCCCCATGGAGGAAGGAGGCAGGCAGTAGCCTGCTTGTGGCACAGCGGTCTGCAGGGCACGAACCCAAGTCTTGTGAGGTGGGACTTGGTGGGTGCCATCTTAGGACGTGGCTGGGTTAAGCCAGTCACACCGAAGATGAGCAAGTGGGAGGAAGCACCCACCCACACTCTCTCCCTCACACACAGTGGATTTTTATATGCTGGTCATCATTCATGGGGGCCGGGAATGAATTTTTGCTACCAGGCTCTGATTGGCATAGGGGCCTGTCAGTTTCTCGCCTTCCTCACAGTGTAGGATGATTACAATTTGATGAACAGGGAGAGGCTGGATGTGCTCTACGATATTTCTTTGTCACACTAGCAGGGATCCAGGGTATTAATAATTAACCGGTTCCAGTAGAGTTAGCTGTTCATTAAGTTATCTTTTTACGAGATGGGGCCACGGGTGAAGCTAGAGCAGGGGCAGCCTGTCACGTTGTGCCTCAGTTTTCTCAAAGGGAAAATGCGCTTAGTGGTCCAGGCCTGACATAATCTGGTCTGGATATAGGGTGACTATCTTCCAATATGTGGAACCTAGTTAACACTGTGCTAAAAGCCAACCAGGTCAGCAAAGTATTGTAAATACAATATTATTTATAAATGAAGCCATGAGACAAATAATGTTATAAATATAAAGCATATTTTATTTAAATTCAAATAAAAACATGGTACAAAAGAGAAACAATGTGTTACAAATACATGATTTAAGAAGACATTTCTTTTCAAGGAACAGTTCTTTTATAAGTTCAAAGATCTTAACATCTACAAGAAATAACATATGCTTTAATTATTGTTGGCTCAATGAATCAAAAAGAATATACTTTCATATTCACCCAGTTCTGTGTCCCATACTGCCATATGAAGGTGAGAAAGACTTCAGGGAATGGAGGAGCTTTCTGAAAAATCAGTTTTTCCTCTCCCTCTTTATGGTTTTAATATGCTTAGAAGTCAGTTTAGATGATGTCAGGTCAAGACTGTTTACAATGAGGTTTCAAAGTACGTTGTAAACAAGGTAAGATTTAACAATGGTCAAGATGTCAGGCATCTCCAGACAAACAAGACCTCTTCCTGCCCCTGTTTGGAAGTCACTTCCCTTGAAATCAGTTAACAGAAAATGTTGATATGTAATCCTTAAAAGACAGACTGACCATCTCTCTTCTCCCAGTGTATGGTCAAGAGTTCAGTAAAACGGTCATTATAGAGACAGTTCATTAGAAGTTCACCATACAAAGGCTAATTTATAATTTTCAATACATTGAAACACAGATGGCCAATAAAATATATGCTTTTTATACAAGGTACATGACAGGCCAGCTTTCAACCCAGGCCCAGAAGGGAGGGGCGAGTTATAGACCAGAGGACAGGGGCAGTCCCCGTGGTGGCCACCGCCTCCCTCCTTCTTCAGTCACAAGAGGTCCCGTACCTCCCTGACCAACCAGGCGGCTGGAGTGAGAGTGACCTAGCAGCAGTTAAAACTTATGCGGTACCGAGGGACATTGGACCGCCCACGTTTAGATGTTACAGTTAGATGTTAAAGTATAGTCTAAGCTGGACCCAGGAGGGAGGATGCCCCTCCCCAACTTTAACGATGGTCAATAAAAGTTCAGCCTTTTAAATCCCAACACCTGGGCTTGTCTTCTTCTGGGGGGTGCTGGGGCAAGCTCCCTGTGCTGTGTCCATTCTAAATTGTAAGCCACCCAGGGCAGGGACCATCTCTACTGATAACTTTTCAGTGTCTGGCCATATTGCTGGTTCTATGCAAAAACCAAAACGTTTCTGCTGTTTATGAAAATTTTGTGAAACAAGAAGAACAGCTGATGCTTGAAGAGCTGCTGAATTTGCAGTGAAATAACACCAAATAGAGGCTGGACTCTTTTGTCCATCAAGTGTGAGTTTGGTGAAAATAGCATCCCCTTTGACTGGGATAATTTGGTCTGTAGTGCATCTCAGTTTTTGTCAGGCTACTTTTCCAGACAACCTCAAAACAAAAATGTGCACCCTCCCCCTTTCTAAAATGACTACATCTCCTTTCTGAGTGTAGTGACCTAATGGTGCTCAGTGAAGACCATGGTCACATCAAAAAGGGGAAGAAGGAATCTTTCACATATACTCCTTTCTGACATGGTCACATCCTGAGGGCTTAGAAAGAGTGGAAGCCAGGGAGTGCAACCACACCCTCTTGCCCACTCATTCCCAGTGCCATGCCTCTATAAGCAAGCCTTCATTTCTGGTCAGCATGAAATGGTGGGTGTAATGCTCAGTTTACCTAAGTCTTGAGGCAAACATGTCCCAGAAGACTAGGTCGAGAACAGTTCTTATATGTAGGGACAGCATTATTGCATAATCCTAAAATATTGCACAACAGGTGGGGGAAACTTCCTTACCCACCATCCTTATCAGTTCCATACACACAGAGCTCTAAACATAGAGGGACTTCCAGCCACCAAAATGTAAATTAGAATAATAGGATCTTGGAGTTGGAAGATACCTCAGAGGTCATCTATTCCAACCTCCTGCTCAATGCATGAAATCCACAGCTACAGCATCCCTGAGAGATTGCTTTTCAGTCAATGTTTGGAAACCTTCAGCAAAGGGGAGCCCACCACTGCCCAACAGCTCTTACTGTTAGGAAGTTCTTCCTAATGTTTAGCAGAAATCTTCTTTCATGTAATTTGAACCCACTGGTTCTAGTCTTCCCCTTAGGAGCAATGGAGAACAAGTCTGCTCCATCTTCTATGCGACAGCCCTACTAATATTTGAAGACAGCTATCACGTCCTCCCTTAGTCTTCTCTTCACATATCCAGCTCCTTCTTCAACCTTTCCTCATAAGACTTGGGTTCCAGACCCCTGGTCATCTTTGTTGCTCTCCTTTGAATCTGTTCCAACTTGTCAATGTCCTTCTTAAAATGCAGTGCTCATAACTGGACACAGTACTCCAGATGCAGTCTGACCAGTGGAGAATAGAGTGAAACTATTACTTCTTGTGACTTGGACACTATGCTTCTGTTAATGCAGCCTAAAATTGCATCCACCTTTTTGGCAGCTGCATCACACTGCTGACTCATGCTCAGCTTGCAACTAATGACAACCCCAACATCCTTTTCACATGTACTGCTGCCAAGCCAGGTATCGCCCATCCTATACTTGTGCATTTGATTTCTGTTACATAAATGTTGAACTTTTAACTATATAGTTGAACAAATGTTCAACTATATTAGTTGGATTTCATTTTGTTAGTTTTGACCCAGCTTTCCATCTGTCAAGATCATTTTGAATCTTTTTTCTGTCTTCTAAGGTGTTAGCTTTCCCTCCTAGTTTTGTATCATCTGCAAAAATGATAAGCATCCCATCTACTCCTGGTTTAATTACTACTTAATTAAGTAATTAATAAATATGTTGAATAGTACAGGGCCCATAACAGAGTCCTGAGGCACCTCACTTGATACCTCCCTCAAGATTGATGGGGAGCCATTTATGAGCACTCTTTGGGTACGGTTCTTCAGCTATAAATCCACCCAAAGGTAGAATCATCTTGCCCATATTTTCCAGCTTGAAAAGAAGGATATCATTGGGGACTTTGTCAAATGCTTTGCTGAACTTATTTATTTATTTTATCAATTTTTTTTATCCCACTCTCATTTTGCCTCTGGAAGCTTGGGGTGACTAACCTTAGAAATAAAACTGTCATGGATCTCATATAAAAAGCATATATTTTATTGGCCATCTGTGTTACAATGTATTGAAAATTAGAATTAGCCTCTGTATGGTGAACTTCTGATAAACTGTTTTTATAATGACCTTTTACTGAACTCTTGAGTATATACTGGGAGAAGAGATATGGTCAGTCTGTCTCCTAAGGATTACATAGCTAGGCCTGCACAAACAGTTCCTGTTGACCAGTTTCAAGGGACTCCCTACACAAGGGCAGAAAAAGGTCTTGTTTATCTAAAGAAACCTGACATTTTGATCATTGTTAAATCTTATCTCAGATGATAGCCGCCTTTCTACTATGTATCAGCAGATTGTTTACACCTTATTTTGAGAAAACTCATTGTAAGCTTTCTTGACCTGACATCATTTAAACTGACTTCTAAGCTAAAATAAACTATAAAGAGGCAGAGAAAAACTTAATTCTTCGGAAAGCTCTCCATTCCCTGGAGTTTTCTCACCTTCATTATGGCAGTATGGGACACAGGACTGGGTGAATATGAAAGTATATTCATACTTTCATATTGAGCCAACAATAATTAAAGCATATGTTATTTCTTATAGATGTTAAGATCTTTGAACTTATAATAGAACTGTTTCTTTGAACAGAAATGTCTTTTTAAATCATGTATTTGTAATTGACACTGTTTCTCTTTTGTACCATGTTTTTATTTGAATTTAAGTAAACTATGCTTTATATTTCTAACATTAATTGTCTCATGGATTCGTGTTCTGTACAGCACCAGGTTATACGACTGGAGCTATATAAATGGCTAATAAATAATAATAATAATAATATTGTCTTTACAATACTTTGCTGAGCTGGTTGGCTTTTAGCACAGTGTAAACTTTATGTTTTTGAAATTGTTAGCTAGCCCAAGCTGTTCTCGGGAGGGGTGGGATATAAATTGACAAAATAAATATAAATAAATAAATAAATTTAATAAATAAACTAAGTTTCCACATATTGGAAAATAGTTGCCCTATATCCAGGCCAGATTATGTCAGGCCTGGACCACTAAGCACATTTTCCTTTTGAGGAAACTGAGGCACAACGTGACAGAACAACCACATATAAAAACAGTTAAACACAACATGAATAAATAATTGTATTTATCCATGTTATTCCCATGATCTACTATACTAGTAACTCGATCAAAAAGGGAAGTAAGATTAGTCTGGCATTCCTATAAATGGCTCAGTGTTTATCTGAATAATCTTCTGCACATCATATCTAGCACTATTTTGCCAATACATCAACTAGTGCTGAATCGACAACAGATGTTCTCAAATCAACAGCAAATTCCATTGTATCAGGAATACTGCTAAATGTTAATTAGTATTTTCAAATCAGAGACATATTTTGTGATTCCTTTACTTTTGGAATGACAGGTCATGGTTTTTTACAACTGTTTTCTCAGTACTTTTTGTGACTTAAGTTTTTCTAGTGTACTTTTTCTTGTTACATTACATTATTGTATCATCATTATAGGTCATCACTTTCCCTGACTAGTGTCTTTTTTTACCTAGGTGTTCTTCTCCAAATCAGAGGGTGGGAGAGAAGTAGAATATACCCACATTATCTGTTCTGAGTATAACATTTATCTCCTCCTGCCAACAAGGTTAACGTGACAGCATGTACCCAATGTACCAGAGGTACCTGCCAACATGAATTCACGAAAGTGAACAAAAAAATGGGATGTTCCTTCATTACAAAGGAGGTAGCAAACAGGCTGTTCAGCTGTTTGATGAAAACAGTGTTCACCATTGTTGATTCAGCTTTAATAACAATCTTATACTGGACTCAAGCCAAAGGCCATATCAAGTGAATGGGCAAAGTGATTTAATTGCTTCCAGGCTTGTCACTTAAAAATCTTGTCATGGTTGAGCAGAACTGGCTGATTTTCTCTTGACCTGTACAAATACTTTGTATTGTACCAATAAAGCAATACCTGCTGATCTTCTAATGATATGTTAAATTCTTTTTAAAAACAACAACAACAAAAAACCCAAGAGTCAGATATTCAAAAAATGGCTAGAACGTGAATTGGCAAAAATCTGAGTTACATATCAGGTAGAGAAGCTGTACATAAGGCATTAACTGTCATGGTAAAACCTCACAAGAGTACCATCTTTCAAAGTAGGAGAAAAAGTTGTAGCCTACTTTGTGTTGGAACACTGAGCACACAATTGTCTGCCAGCTGAATGCTGAGTACTGGCATGCATACTGTTCTCTGGTTGAAGTTCCTGTAGCAATCTAAAATCCACTGACAGAGATGTTAGTCCCCTCCCACTTTTCAGCTGGTTAGTCATCTGTTCTGAGGGTTCTGAAAAACCTTTCTATCTTGCATATCACAAAGAGGTGATACAATAGCATAACACTGATGACATAGCTTCATCAGACAATTCTCCACTCTGAGTGTCCTTTGAAGCAACCGAGTTTGGACACTGTCTGAGCGTAATTTCAGATGTTACGAGACCACGGTCAACCATAGTGAATCCCCTGTGGTGGCCGTGAGTCCCGTAACATCTGTTTTCTCCCCGCCAGATGTTCACCACAGTGAATCACTGGTTGGGATCAAAATGACCGTGGTTCAGGACCTCCGACCGCCCAGAGGTCCAGAATCGTGGTTAGATTGGCCACAATCTGGGATGGGCCAAAAGTAACACCTGTTATGTCTGGCCCATCCTCGACCATGGTCCCAACCACGGGATGGGATCGGGCTCAGTGGCTGTATTGGCCACTGCGCCCACCCATCTCCTGGAGGGTGGGCAGCCGAGGGAGCGTGGGGGGTGGGGCTGTGTAGTTCAGCATGGCCGGTCCACGTTTCAGCGTGGCAGGCCTCTGGGCCCATCACATCTGAAATTGCCCTGAGACAGGATGCTGGACTCAAATGGACCATTGGTCTGACACAATATGGCACTAGTCTTCATCATCTCGAGGCTACACTACTGCAACGCGCTCTACGCGGGCTTCTCTTGTTTCTGGTTCAGAGGCTGCGGCTAGTGCCGAATGAGGTGGCCCGTCTCCTGACAGGGATGGGGTGGCGTGAGCACATAACACCGGTGCGCTGCGCTCTGCACTGGCTGCTTATAGTGTACAGAGCCAGATTCAAGGTGTTAGTATTGATTTACAAAGCCCTGCACGGTCTGGGCCCCTCATATCTCAGGGACCTCCTAACCCTCCACACATCAGAGTGATCCCTTCGGTCCACCAGGGGTGCCTTTCTGAAGGTCCCCCATGTAAGATGGGGGGCCACAGTGGAGAGGGCGTTCTCAGTGGCTGGGCCGCCGTAATGGAATTCCCTCCTGGAGGAGGCTCGCCTGGCCCCGGGCCTGTTGACCTTTTGACATGTCTGTAAGACTTGGCTGTTTGTCCAGGTCTTCGGAGATGAGTGTGTGTGGGTGGGTGGAGTAGGGGGTCGGGGGTTGTATGGGAGGGTAGGGTAGGGAGGGGAACATTGAGGGGGTAGTTTTAATTATTCATATTGTTGTTTTTATGTATTTTATTGTTGTTTTAACTGTTGTGAGCTGCCCCCAGATGCCGTAGACATGAGGGGGCAGCCAATAAATAGAAAGAAAGAAAGAAAGAAAGAAAGAAAGAAAGAAAGAAAGAAAGAAAGAAAGAAATGTTTCTCACATGGAGCCAAGCCCAGGCAATGCCCTTGAATATGGGATATGGAGGCATGTTCTTTGCATTTTTGCTTGAGTAGCAAGTATAGGTTTTCTAGCTCTCAGGAAAACAAACTTATATGAAACTCTAAATATTCCTACCAGCCTCTTCCGCTTTTCTGACTACTACAGATATCATAGCTCAGTACCAAAATGACTGGTTTCTTCATGGAAAGTGAAGTGAGAAAAACCTGCCAATGTGTACAGCTAGCTATAGATTCAGAGTACACCTCAAATTCATCTAATGGTCTGTTATAAATTATTATTATTATTGTTATTATTATAAGCATTTATATAGTGACAGCGATGTACCTGGTGCTTTACAGAGAATAAGATAGACACAGTCGCTTGAGAGCTTACAATCTAAAGACAGGTGGAGGGGAGACAGGGAAGGGGGAACAGTGGGAAAGTCAAGGGATGCAACAATCATGAGGATGCGAGAACTCAGGTACATATTCTTGGCTTGCTTACAGTACATTGGGAGTTTGCAGATACAAGCTGGGAGATAATCCTAGGTGGAGATGATTAGCAGGAGTTAGGAAGGGCAGAGTGGAAGAGATGGGTTTTGAGGAGGGACTGAAAAGTACGAAGGGAGGGGGCAAGGTGGATGTGGGCAGGGAGGGAGTTCCAGGCATGCGGGGCAGTGAGGGGGAAGGGACGAAGGCAGTTGGGGGAGCAGGGGAGGCATGGTAGGGTGAGGGAGGGGATGGAAGAAGAGCGGAGTGCTCAAACAGGGGTTCAGAGGGAGATTAGGAAGAGAGGTAGGGGGGAGCGAGGTTGCGAAGAGCTTTGTAGGTGAAAACAAGGAGCTTGTGCAGAATACTGTCCGGAAGGGGGAGCCAGCGTAGAGAGGAGAGGAGCAGTTGTAGTTATTTACATGCATGTGAATTAATATTGAAATTATTATCCAGATAAATATTAGTAACTGTTGGATTCACTGCAATGATCGGTTAGTGATTGGTAACAGATAGCTAACTGGTGGTTTAACACCTCATACAGTTACTCATTGACCATATTACTGTTTTTCACCTTTTTGTGTTACTTTCCTGTTTGTTCCATGTTTACTTCCAGAGCAGGGAGCGTGTGCGTACATGGTTTACCAGGCACGTATTTTCAAGGGGGAGGGGGACTGAGCAACAGGAAATGTTTCTAGGAGTGTATACCCCAAAATGTGAAAGACTGAGAAAAAAACAACATTGGTTTTTTCAGGGTTCGATAGAAGAACCAGAAAGAACCTCGATGATTTACTTGGCTTTCATTGATGACTTTCTTGATTCACCCCCTGTGCTAGTCATCATGTAGATTAAATCACAAAATCTCTGACTTTATACTCCACTGAAAAAAAGCACGTTAGTCCAATGGTTGGGTTGCTAGGCAGAGAATGGGGTTTATTTCCCCACTCCGATAAGTTCTGGACTGGAACATGTGGATTATGCTTTAGACTTGGGTCCTGCCAATTAGTTTTTACTAATTAAGTACTGGTTACTCTTACCCATACTCTCCTCAGGCTCTTACAACCATAAGGACAAAATTGAGAACCTTTCTATATTCAAAGTGGGAGAGGGAGCAGTGTGCATGTACAAAAATGATTGGCTGAAAGTCAACAAGCAACAGAGGCAAACTCAGACGTAATCTGAAAGCCTGTTAAAACAGTAATTGGCTAACCAACAACTGTGTTATCAGTAATACTTGCTAATTTAGAAAGATAGTTAGCTGATAACAGTGTTCGTTTACCAACCATTAACTGACATTCCAGAATTTCAGTTGTTAACTGTGATTACTAAATCACATGTTTCTGTTACACATTTCAGATCTAATGTGCATTAGTGCGTTTTTGGTTGCTGTTGTTTTTAACACAAATATGGGTCTATATTTCAAAAAAAGCTTTTTCTTGGCAACACTCTAACCAAACCCGGGATGTCAGGCTTTGCTTGATCTCAAGCAATTAGATCTGACCACTCCCACCTGTGGCAGAGCTTAGTGTGCAGCTGTGTACCATGTCATAGAATTGCTAACGACTTTAGCACAGTTTACCACATATTCCATGTCTAGCTAAGACCTGGCAGCATTTAACTGGATTTTGACTTCAGAAAGCATATGCAAAGATAGACTTGCTGCAAATGGTATTTAAAAATATTTTATCTGCATTACATTAGAAGAAATTCTAGTAGATACATTTACATTTATTAGATAGAAATACATTTATAGTAAAAGAAGAAATGTTTGTGCGGCATCAGAAGCTGAATTTGAAGCTGCAGTTAATACTTATAAGTATCCTGCTTCCTCAGAAACTAACTGGTCAAAAGTGGTTTGATACCCTCAAATCAGACCAATTTTTAACCAATCCATTTTCAAATGCTTAATTATATCAGCAAAACTATAAACAAGGTTGAATGTTGACATATGTTTATATGGGCATTAAATTTATTGCTTTTAGCTTAACCTGATAACAAAGAAAGCTTAGGAAACAAATTCCTTTAAAGCCAAAATATGCAGGTTTGTAAAGAGAATGTGCAAGTACTAGGAGAATTAGACAAAATAATATCATGGGTCACAGCTTCTGGAATCACTGAAGGATGTGTATTCCTTAAGCAGGGCCACTAGGGGCGACAGCCTAGTGGTCCCCATGGTTGAAGAGAGCCATGTAGAGAAGGCAGTCCTGGTAGACTGCAGACCAGTACTCCTGAGGTCCTAGAAAAAGTTAATTCTGCGGGGGCCTCTCCCTGCCAGTAGGGTTGAAGCAGCAGCAGCTGTTACCGCACCACCATTCCATTTCGAGAATGCGTTACTTAATGTGTCTTGCCTCTGACTTCCCCTTGATATTTCCACGATTCCACATTACCTGCTGCCAGCATCTGCAGATACGGCATGTCTGCAGTTTGTGAACACAAGCGGTTTTATGCCACCTTCTGCCACTGAGCGCAAGTCCCTGATGCACCGTGATGCTGAATAATAGATCATTGAATAAACGAACTTAGGGTGACTCTGAGTACCTGTTTCAGAGTCCGACTGCAGGGGCGTAGCCACCGTGGTGCAGGGCAGGGGGTGCATTTGCACCCATGCCCTGCCCTGGGAGGGGGCCAGCAGCAATCAGGGCAGGCCCCAGGCATATGCGGCATTCGCAGGAGCCAGGAGCCCTGCTCCCAAGGAGTCTCTCTTGCACCACCGGCACCACCTTTTTAAACAGCTCAGTTGTAGCCCTGCAGCACTGCTACACGGGTGGGGGAAGAGTCCCCCCCCCCCCGTCCCCTCCTTCTCAGCGAAAGTTTCTGCCTTGTAAACAAAGTTCTTCTTCGAGGGGCTCCTTCCATTCTCACAAATGGGAGAGTGTACCAAGTTTAGAAAGAGGCGGTGGGGGAGTTTTCTGACAAAATGACACTCCATGCAGGTTGGATCTACAGCCTGGGAGGGGAGTAGCAGGCAGGGGGAAGCCTGCTCTGGGGGGGGTCCATTCAGCTGGGGGAGGGTTGGTTGTTCAGTGCTGTCTCTGTTATAAGGATGGACAGATCCTCCCTCTTCCCTTTGAGATCGCTGCATAAAGAGAACTGGGGGTGCAGACCAGCTACAATGAGGCAGAGAGCCATCCCAACAAAGGGGAAGAATTTGTCCTTGGCACTCTAACGTACAAGAGAATTCACAGAAGAGCAGGGATCCCCCCCCCCAAGCAACTCCATCCCCTGGATCAGCATCAGGAGCCAGGCGCTCGCTCACTGCTGCTGCTGGAGCTGGGGATCCCTACACTCTAAGCAGGACAGAGACTAGTGCACCTGGCTCCTGATGCTGGTCCAGGGGATGGGTGGGGGGAAGGGGGGAGTACCTGATCTTCTGTGAAATCTACAGTGGCAAAAATACCATGGCAGCAACTGCGGAAAGCCGCGAGTGCAAGGCTCCCTTCCTAACTTTGCTGCTTGGTGCGGAAGAGCAATTTCCGTTGATAAATGCTTCCGTAGTGGTACAGCATTTCAGCCCTACCTGCCAGCAACTTTCAACCCTGTGGGGACCTGCCCCTCACTCATCAAGCTGGGAGAACAGGGACATGCTGGACGTAGTTACAGTGGTGGTGCTATGGAGGGTGGGGTCATAGGCCCCTGTGGCGTACCCCTATGTATGTGCCCCAGCAGCTTCTAGATCCAGGGCCAGCAGAGTGGGGATACCCCCTTTCCCTCTGGGGGGACCCTCCGGGGCCCAGGGACAGCACCCTGTGCCCCCGGTGAGGGCCTAGCTGCAGGCCAAGGCCTGAACCTACCCACCTGGTCCCTGTCCCCCGAGTCTCGTGCAAAGATTCTTTGCCCCTGGGGGGCCTGCCCCGTTACAGCCCTGGTGCCCCCTTCACCCTTACAAGTACCTTCCCCAGTCCAGATCGCCGCCATACTCCCCTGCCTCTTGCAGCTGATATGCTCCTTCTCTGTCTCCCCGCTCCTTCTTTGTTCTCCTGCCACCATTGGGCTTTGAGTGTTCCCCCATCTGCCTCTCCCCAGCCATGCCCTTTCGGGTCTTGGCGTGGCACTTTCCGATGACATCAGCGCACCCCGGCCCTGTCGAGGTCGCATCCTGCAGAGACAAGGTGAGGGCTACCCCTGGTTTGGCTGCTCCCTCACTGCCCGCATCCCAGCTGGGGCTTCGGATTCCATCATCCCTCAACCCACCACACACAAACCCGTTCAAGATGTCCCTCTGGGGGAGTCCGGGAATTGGGTCTGAGTCACCCTGTCAAGATAAAAAGTCTGCATTATGGTGGAACTTCCTGGCCCGGTGACAGATCTCAAAGTGATAGGGCTGAAGTGTCAGATACCAGCGCAGCAACCTAGCATTAGTGTCTTTCATGGACGTTAACCATCGTAAGGGGGCATGGTCTGTCACAAGAGTAAAAGTAGCACCAGCTAGATAGTAGCACAATGCGATGACTGCTCATCTCACTGCCAGCGCTTCTTTCTCTATAGTAGCATAGGCCCGCTCACGGGGCTCCAGCTTTTGGCTAAGGTATACTATGGGGTGCTCCTCACTACCTACTATCTGGGATAACATGGCCCCAAGTCCTACATCCGACGCGTCTGTTTGTAGGATGAAGGGTCGGGTAAAGTCTGGTGTGTAGAGGACTGGTGCCTGACAGAGCCAGTCCTTCAGGGTGTTGAAGGCCGCTGCTACTGTGGGTGTCCATTGGATGCGGGTCGGCTTCCCCTTCCTCGTTGTGTCAGACAGAGGAGCGGCAACGGTGGTGAAATGGGGCACGTGCTGTCGGTAGTAGCCGGTTAATCTGAGGAAGTGCTGCACCTGTTTTTTCATGGTCAGTGGGGCCCAATCTTGCACCGCTTTGATCTTGTCCCATAGTGGGCAGATCTGCCCTCCCCGCACTTGGTACCCCAGGCAGGTAACTTCATGTAGCCTGAGGCGGCATTTTTCACAGTTGGCGGTAAGCCCAGCATCTGCCAATGCCTGGGCTACCCAACGAACATGTTCAAGGTGTCCTTTCCATGTGGAGCTGAAGATGATAATGTCATCTATGTAGGCAACGGCATAGGCCCCATGTTTAATGAGAACCTTGTCCATCAGCCGCTGGAAGGTGGCTGCTGCCCCATGGAGTCTGAACAGCATCCATATGAATTGGTATAGTCCCAGTGGCATAGAAAAAGCTGTCTTCTCTTGGGCCTCTGGGGCCAGGGGGATCTGCCAGTAGCCTTTTGTAAGGTCTAGGGTGGATAGGTATTTGGCCTCCTCCAACTGCTCCAGCAACATGTCTTCCCGCAGCATGGGGTATGCATCAAAGCGAGAGAGGGCGTTCACTTTGCGGAAGTCTATGAAGAAACGAGTGGACCCATCTGACTTTCCTACCAGCACTGGACTGCACCAGGGACTGTTGGACTCAACAATCACTCCGAGTGGTTCAGCGTCTGGTTGAACTGCTCTACTAATCCATCGGTCTGTGGGTGGTAAACTGAGGTCCGTATTTGATGGATCTTCAGCATTTGGCACAACTGCTTCATGAGCTTGCCCATGAAATTGGTCCCTTGATCCATAAAAAAGGTATGGGGAAACCCGTACGATAGAACATCTTCAGTAATTCCCTGGCTATTACTGGGGCTTTGATCGATTTTAGGGCTACGTCATCAGGGTACTGCATAGCATAATCTACGGTCACCAATATGCACCGGTATCCCTCGCTCGACCTTTCTAAGGGCCCTATGATATCCATGTCCAGTCGCTCAAAGGGAACTCCTACCAGGGGCAAGGGGACCAGTGGGGCTGGGGCCAGCTTCTTTTTTGTGGTCAGCTGGCAATCGGGACAGGAGGCACAATACTGCTGCACTGTGGCCTGGATGCCCAGCCAGTAGAACCAGGCGGCTCACCACTCCCATGTCTTCTCTCTCCCCAGGTGTCCTGCACAGGGAATCTCATGGGCCATTCGCAACAGGTCTTTCTGTACTTCCCTGGGGGCCAACAGTTGGTACACCTCCACCCCCCACTCGGGGCCCCTGTCTACTCTATAGAGTCGATCATCTACCAGCTCAAAGTGGGGATATATCAATGCCCGCCCCGGGATCCTCGGTCGCCCATTAACCACAGCCACCTGATCATATGCATTGGTCAGCAAAGGGTCATTATGTTGGGCCTGTACAAAGTTGAAGCATCTTACTATCCAGGGCACATCCCCGGGTGGGCTCGAGCAGTCATCGGGAGAGCGTTGGTCACCTTCCTGCTCTCCTGGGTCATCGTCGTCCCTCCACAGGTCATTGGGTGGCTGCAACAGCATTGACAAGTCCCCCAGGTCCCAGCCCAATATGATGGGGTGAGCTAAACTGTGTACAACCCCTACCAATTGGGTCATGGAGTGCCCTGCTACAGCCAGAATTACGGGACAGGTGGGGTACCACCGCACGTCCCCATGTATACACCGTATATGGGTGTTTGAGGTTTTGACCCTTGGCAGTCCCTGTATTCCGGCCCTCACTAGGGTCCTCCCACACCCCGTATCCACGAGGGCTCCATACTCTCTTCCCCCTATCCACACTGGCACTAAGGGCTTGCGTTCCCCCAATCATACCCCGGGGTCCTCTCCCAACCACCCGTCATCGAAGATATAGTCCGTGAGGGGGCAGTCTCGTTGAAGTGACTGGGCCATCCGCATTGGTAACATACGCGGGCTCCCGGTGCCCCTGCCCCCTCCCGTGCTCCACTGGGTCCGGGGTAGGCTCCAAGGCCGGGAGTGCATCTCCGCAGGCTCCCTACCTGTAGCGTCTGGGGGTCCCTTTCCTTCCTCCCGCTGCTTTCCGGTAGCCTGTCTTCCTGGCCATTTCCTCTGCCTTGGCCCCCACTTTGTCCCTCCTGCCCCCCCCTCTGGGTCCCTTTCCCTCCCTCTGATAACCCTTAAGGCCCTCCTTAGACCCATAACTAGCGGTTCCCTCAAAGGCCTTTTAGTTTTCCATGAGGTGAACCGCCTCATCTAAGGAGGTGGTTTGGTGCCATGCCAGCCAGGCTCGCACTCCTGGGGGCAGTATGTGAATAAACTGTTCCGTCATGAGCAACTGTATGATTTCTTATAATGATTGTTGCTGCAGTTTTAGCCACCTCAGACAATGGGTTCTCAGTTGCTGGGCCTCCGCTCAGGGAAAAGCCCCCAGCGGGTACTTTTCTCCCTGAAATCTCTTCCTATAAGTCTCCTCTGATATATCTAACCCTCACAGGATAGCCTCCTTTACCTTACAGAAGTCCACTGCATCCTGGGCCTCCAACCGGTTGTACACCACCTGTGCTGGCCCGGATAGACACGGGGCCAAGAAGATGGGCCACTGATCCTCTGGCCACCCTCTCAAAGATATTCAAAAAGTCCTCCGGGTTATCAGAGGCGTACCTACGGGCCTCTGCCATCTCCTTCTTCCCCCCCCCCAGTGGCCGCTGGCCGTGAGAGCAGCTACGGCTGTGGTCATTAAGGCAGTCAGCTTCTCCGCCAGTTGGGCTTACGTCCTCATCTGGATACTGGCAAGCTCATTAGTGAGCTGCTGTAAAAAAACTCTGCTGGGTCTTCAGCTGTGCCTTGTGTGACTCCATGAGCCACTTCAGCATTGCTTCAGCATCCATGCCGGCCTTGTTGGGCATGTGCCCCGCCACCTCCGGTACTACCATCCTCTCCCCGGTTGCGATCCGAGGTATGTACCCCCTAAGTATGTGCCCCAGAAGCTTCCAGATCCAGAGCCGGCAGGGCAGGGATACCCCCTTTCTCTCCGGGAAGACCCTCTGGGGCCCAGGGACAGCACCCTGTGCCCCCGGTGAGGGCCTAGCCGCAGGCCGAGGCCTGAGCCTACCCACCCTGTCCCTGTCCCCTGAGTCTCAGGCCAAGATTCCTTGCCCCTGGGGGGCCTGCCCCGTTACAGCCCTGGTGCCCCCTTCACCCTTACAAGTCCCTTCCCCAGTCCGGATCGCTGCCATACTCCCCTGCCTCCTGCAGCCGATATGCTCCCTCTCTGTCTCCCCCGCTACTCCTTTGTTCTCCTGCTGCTGCCCGGCTTTGAGCGTTCCCCCATCTGCCTCTCCTCAGCCACGCCCTTCCAGGTCTTGGCGCGGCGCTCTCCAATGACATCAGCGCACCCGGCCCTGCTGAGCTTGTGTCCTGCGGAGACAAGGTGAGGGCTACCCCTGGTTTGGCTGCTCCCTCGCTGCCCACGTCCCAGCTGGGGCTTCGGGGTCCATTGGGGTCCATTGTTGCTTGACCCTCCACAGCCCCCCACATCTTATTTTGCACTGGGCCCCTACAGATTCTAAGGGCAACTCTTTACCAGATAGATGGGAACTTGACTGAGAGACTCACCGCATATCCAGAATAAAATGGTTTCTGCTGAACTGGTGAACCTGACCATGTCAAATATACCCAGTTAAAAAGGGTCACAAAAAAATAGTGTGCTACTCATATGCTCTCCTACTTCTGCCAATGAACTAGGTTAAAAACCAAACAAGTAACTAAACAGCTTAATAACTTTGAAACTCATTGTTAGAGAATCTGATTCAGGCTTAACTGGATTTTTTTTTCTTTTTAAAAGATATTTTTAGTGGACAGGTCCATAAATGGCTATGAGTACAATTGGCTAGGGTTTGAGATATGACTGACAGGGGCTGGGAACGAATAGCAGGGAATGGATCACTCCGCTATGACACGTTCATCCTTGAAGCAGATGAAGCTACCACTGTCTGACAGAATACTGACTTGGATGGACCATTGGTAAAGCACTACTTAGGTTCTTATTTGAGTAACCTATATTTTTCATGGGTAGCTCATGCTAAGAATAAGGGGAAAAATAGCCATTACTGGTTCAAGAATAGGCACAGAATGAAGTTGGTCCAAGGCCCAGTTTAGATAATTTTTCGCTGATTTGAGTTGCATAGTTGGTAGAACTCTAATCAAACCTTAAAACTGGGATAAACTAATTTTAACTACAACAATGATGCTTAAAAGTGTAACATTTGCAAATGATTATATGTAATCCAGTTAATTCTGGGGAACTGCAGCAGTGAGAGCAAGGATTGATGGTAGACTGATAAAATAATCTGGTTATTGGATGAGAATAACTGTAAAAGGCTGTCTAAATGATTTAAAATGTAAAGATACCCTAATGTCATTTTGAAAGTAATTAATGGAGATCCCCCTTTGATGTAAGTATTACAAATGAGGATAAAAACCACAACCATGAAGAGACCTTGATTTTACTTAACATAACATTTGATTTCTCAAGCAGATGTTGTGTGCACACCTCATTAATTGGTTTAATTTTATCTCTGTACTACAGAGAAGCTCCAGTGTTCACACCACTTAGTGGATTTCCCTCCTGTTTTACGTAATTTATTTTGTTCAGTTTGAAAATTGAAAATAAAGGTCTACACCACCATGTGTAATATTGCTCACCCCTACCAATTTATAAGTTGCTTGCTTAATGATGTCTTTCAGAAAGTTACAGCCATTGGAGTCAGAGGCCAAAGGCAGTGAGGGGTGGAGAAATGGAGTGGGAATTAGCTCTTTGCTTTCCCCTAAGAGGCCAAACCTCAGGAGAGAAGGGTGTGTGTGTGTGTGTGTGTGTGTGTGTGTGTGTGTGTGTGTGTGCGTGTGCGTGTGCGTGTGAGTGTGAGTGTGTGAGAGAGAGAGAGAGAGAGAAAATTAAGGGTGCATTTACTTGAGTCTTTTCTCACATTTAAAATTAAAATTAAAAAGTTAACTATTGTGCCTTATCGTTTTTCACATATTGCTTCCCTGACTGTAGATTTTGTCACAAGTATTACCAGAGTCACTGATAGCAATTCCATAACACCGAGTGGTTGGGTTTTGTATGGTGCATTTTGGGGCACCTGTTATTTGTGAGACAGACTAAAGTGGGAACTGTCGCTTCCCATATTACAAGAAGTGTGCATGAAGGACAACAAGCACCATTGTTAAACCTTATTTTGAGCCTTAACATTTGAATGTCATTTGTACTTAGACTGCTTTCACACATTACAAAATGGGCTATTAAATTAACTTGAGATTCTACTAGATATTATAGTTCTGTCATTTTTATAATGCATGAATGCACTATTCCCATTTTATTCTGTGAAATCTCGGGTTGTTATAAAAGTCACATTTGGTGGCTCTTACAATGACCCAAGATCTTGCAGCATAAGAAGCGAATAGTACATTTACACATTACAAAAAATGCAGAATTATAATATCCAGTAGTAACTCAAGTCATAATGGACCATTTTGTAATGTGTGAAAGCAGCCTCAGAAATGAGGCATTTTGCAAACTAATCTATTCACACAGTAACAAAAGAATGCAATGGAAATCGGTTCTGCTTGGTTTTTTTGTCTTGTGAGAATGCACCTTATTAAGATGTATTCTCACACGCATGCCAGGTCCAGGGCTTTTACTTTGGAGTAATTCCTCCCTCCCCTTCTGTTCTCGAAAGGGGAGAAAGCCAGTGATTCAATATCCCCCAACCCCTTCCTTTGGAGCTTTCAACAGGGAAAAAAGATAGAGTAGGGTTGGAATAGCAAGCAGTCAGTGAGGCAGAGACCCTGTGCAAGGGGCATATAAGTGATTAAGTACTGAGTGTTGGTGTGGCAGTGTAGGACTACACTGTCGGAATGGGACTACACTGGGGAATGTAAATGAAAGAAAATTCCCTACAACAGCACACAAAAGCATGATTCTAAGAATACAAGTCTACCTTCCAACTTTCACTCCACTTATTTATCTTTTCTCCAACACTTTTAATATTCAAAGTGCTTTCCCATCCTTACCTAGTGCACCCTTGCAACAGGTATTGCAACTCTTCTGCCTGCAAGCTGGCACAACCGATAGGGTAGTGAAATCTTACCCTGTCCGTTGCAGGAGCATATCTGTGATTCCTACTTTCCCACGAGATGGGAGCGGTGCTAGATTTGAATAGCACATGCTCCCATGGCGCTGAAGCAGCTTATGGGAAAGCAGCCCAAGTCATCCAGTATTCTGACTTTTGGGGACAATAGCAGCTGCATATCATGTCACTAACGAAGTGTTATCTTGCTTTAGGAGAACAGCACACTGAAAAAAATAAAAGAACTTAGAATACGAAATACTAGGGGAATATTAATATACCAGAAAGTCATGGAGTTAGTGAGAAAAATGCTTCTCTCTCAAACACTTTCCTTCATAGCCCTGTCAAAGAACATGCAAACACATGGGAGTCATGTTTGTCAGACTATGAAGCACACCATCTAATTACACACTCATTCAGCTACGTCCAAATCTTCTCAGTCATCAGGAAACATTTAGAGCAAACCAGATAGGCACACACAAAAAATCTTAACGTAATGTATGTTAGCTATTTTTATAGTTGCATTTTATGCTATTATCTGCTCCATCATCCTCCAATTGGGATGTGAATATCTGGTTATATATACTAATATGCGACATAATTCTGGTAATGAGTCCTCACAATGTTATAACTACTCCCAAAAAAGTTAAGTTTCATTTTCAGTCAAGATTTACAAACCTTGATGCACAGTAGGGCTGAAACCTTCATCAGGACCCAGGACAGGTATCTGCACAAGCCTGCCAGGTCTCTGTTTTCACCCTTGACTTCTTGCAATGGCTATCAGGATTCTAGAATCTGATCCTGTTATAGGCCTCAGGTGAGCTATAATAAAGGGGCTTCTGCCTGCTCCTCCACATTCCCACAGAAAATGATATTAAAACATTGTTCATAACACTTAAAGTTCCCACACTGTTCCACAATTCTGCAGGCTTCCAAAGCTTACACTGCATGACAATATACAAAATCACTCTAGCTTCCTTAAAACATTCACTTAAGTTGAAAAATATATTCCACTTCTCAGTAGAGATTCTACCCATCCGACCCCGAAACGATATTAATAGAATTTTTTGACATCTTGAAGGAAGTTTTTGTACAGATAGCTTCATCATTTAAGTATTCCAGCTTCTTTGTACAGAGAAAGTCTGCTATGCCTACTCACAGGTGTCTAGTGACACTAGCAACAGAGAATCCAGTATGAAGGTCTCTCCTTTGGGGTCTGATGTGCAGCATCAGCATGAACAGAGTTTGCTATGGTAAAGACTTCCTTTGTTGCACAAACTTAGCTTGCTCTAATGTGCATCACACACACACACACACACAAACGGAGGCAGCTTCAATTGAATAAAAATGTGTGTCTGAAACCATATGAAGATTTAGGCAGCCCTGTTATCTGAGAAAGTAAAAGAGTGGGATTTCATGTATACATATTTGAAATCTATGCTCAAGGAAAACTGTCAGCAGAAACCAACTTATTGCAGCTGACAGTGCAAGACTCCATATTTTAAGATTCTTTTTTTTATAGCGCACCAGGCAATCATAAAAATGAGTACATAACCACAAAGAAAATATTGATGCATATAGGTATCTATATCTCCCAAATGTTCATTCCAAAAGATTCAGAAATTCAAGGTAGTAATTTAAACTTGTCACTCAAATGTGACTTGACTCGATGGAGGTCTTGGGATCAGAACTAACGAAGACAGTAGTAACCAAAGCGTATCCTTTCACATAGTCCAACTAAATACTCTATTGACTTAAGAACTTGTACTAACAAATGCATAATGCTACAACGTAGGGTCGCATAAATCTGAAAGAGCACCTCATCTCTCATGTCCCATTGCGGGTTCTGCGGTCAACCAGGAGCACCCTCACAGAGAAGCGCTGTCAGTAGCTGCCCCATAATTAAGCAGTTCTCTCTATATGACAATACATTGACATTTGGGGAGATTTTGATAAGGGATTTTAACTGATATTGTGTGTATTTTTGATTTTGTGAGTTGTAACCCACCTGGAGCTCTCAGGATAGGGCTGGGTAATGGATTTAAAATAAATATAGCCATGTACCAATGTGTATATCTGCATAAAACACAATTTACACCAAGTCCAAAACACACATGCATTTAAATTCAAAAGTGTACAAAACACTTGTTCCCCTCCTCGACTTAGAGGAGAGTGCTTTTGTCCCACTACCATTGGAGGAGGAAGCATAGACCACCTGGTCCAAAGGCTGCAAAGGGTTCTGCAGCTTGATGGTTGTTGCTATGGAAACCCCCACCTCAGGAAACCCCCCACTGCTCCCTGTTCCCCCTTCTCCTCAGTACACAATCCTCCTTCTGATGCCGCCGCAGCCCCCATGGAACATTCCAGCCCCCACTTCTCCCTGTTCCCCCAGGGCACAGTCCTGCCCCCATTGCTCCTTCCATCTCTTTCCCCCAATCCACAGTCTTGCATCCTGCTTCCTCTGCCCCCCAACCAGTAAACAACCCCCTCCCCCCCGCTGCTCCCTGCTCCCCCATAGACTCACTCACTTCTTGCTGGTGAGTAAGTCGCTCTCAGCCAGAGGTAGGAGTGGACTGCACCAAGCAAATGCATCAGTGGAATGTGTGGGCTTGGGGGCAGGGCAGGGAAAATGGGCAAGGACTGAAGTCTGCCTCAGGCAAACCTCAGCCTCACACTTAGTGTGCCCGCCTGCCATGCCGACTAGGCAACTGCTCCCCACCAGACTGCAAACTGGCCATTTATTTCCTCCAGCTCTGGGCCCAACCCCGCCTCCTTGCGTCCTAATAGCTATGCAAGTGCCCCGCTTATAGTGTGAAAGGAAAGCTCACCTTGGGAGGGCACCAAAGGCAGTATAACATGAGGCTTGGAGCAGATCCTGTGGTACTACCCGGACCACGCAGTTGCTGCTTATGTGATTAGAGAGCTTGAAGAGAGTTTTCAAATACTGTCTATACGTGCCAGAATGCATAACAGGACTAACAACCTGAAGTCCATCAAGGGCATGGAGCATATAATTCATGCCAAGATCATTAAGCAAGTCAAGGAAGATAGAGCCATTCAACTCACTCCCAATGCCCGACCTGTGCATTTCTCCCCTGGGGGACATTCCAAAAATATACCTCTGTGGAGTTCTGCCTCATTCACCATCTCTCCTCCCCCAAGGGGAGTTTAGTAAATAGCACGATTCCCCAAGCTGTGTAAGATGCACTACACCTCTTTCATCTACACGGTCAAGACGGTGTGGGCATGAGGTGAGGGGGATACTCTTGACAAAGCGACAAAGCTGGCATTCCAACTGCACCCAGTCCACTCAGACATCTGAATGCTCCATGCTGTTGGGTACCTTTCAGTATCTGGTATTTGGACAATGAGCTGGGTGTCCTGCTGGTGCCAGAAAAGACAGAGGGCCCAGCCCCCATCTTTGACTAATTTGAGGATAGACTTAGTTACCTTCCGTTCTACTTCCTGGTTGACACCAAAGAAGCTAGTTGCCTTCACGGAGGGGATCTGGGATCTCAAAGATACCTGAAAAATCAGTCCTGCAACTGCAATCACTGCTACAGTCTTAATTTTGCCTGTCAGGTAGTGGCACCTGGCATGGCTTTCTATTCCACACCTGTATGCCCGGGTTTCCAGGAACTTGTCCCCCTGTCATCACATGAGAATCACTGGAGAAATTAGGAAGGACTTGGGGATTTGGGATTCCTTCCTAGCCCAATACAATGGGGTTAGTTTCTGGCAGAATATGCTTCCGTTTGAGATGGATGTGCAGGTACAGTCTGATGCAGTAGGCAGTCTTGTATTCCGGTGTGCTCTCAAGGCAGTTGGTGTGCCCAACTATGGCCCCATGCGTGGAATAGTTCTGGAATTACCAGGAATCTTACTTTCCTGAATTTTCCCCCCCAAGTGTGATGGCAGTCCACTTGTGGGCACTAGACTTTGCCAATAGGAAGGTCCTGTCTTGGTGCGATAACATGACTATTGTCCATGTTTTCAACTCACTATCATCAAAATCTCCACAGGTAATGTGATTGGTCTGGGTATTCATGCTTCATTGTCTAAGGAATATATTTTACTGTTCAAGGAATTAACGGCATAGTCAATGTCCTTTCTCATTCACAGAATTTAGATTTTCTTTTTTATTCGAGAATAAAATGTCTTCACTTGAAACACAGAAGAAAAAGCAACAAATAAACAGATAAAGAAAAGGAATTTCAAATTGTAGTCAACTTCTTGTTCTTGTCCATAATACTGAGGGAAAGGACTATATTCAGGAGTTAAGGATGCAAACAGCCTGAGTCTTCAAATCATAATGGCTTTGCAAAAAGAACAATCGTCACTACTTGACTTGCCAGAGTGGACTGAAAAATGATACAGAAGGACAGAGGCTGGAAATATGGGCCTTTTTTTTTTTTTTTTTTTTAAACTTAGAAAATATGGGCGCCTCTGATCTAAGTAAAATTATGCTAAGACAAGAATGAAATCGGGAGGAGCCATTAGGCCTGAACTCTCCCTCACTTGGAATTATGTCAATTAGAGGAAAGTGAAAAGTGAAAAAAAGGCCTGATTGACAGATCAGAGAAAAAGGGAAGAACAATGATGGGTTTGATTGGATGGTGCAAGCTATCCCCATATTTAGCTAGAGATCATACTTATTGCTGAAGAAAGATTAATAATCATAAGGGCTTGCCATATTTCCTATTCCGGTAATGGAATGGTCTATAAAAGTTGATCCCAATTGCCAGCTCATTAGCTGCGTAGTTCACAACGCTTCACCTCTGGGGCTCTGCCTGTGGGATACATGGACCCCAGCAGAGTCTCCATCCATCAACAAGTCCACACCACTTCTCCACCACAACTTGCATCTTATTTTCTATTGGTAAGATCTGCTGATTCAATGGGACTGGCAAAGGTGAAAAAGTGTTTTTCCTCATAGATAACTCCTTAGGATTTCTAATGTCATTTGCTTTATAGGTCTTGTTGTTCTCTTTTCAAATAATTTACAGACTATGATTTATGAATGTATTATTGGGTCTGGGTTATTGTCTAATTCCAGGCATACCTAATTTGGGTTCTTTATCCAACAGTCTACTTTTTATTTTGTGTTTTAATAAACTGCTGTTTTACTTTCTATAAACATCTTGTCTGTGCGATCAATTCCTGAGAAATGTGAGGTACATCTAGAGTTCAACCTTTGCAGGGAATGTTGCCCAAACTTAAAATGGCCTACCCTAGTTCTAGTACTGTTTTAGGGGATAAAGAACAGTTTCCTTTTTACTTGTTCCACACCACACATGATTTTATAAACATCTATTATATCCCCTCAGTTGCCACTTTTCCAGACTTTGGTGTGTGGTGTCATCAGTATGCCAGTGACACCCAGCTCTACCTCTCTTTTTCATCTCACCCAGACCTGGAAGTCTCTGTGCTTACCCCATGTCTAGCGGCTGTGGGGGCATGGATGA
Organism: Sphenodon punctatus; assembly: GCA_003113815.1. Taxonomy (NCBI): domain Eukaryota; kingdom Metazoa; phylum Chordata; class Lepidosauria; order Sphenodontia; family Sphenodontidae; genus Sphenodon; species Sphenodon punctatus. Next base: position 1,579,890 of record QEPC01011396.1, read on the forward strand.
GGGTGAGCTGACAAGCTAAATCCTGACAAGACGGAGGTAATGCTGGTGGGGAGGGCGGTAGGTGCGATGCACCCCATCATTGATGGGATGCATCCCTCGCTGGTCTCCCAGGTTTGGAGTCTGGGAGCTGCATGAGCAGGAGAGGTAGGGTAAAAATGTAAATAAATAAATAAAAATAAATAATTGTCCTCCTTCACCCACAATTTGCTTCATGTGGTGGAGGGGGAGGTGTAGCTTGCTAAGTTTATAGGAGCGAGTAATTGAGGATGCCTCAATATCCTGCTACCACCTATAATAGTTTACTGTTCAATGTTATTGACGTTTTCTGGACCCAAATTGCTTTTAGGCAATTCCCCCGACCCAGTTCTTGATTAATAAAGAGTGCAGACATTGTTACCCAAACAGTAGTATCGTTGTCTCCTTTGGGATATGCTGACAAAGTGTTCAGCAGACTTGAATTTAAGGGAAAGCTAGAGGCATAATGGTTGCCAATTTCAATTGCATCCCTGAGAAGCAAAAGTAGGTTTAGCTAGTTTGAAAAAAAGCATAGGTGAGGCTTAGAGAAAGAAAGGCCACAGAATGGACAGTTTTCTTCTCTGATATCAACTTAGAAGTTTTGTGATATTTAATTTGTTTTAAGCAGAGTCATATCTATTTTATTTGAATATTCATTTTTAAAAAAACAAAACAAAAAAACCCCAAACATATTAGAAATGCCTGGAGAGAAAATTTAAGGAATATCATACAAACAAATGAGATAATCAGAAAACTGAATCAGCATATACAACATAAAAATATACGTCAGGGATGTGGAGCCTCAGGCCCAGGGGCCAAATCCTACCCACAGCAAATTTTATGTGGCCCCTTTCCACTTCCTGGATCCAGCCCTTGGATCCAGTTCTTATCTCCAATCACTGAAAAACTGAGCTCAAGGGAAGGGATCAGAAATCAGGTCATGCAAACAATGATACGAGACAGTTCCATGGCACAAATCTAGGATTTGGGCTCTCCCCCCCACCCTTTCCTTGAATGTATCTCTTAAACACCCCTGCCCCTACTGGTGTGGCCCTCAGAGCTTGTGCAAGTGCTTTCATAGTGCCCCCCCACCCACATGGAAAAAGTTCCCCACCCTTGATATACACACAAACATACACATATATATAAAATATGAATTATAGTGCAGTGCCTGACAAGATTGTGAGCGGTCTGATGTACATTTTAGCAAATGGTTTTATTGAATTCATTTTCAAGGAACTGGGATGATTGTGATGATCAGCAAGGGGATAAATTGAGGGCAGTATGGTGGGTCTACTGCTATTCTTTCCCTCCTCCTCTGAAGGGGGATCACTCACCAACCACAGAGTATGGCAGGGTTGAGTTTCGAAGGTCAAGGATCCGCAAACAAACTGAAGAGAGAAAACACACATATTGGGAGGAGCCAAGAAAAGTTAGTGGTGACCGAATCTTAACAGTGTGCTTCTGTAGCTGCTTACCACCAACACTAGCAGTGTTGTGAAAATCATGTCCACCTCAGTGGGACTCATTCTGGCACTGAACAGCTGGACTGGTAAACATGATGGGATGCAACAAGATGGAGAGAGAGAGAGCAATCTGGGCTCTTGCAATGATAGCATTCAAAACACTTTCCTTCCATTCTATTCACTCCCCTACATGCTAGCATTGACAAATAGTTGGGATCCGTACACATAGATATTATTCACATTTTCAGATTGCAGTTCAAATATCTGATTATCTGCAACCAAAAAGATGTTCACGAATTCCCCCCCCCCCCAAGCTGTTTGGTTATTCACCTAATTAATCCTACCCCCTCAAAGGGAATGGATTTTGGCACTGTGCCACTTGGGGGAAGGGAGACAGGATGCTCCAGAGGGCTGAAGGAGGCTTGGAACTGACCTGACTGCGGTTGCAGTGCCAATGGGAGCCCGTGGCACAAAGGAACTCTCTATCATGGGACTTGCTTGCTGCCATATGGAGATCCCCAGCCTTGGTGCAGTTGGTCTGTGGAGCAGCAGGGAGTGGACACTCATGCCTAGCCTGGCGGTGCTGAGGTTGTGCAGCCGCAGCAGTGGGCTGGAGGTGGTGGGAAGTAGGACTGACTCAAGAAGCCCTTTTCTTCTTGCGAGATCTCACTAAATGTCAGGTCAGGGTTGAAGAACTTGCCGAGATCTCAGCCCCAATAGGAGATCTTGCAAGGTCTCACACAAAAAAACATAATATAATTTTTTTTTAAAATCACTACACAGCCCTTTTCCAAAATCCCCCGCACATGCTGGAAGACAGATCGATGATCTGACCCAGGCAGCAGTACCGTTTTTAGATGCTGGAGTGTGGGATGGGGCTGCAATTATTCCTAGGATCAAACTTCCCCATCCACCCTTCCTCCTCTACGTACTTGGACATATCTGCCCTACACATGCAGGCCAGCATGGGGCAGGCTTGGGACAGTGCACTTCTCCTTTGCTACCCCACCATTGAGGCAATTCTGTGTCTCGGAGTGGTGCTAGTGTCACGGGGTTCCACCGCCGTCACCGGGTCCCCCCGCTTCCGGTGCCAGCCCCAGCACCCCTTGTGACCCCACCCCAACAGAGGGGTGTGACAGAGTCAGCAGCAGAACCAGGGCTCATGGCTCCCCCATCCCCAGAAGCAATTCCCATGCCAGCAGCTGCACCTGCCCCTACTGGCCATGGGGTGGAACCTAGGACCCACTCTGCAGTGCTCAGCCCACCTGCAGGGGAGGCCTCCAGCTGCAGGCACTAATGACAGGGTTACTTAAGCCAGCGCTGCCTTGTAGGCAGTGCTGGTGATCAGGTTTTCCTGTCTGGACTGACCCCGCAGCATTGAGAAGCTAAGTGATTGTGTCATTCCCTGTTGTTCCTTGTTTGGTCTTGAAGTGTTTTTGGTTATAGGCGTGTAGTGAGTTTACTTTCTTGTTTTTCCTCCATCCCTGTCCTTTGAGTCTGTGAGTGAAAGAGTGAGTGTGAGACTGAGAGAGTGTCCCCCCCCTTCCCTTTCCCTGACCCAGGGCTCCTTCTCTCCCCTTGGTTTGCGAGACCCCCTCCCTGCTCCTACCCCTGGATCCTGGGCCTCCCCAAACCCTTCCTTCCTCTTGGGACACCATGCCCCCCCCCCCAGAATTCTCCCTGGGGTGCTTGTGCATGATAGGGAGCCACAGGACCCTTGCATCTCCATGCCTGATGATAGGGGCCTAACTTCCTTGCACTCTCAGCAGTTGGAAGGGTCCAAATACTACCCTGATGGGCATTTATATCCAGAGAGATTCCTAGGGGCCCAAGCAGTACCTTGCGCTTGGTTGAGAATGGTTGAGCTACCTGTCCCCCCCTCCCCCCCCAGGTAACAGCTTTTTTGCCCCTTTGATACCTTCTATGTGCTCCTTGAACCCTTCCCCACACCCAATGTGAGACTCTCTCATGAGGTGTGTCTGTTGCTCAATTGTCTCATTATGGGATTATAGAATGCCTAATATAAAGGGACCTTGATCTTAGTTTAGATATCTAGGATCTACTGTAATCAAATATTCAACCCTGCAGATAAATGTTCTTTTTACTGTAAAAATACAATAATGATCATAAAAATAAAATCAACCATAATGTTCCCAATCAATCCAATGATCACAGCCAGACAAATTTTGGGAAATTTCCCTTCATCAGGGGTGCAATTAAAATCTGAAATATACCAATAACAAAAGAAAATTATACTATATACAAACAAATAAAAATGTGATTACAACAGTGTTCAAGAATATTTTCTGTAAACAAAAGACAACCAACCTGACAAAACATTAACTCATTTGGCTTTAAAAATTCAAAAAGGGGGGGGGGGGTGTAATCCTTATATAGCCTGCTCTTAATGGCTATAAGATCTTGCAGAGACCAACACATATTTTCTTCTGTGATCCTAAATCAAGGATATAGCCATCAGTATATTATACAAAATTCCCCATATGTAACAATCTTGAACGAAGGAAATAGCCTGACCTTTTGAATATGTTCATGAAACTTCTATAGTAATACAGCCACTGGAAATATCTTACAACTAACAAAGAATAGTCTGACCTCCATCAAGCTGACTTACCAAAGTATCATCTTACCATATCTATAGGACTACATCATGATTGTTTCCATATAGTGTCTATGTCTTGATATTAAGTAGGGATGGGCAAACGCGGTTCGGAGTTCGGCCGAACTCAGTCTGTTCGGACATCCGAACCAAATGTCCGAACCAAACATTCGAACTTCTGAAAAGTTCGGAAAAGTTTGGTTGGGTTCGGGGGTGAGAAAAATGTGATGTCAGGCAGGAAAAATGTAACTGGAAGGAGGAGGCAGCTGAGGAGGAGACTTCCTGGCACCAGGGGTGGAGACCAGGGGTGGTCTCAGGGTCAAATGATACCGATACCGGAAAAAAAAAATCTTTGAATTTGGTATCGGTATCGATAGCACTATTTTCAAGTGTTCAGCCAAGTTCAACCGAACCGAACTCCGCCAAACCGAACGAACGAACCCAAACTCAGGTTTCGAACCAAACAACCGAATGTCCGAACATCCGAACCTCATTCTTTTCGCTCATCCCTAATATTAACTGCCAACTGTGGTACACATAATGGAATTCTAAAAAATAATGCAGAACATACCTCTCAAAAGTAGAAGAGAGCTGTTGTGAACAAACACTTCAAAAATGTATAAATCTTGCAGGCCTCTAACAAGCTCAAAATGAAGGATAACAAGAAAAGAAAGGAGGGGGGGAGGGAAATGCTGACTGAAATAATGTTCAAAATTGTTGAACTTTTCTAAAAGAAGAGGAATAACAAAAAGCTAATAAGGTAGCTAACCTTATACTGAATCAAAAAAGAAAACTACATCTACAGCACCTACCTCTGTCTGATGTAAAATCAACTGTATGAACGCTGAACAGAAGCTAGCAGCCTCCCTAACAGGTGTCCCTTATAAACTATCAAAGTGAATCAAAACTGTCAACCCCTGTGATTTGGAATCTGTTTCAAGTGTTTCCAAACAAGAATATATACATTTCCTCTTATCCCCTCATCAAATGCCAAAATTCTAATACTAAAAAAATATTTTGGAACACAAATATACTTTGTAGCAGAATGAATAACACTGAAAAATCAAAAAGGAAAGAGACCACTATCATTTTCTTTTGTTATTGGTTAATTTCAGATTTTAATTGCACTCCTGATTAAGGGAAATTTCCCAAAATGCGTCGGGCTGTGATCGTTGCATTGATTGGGAACATTATATAAGTTTATGGTTGACTTTATGTTTATGTTCATTATTGTTGTTGTATTTTTATAGTAAAATTTATTCTTCGCAGCCTTGTTTGTTTTCTGTTTGCCTTTCTTGGCTACATTGCATTTCCTTGTTTTCACTTTATTCTTTTTACTGCCAGGAAAGCTCAACTAACTGTCTGAGAAGCAGATCATTAACTAATCCCCAAAAGTATGGAGTTAGCTTAGCACAACACCCAAAGAGAATGTTAGTAGTCCTCACTCTGTCTTCATATCTGTGAGATTTGACCTGAGCATTGGAATGCAAAAGACTTCATTTTCTGCAGACAGCCTCTTTCCCTACTTTGTACCACAAATAATTAATTGGCAGTTTAAAAAGGTTTGCAAACAGCAGTACACAATTAGCATATCACGCCCTAAACTAACTTCTTAAATGTGGCTAACGTGCCAAATACCCTTTCACCCTAACCCCAGTCTGTAAAGAGGCCCAAGTCACAGAAATTAAATTAATGGTTCAGCCAAGTCTAACCTCCCCTCACCCCAACTGTACTAGCCAATGTCAGTACCACACAAGCATGCAAGCCTTAGTGAAATAATTTTATATTTATAAAATCAGATTAAGTACAGTTTAAGATTGACTCAAAACTGAAATTCAAACAATGGAACATAAAGATAATGCAGAGCTATATTGCTTGTGAAGTCCCTAGCATAGAGTTTTACCCTAAACTTAGTTCATGTCAGTCTGTAATTCTCAGCCAATAAGGCCATGTGCCACCTTTCTTGGTTAGTTCTTGGGATGCACTTTCAGTGCAGAGTTCTTGCTGAGACCTTGCAGAATTATCAAATTAATCTCTTTATTATGTCCTCTTAGTAGGTTATATCCCGCACATCAGTGCTCAGTATATCTGTTGTTTTTCCATCTATTCCAGGAGACCTGCTAGGTGCGTTCTGTGTGCTCACAATATACTTTGAAGTGCTTTTCTTTACATTGTTCACACATACAAAATTTCATCATGAATGTATATATCTCTTAATTACGACTTGATTGATACCAGACATGCAGAGGATACAGGAATATAGTTTACTCACACAAGGAACATGTATGTTACATGTGTTCAGTGTATCTTTTCACAAGCCCTGTCACATGTCCTGCTTCCAAGGACATGCAAGTAGTTTTGTTCAACTCCTGAAACTGGAAAATGTTCATCTGTGTCTCAGTGGGATTAGGCATCTGCAGTCAGGGTCCTTACCGTTAGTGCACACAATGGTCAAGTTATAAGTTTATATAATCAAACTCCATGTCAGCAGTATGGAAATAGCCCCTTTAAAACTTTTTCAGCCATGTTAATGGAGAGTAATCAAATATGCTTTTCTCCCCTGGGATCAATGTCTTGCAGGGATATACAGTGGCGTGTCTATGGCCCCCCCTCCCCTTCTTGCATTAGACCCCAAATTCCTAACTAAGACCACTTTCAGACCTGCCCCTCTCCTCCCCCCATGCCCCACATAGTTTGGCTGCGGGAGGGAATGCGCACACCAGGATATGTGTGGGGTTCAGCCAGTCTGGAAGCCCTCCCACATGATATAGAGCAGGATTTCCTGCTCTGTATATCTGTATGTGTGCGCCTGCAAAGCCACGCACAGGGGCTTTCAGACTGGCTGAACCCCGCACATATCCTGGCATGCACATTCCCTCCCACAGCCAAAATATGCAAAGAGGGGTGGGGGCAGGTCTGAAAGTGTCCTTAGTCAGAGTACACCATTATGGGTGTTCCGAATACTAGGCCTACAATGCATGAGGTGTCCAATGCCAGAGATGGGGAAATTTCAAGTGCCTAGACGCATCCTATTCCACTGGGGCAGGGCCAAGTTTTATGGTCCTGCTGGTATCTATACCCCAAGGTAACGTGGGGAGATTTGGGGTCAGATTCCTGGAGCTGGTGTTATAATTGCTGTTGGAAAGTCCCAGGATTTTAATGTGCACGGCAATGGCAGCTCTGGGGAGATGGCTTCCGAGTGCCTGGATGAGATGGCATCTCTCGCTTTTTCCTCCAGCATCCAGGATAGCACCCACAGTGCTGACCAGGCGCTTGACCTTGTTTTCAGGCTGGGCTTTCTGGTTTCAGATGTTTGCATCACCGTTGTGGGGTGGTCCAACCATCACCTCATGTGTTTTAGTGTGAGTGCTGCCCTACCTGACTGACAGCACCGTAGCTGATCGATTGTTGTATGGCCACAGAGATTGCTGAGTCTGGTGGATTTCAGCAACCTCCTGATTACTTCTACAGTTAATACATCTGTCCCTTCCAACCAAGGGGTTGACAGACTCACCGATGGCTGCCTATTTTCAGCAGTTAGAGGGTGTCCTTGATGCCCTGTCTCTTTGCTGGACTATGGTTGTCTTGGCAGTCTGTAGACTGCTTTGGTATAACAGAAGTCTGGCCGACTTAAAGAGGCTGGGGTGTAGATTGGAGAGGAGATGCTTGAAGAGCTGTCTGGAGGCTGATCTTCAGCTGTATGAAGTGTTTGTGTGGGTGTACAAAAGGGCTATTACTGAGGCCAGTCTGGACATAGACACCACAGTGAAAAGATTGGCACAACTGTTTCAAGTGGTGCGTAGCCTGATGAATCCAGACCATCTTAGTCTGTCTACAGTTTCTTAAACAGAGCTCTGTGAGGAATGTTCTGTGCTCTTTGCAGAGAAGATATAAGGACTACGGGTAAGACCTGTTGGACCTTTCAACGTGGAAAGCCTTAGACTCCCTAGGGATTGTATTCTGCTGGTTCACTTTGATATGGTTGATGATGAATTCTGTATGCTCTTAGAATCATTGAAACCCACCACATGTGCCTGCAACCCATGCCTGCCTTGGTTGTTGAAGACAAGTGCCAAAGCAGTGGTAATTTTATTGACAGACATTTTTAACACCTCTTTTAGAGAGGGGAGAGTGCCAGTCACCCTAAAATGCATCAAGGTCTGCCCCCTCCTCAAGAAACCATCTTTTGATGTTGGAGTACTTGCTAATTATTGGCCTGTCTCCAGTTTGCCTTTCTCAGGGAAGGTGATTGAAAAGGCTGTAGCTGTGCAGCTACAGAAACACCTGGACTTTCTCAGTGGCTGAGAGACATTGCTAGTGTGATGGGAGCTGCTGGTCGGTGGTTTCAGTCATACCTGGAAGTGAGAAGTCAATTGGTGGTGATGGATATGCATCATCCTTGAAGGACATCACAATGGAGTCCCCTCATGTATGATGCATATTCATCCATCACCACCGACCTTTTATTTTACCCATGTTGTTCAACTTGGACGTGCAGCCCTTTAGGAATGTCATGATCAAGGATAGGTGAAGTATCATCAATATGCTGATGATACACAACTGTGTATCTTCTTGCCCCGTGAACCTTGCTAACTCAGTCTCTGCCTTGGAGAAATATCTAAAAGACAGTCACCTGGATGCATCGGAGCTACCTCATTTTCAATCCAAGGAAGACGGAGGTGGTGATGGTGGGAAGGGGAACCTGATATGAGGAATGAATGTGGCTGGATCCAGATAGAGGTAGTGGGCCAGGTAAATAACTTGGGCATCATTTTCAAACATGCTTTGTCCATGAAAGCCCAGATGTCAGACGTGGTTTGGAAATGCTTTTCTTCAGCTGTGCAATTTGCATACTTTGACCTTATTTATCCCAGGCTGACCTTGCCACAGTAACCCATGCCATGACTATGAGGTTTGACTATTGTAACTCCCTCTTCTATGGACTTCTGGCAGTGCTTACCCATTGCTTGCAGCTTGTTCAGAATGCGGCAGCATGACTGCTTACTGGTCTGAGCAGTCATGACCATATTATGCCCTCCCTGAAATCTCTTAATTGACTGCCTGGGGAATGACAGATTGAGGTTAAGATTGCACTGCTTGTTTTTAGGGCCTTGAACCATTTAGTCCCTGCCTATATTAGAGACCTATGCCTGGAGCCTCACACTGATGGTTAACACTGTACTCAAGAATCACCTGCTGTTTGAGGGTTCGGCCATCACATCTGAAGTCAGCAGGCAATAGGGCTTTTTCTGTGGTGGGCCCCTCGGTGTGAAACTTGCTCCCTCCACATGTTTGTCTCAGTTCCTCCCTCCTTACCTTTAAAAAGCACCTAAAGATGTATTTATTCTCTAGGTGCTTTTAAGATCCAGTGATGGTTCCCTCAATGTACTTTTTCATCACTTTTTCCCTGCCCCATTTAAAAAAATTTAATAATTGTTTTAAATTGTTTATATCGTTAACTTTTTGTGAAGTTCTTCAAGTGCCATGCAAGGCAGGGGTATGGTATATAAATAAAATTATTATTATTGTCATCATCATATGTAAGCTTGTGTCAAAAGGCTGACAGCAGCAGGCTAACATCATCCATTCTCCTGTCTCAAAACTGCATGTGTCCAGAGACTCCATATCAGTGTGCTTTAATTACATCAGGAGACCATCCTCTTTCTCTCGGCTTCCTCACAGTGAACTAGATTACTGTCAAAATGGCCTGCAGATTCATGATATTGGTAAGCCAATTTCCTGTGCAAACACACTTCTACATGGTGTCCAGGGAGCTTCCCACAATGTTAATTAACTAAGCTGGTGACAAAAGGAAGTCCATGCTGGAGTCATTAGACCTTACACACACCCAAATGCAGTTCCCATTTCTTCAGTTTCACAAGAACAGAAGGAGAGTCCTCTTGTTCAAAGACTCTTTCACAAGTAGCAAAAGAAAATTCAAAACTAGTACGTATCTGGCACAAATCTCTCTCTCCTAACTACTTCAACAGCCCCCTCTGCAGCGATCAGGGGCTCAGCATGGGCCCCTACTCGGCTTTCAGAAGGAATAATCTGTTCCTTCAGAGAACTGTTTTCTACCTCAGTTAGAGGAATATTACTCCCCCATAAATATTGATTTACACCAACTTGTACATCAGCATGATTTGCAGCAAACACCAACTGTGTACCATCTATCAGCCCACTGCCTGTCAGGGCATGGTGTCACACTACAGTACAGTTAGGTGTCTACGGATCCATGGTAATTCCTCATCTTTTGCACCAGCAAAAATTGGAGGAAGAAGAGAGGGTCTGGATCATGGATCCATCTCCTCTCCTTGCGTGCATGCCCTTCCTCTCTCAAGGGGCTAGTTTCACAGCAGACAGACATCCATTCTCTCTAAGACTTAACTGAGCTGTCTTTGGCAATTTCCCTCCTCATCAAAACCTCACAGCTAGTGCCGAAATGAAAATCTGGCATTTAATTTATTTATTTATTTATTTATTTAAAACTTACCTGTTTCACTTCTTACCTGTTGTAGTTGCAGTACACATCTAGCCAGTCTCCCTGGATAATGGTAGAGTTCCTTTTTTGGTGTGATAGCATGATGTAGGGTAAGTAATCAGTTATCTATCATATAAGCCCCCTAGAGTGATGAGACTAGTAAGTGTTTACGTCCTTGCCTACTGAAGACAGTACATACTTCTCATCCAAGCACATACCAAAGTATTAATGACGTAGTCAATGCAGTTTCTCATTCCTTGCCATGTGGAAGTAAAATGACACCCGAGCCTGGGCCAGAGGAATGCAGAGCTTTACATAGTAGAGTCTTTCGACATGAACCTCTGGTCCCTAAGGACCAGAGCCACCTACGAGCAGGTGTTCCTGCAATGTAAGCAATTTAGACTCCTGCTGGACTTCCTCTGGAATTTGCTAACACCCCACCCCCACCGCCCCATGCTGCAGTAGAACCTCACCCGCAGACTAGGTTTTTTGTTTGCTTCTAGCACAGTAGTGCACAAGTTGGTGGCCCTTAAATATATAGCAGGCACCCCCCCCAGTCAGGGGTTCTATTTAACAGGATGAATGAGAGCTGGTTGTGGTGATGAGGGTGGCAGGCAGACGAGTGGCTCCAATCACCCATTTAGTGTTATTTAAACTGTTCGAGCTCTGCAGATGGTTTGTATCTATAGTTATGAGGCAGCTTAATTGGGACAACACTTAGAGGGGCTTTTGTTTCCCAGTGACTTTGGATGGCTAAACTTGTTCTGACTCTAAATTCAGATGGTTTGGAACGTGCCTTGCAAATGGGGGTCATATCGGTCATCCCCACCCCTTAGTCTATGGATCAGGTACTTCACAATAGACCAGAGAGGGAAGAGGATGTTAACTGAGCTGGTGACTCAAAGTTCTCCCAGTGCATGTGGCATGGCATATTTGTTTCTTCCCCCTAACTAGAATGTCCCCCTCTTTGTGCATTCCAATGCAGCATCCCTTAATCATCATCAATGCAGTGGGGCCAGCAGTGCCTGCACTATCTACAGCTACCACCAACTCAGTAGGGAGACCCACTCATTTTGGTTCAGGCGGACAGTGCTGCCTTTGCCCTGGACTCAGTGATTTGGAGAACAAGGACTAGGCATATGGTGGTCGGGGCCTTCGGATTCCACGTTAGAAGGGTCTGCTGTTGACGAAATGTGGATGGGTGGAACCCGAGGTAGCTAGGTTTAACACTTCCTTGTCTTTTCCTGTGCTATTTTAAGGGCAAGTGGATGGCATGTGAGGAAGGTACGTATTGTTAGTCCCAGCTTGATACACGGCGAGCCAAGAATGGCATTTGGGATGCAACTGGCTTGAGGTAATGGGTGGAAATAGTGTGGATAAAGAAAAAAGAGGGACACGCTTTGGGAGCACTTCATGACCACATTAGATAAAGACACTGATGACACCCCTCTTAAGGTTTATTTAAGTCATACACTTAGAAGAATAATTTGCCCAACACAAAGGGAAATTGGAGTAGTTAGGAATGCAACAAGGGACTTGACTAAGGTGCTTGCAAGTTCCCCAGCATACTCACACTATGGATTTATATGCTGTAGCAAAGGGTATGGATTGGAGCGAGGCACCACAGTAAAGTTGGTAGGGCTAGGAGAAAAGCCAGATGGGAAGTTAAAGAATGTGTTGAGTCCCATGGAAGAGGTGGTGTCATGCAATAGGAAATTTTGTGGTTAGGCAGGAGCTAGACTGGATGTGTGGGGTAGACCTATTTGATGCAGGGATTCATTTATATTGGACTAAGTCAGAAGTGATTGGAAGAAGTTGGAATTTTTGTGCTGGGTTGGGGAGGGAACCAGTAAGTTAAGCTGGTAGTCCCCAAGGATGGAGAGAAAGATAAGTATGAAGTCAGGGCACCATAAAAATAGGTGGAGGGAACCTCCTCCCCATCCAGAACCTTAACTATGCTGCTGCAAATACATTGCATTAGGTGGTACTTGACCCTGGACAAAGTGGTGAGAATAGCAAATATTTAAATAGAAATGCAATAGGTTTTGCTTGCATAGTAGGAAAAATTCCAAGCCTGATTTTCAGATGTGCTGACTACCATTTTCTTCAGTTGACAGTCACTATGGGTGTTCAGCACTTCTGAAAGAAACAGACCCTCTTTAGTTATTTAAGTACCTAAATCTTGATTTAGGTCTGCCTAAAGTAAGGCTACCTAAAACTTGATTTAGGAGGCTGGCTTGAACATTTTGCCTGTCGACTGTTAAACATCACAGAAATATTCATTAGCGACTAGCTTACTTCAAAAGTTTTATCCACAGGCCAAAAAATTGGCTAAAGCTCATATGGGAAAGGGACTCGAACTTTTCCTAATGGATGTGTAAACACTATTTTGATGCTACTTTAAATCTAAGTATCAGAGGAAAATACAAGTGTTTTTCTAAAAAAATAATTTAAGAGAAAATTGACAAATTAAGCAGTAAAAAAAATCACCAGGACTTGATGGTATTCACCCAAAGGTTTTGAATAAACTCCAATATGAAATTGCAGAATTAGTATTGGTAATTTTTAACCTATCATTAAAATCTGCTTCTGTACCTGATGATTGGAGGCTAAACAAACTAACACCAATTTTTTTTTTTTAAAAAAAAAAAAAAGCTCCAGAGGCAACCCTGGGAAATACAGACCTGGGAGCCTGATGTCATTAGCAAGAAAACTGCGGAGACAGTTGTGAAAAATAAAAGTATGAAGCATATGACATAATGGCACAGGGCTAGGTTGATTTTTAGCAAAGGAAAATCATACCTCGCTATTGGAATTTTTGAATGTGTCAGACGTCAATATGGTGTATTCAGATTTTCAGAAAGCATTTGGTAAAGTGTCCCACAAGAGACTCTTGATGAAACTAAGTAGTCATGGTATAAGAGGGAAGGCCAGTCATGGATTGGTAACTGGTTAAAAGGATAGGAAGTCAAGAGTAAGACTAAGGGTAATTTCAGACGTGATGGGCCATTCGGCCCGCCACGCTGAACCATGGTCCGGGATTCGATCCTGGTCAGGAATCATTCCAGCCCTCCTTTAGATGTGCCAGCCGGATTCCTACAGTGGATCATGGAGGGGGCGGAACTGCGCGGTGCAACATGCAGCCGCACAGCCCCACCCGCCCCCCCACACTCCCCCAGCTGCCCGCCCTCTGGGAGACAGGCGGTCACAGCAGCTAATCTGGCTGCTGTGCCCAATCCTGCATTGCGGTCTGGGCCATGATCCGGGATGAGCCAATGTAACAGACATTACTTTTGGCTGATCCCAGATCGTGGCCCAGCTAACCACGATTCTGGACCTCTGGGTGGCCAGAGGTCCAAAATCGTGGTCAATGTGATTCCTGCCAGAAGTCTGGCGGAACTCACATCAGATGTTACAGGACAAACGGCCACCGCAGGGGATTCACTGTGGTTGACCATGGTCTCGTATCGTCTGAAAATTACCCTAAATGGTTAGTTTTGACAATGGAGAGAAGTAAATAGTGGGGTGCCCCAGAGGTCCGTACTGCGGCCAGTGCTGCTTGAATATATTGGTTAACCATCCAGAAAGGAGTAAAGGGTAAGGTGACCAAATCTACATAGGACACAAAGTTATTCAAGTTAGTTAAGACCAGGATAGACTATACTTACAGAAAGATCTCGTAAGACTGGGGTAATGGGCAACTAAATAGCAGATTTAATTCAGTTTTGACAAGAGCAGAGAGATTATAACTATAACACTAACACACACACACACACACACACACACACACACATACCTATAACTTCACAATGCCAGGTTCTAAATTAGGGGTTACCACTCAGAAAAAGAATCTTAAAATCTTAGTCAGAAAATTAATTAATTGAAAACCAGCTCAGTGTGTGGTGGTGGTGAAAAAGGAAACAGAATGTGAGGAATTATTTGGGAAGGGATAGAGAACAAAACAAGTATAACAATGCTGCTATATAAATCTATGGTGTGATCACACCTTTAATATTGAGTGCACAGTTCTGGTCGCCCCCATCTCAAAAAGGATATAATAGAACTGGAAAAGGTCCAGAGAAGGACAACAGAAATGGTCAGGGGTATGGAATGGCTTCTGTACAAGGAAAGTACTGGTAGGTTAGGGCTCTTAAGCTTGAAGAAGAGATGATAGAGGAGATATTATAGAAGTTTATAAAATCATTAGTTGAGTGGAGCAAGATGTTATAGGGAGTTGTTATTTACCTCTCAAATAGTACTAGAACTAGGAGACACACCATAAAACTGCAGCAGAGTTAAAATAAATAAATACACCTCCCCCACCCCCCAGCACCCCCACTCAGCACACTATTAACTTGTGGATCTTGTGCCTAAGGATATAGTCAAAGACAGTAGCATAGCTAGGTTTTTTAAAAAAGAAATTCTTGAAGTCCATTAATGGTTATAAGCCAAGTAACTTGGGGGTTGGGGAATGTAAACTCTACTTTCAGGAGCTGTGAGTGAACAGCAAGGAATGGATAACTCCATTACCTGTTGGGTACTTCTCCAAAGCAATTGAGTGCACCTGATTTCGGAGACAGGCTGCTGGGCTCAATGGACCATTGGTCGGCCCCTGTCTTATACTCTCATGTTCTAAAACACCCACGAGACCCTCATAGTCCCAACAGAGAATCCTAGCTCCCACTCAAGAATGCCACCATCTAAATCCCTGAAGGAAGGGCCAGGACTAGAGTAGGACAGTCAGAGCAGTTGCCCCAGGCTGCATACTGTGTGGGTCCCTCACAAAAAAGCACTGCCCTGGTATCTCAGAAGCGAGTTCAACTACTGTTCTAGAGAGGCCTACCACCACTTCCACTGTCACTCTAGATGGGTTCTGGGGAGGCCTGCCACCACTGCCAGTGCTCCTGATGCTCTCAGTGCCTCCCTAATGATGGTGGCTATAGGCCTCACTGGAGCTGGGGCAGTAATAGCAACAGTAATTCAGGGCCATGCACTCCCCATTCTTAAGGCTCCTAAGCAGTTACTTCGTGTAAGGCCCACCACCCATCCTCCCCCTATTTCACCTATGATCCCACCATTCCTTCCTAGACCCCATCAATTGTAAGGCTGGCCCTGCCTCATAGCATGCTTATATATCCCTGAGCAAGAGAAACCACAACAGTTTTCTCATCTTATGGGGATGAGGTGTGAATGTATCCTTATTGGGATGAGGTACGGGTGGTTCCAGAATGCTTGAATGCAATCTTCTGGGGTTGCACTGTGTTGGAATTTTATTAGTGGTCAAAAAACAAAAAAACAGCTTGAGTTCTTAGTAGCAACAGCTTAGTAGTAATCAACACCTTGGAGATTGTTTCTAGATTAAAATAATCTACTTTATTGAGAAGTACACTGTGATAGGAAAGGCCTATCCCTAGGTCTTACTAGCTAGCTGCCACCAGCATGGTGGCTGGTCATGTTGAAGGTCAGAGAGAGAAGTTAGGAATGGAGAAAGGTCAGGAAGAAGGAGGAAGTACAGGAGGAGCTTCCTAGGCACATCCCACCTGGGAGGGGGCTTAGAAGCAGAGATCAGAAACGGTTAAAGTGACACTCACACTAACTCACTATCTCTACTCCCAATGCCCCTAGTGGTCATTAGGGTTTGTTGGTGCAAAAGGTTGATGCTTTCTGGAGCTGTTTTCCAACACACTGGAGGGTTACCGTACCATTAATCAGTTGTTTACCACTAGAAAGTTGATTTCAGGTTAACAACTTCCTGTGGGCATCTCCCCAGTAGGGTTTGAGATAATATGCTGATGTCAGTGGACAGGAAGGGTGTGCCCCAGAAACACCATCACCAACCAGGGAAAGGAGCCTTCAGTTCCAGCAGGCACCACAAATTGAACATCTGTTTTGTACTGTAAAAGGACAATACTCTGCAGTTCCATGAAAAATTGCTCAGTCCCACCCAAACACACCTTTGAATTGAATTGCCAGGGCTGAGCCACACCAAGCCCCTACCGCCACCCCCACCCCAATTAAGCCCTGCTGGGAGAGAATTGTTCCTGAACTGCCAGAACAGTCTGGGCAGCATGCTTTGTTTGTGGACATCCCCTCAGCAGCCACAGGGAAAACTGAGTTGTTTAAGTCAATCAGGCTGGGGTCCACTTCAATAAGGTAGCTACTTCCTTCATAAGACAGGAGTGAAGACAAGATCAAGAGTATTTTCTAATGTGAATGCCCAGGCAGCAACAAAAGCATGCACGTTTTCCCAATATAAACTATGCTATGACACCCAGACAAACACAGCAAGACCCAGGGTGTTTTCAAACATGACGTTAACCCCAGTTTAACCACACCTGAACATTTCTTACACATGTTGCAGGGCTGCATACGGTACCAATACAGCCCTGCAACATGCATACGAAATGTTCAAGTGTGGTTAAACTGGGGTTAGCGTCATGTCTGAAAACAGACCCACTTGTCATCCCAACCCAGAGCTTGGGAATCCCTGACCAAATCTCTGCAAAGCAGAGGTTCCCAAACCTCTCTGCCCCCACTGCCCCACCTATAAAATGACATGGGGTTAGGCTTCCCATATTTCTGCCAGCATCACCCATGCTTTCATCAATTTGAGGATAGACTATTGCAATGCACTTTATGTGGGCTGCCCTTGGTGACTGTCTAGAAGAATTTTGGCAGCCTGGCTCCTTTCAGGGATGGCTTAATGTGAGCACATTACACTTGCACAGGCTTCCCATAGCTTTCTGGGCACAATTCAAAGTTCTGTTTCTGACTTTTAAAGCCCTACATGGCCTGGGCCGCACACACCAGAGAGTCCGCCTCTCTTTCCATGCTCAGTCGTGACCCCTGCAATCAGCTGGGAGCACACACTTGAGGGTACCACCTGCCAATCTTGTTCATATTACACGGGCCTACGGAGAGGCATTCTCAGTTGCTGACCCTAAGTTATGGAACGCCCCTCCCCCAGAGGTCTGCCAGAGCACGAGCATATTCCCGAGCCAGTGCAAAACATCTCTCTTTAGCAAAGCATTTAGCAGGCAGGATTAGCGATTGAGGTGTGAGGGTTGGTTTTTTAATGTTGTTTTTAAATTGAGTTTGATTTTATTTCTATGATGTGTTTTTATTATATAAGCCTGAGCCCGTGTTGGCACATCCAGAATGAGACAAGGACACACTTCATGGGTTTTAACGGCCACACTCTTTATTCAAATCAAATTAACCTAGTGGGGGGGAAATTGCCTTTAGCAATTTTGGGTCCAGTACTCACAACCTTTAACTGTCAAACCAACAAGGTCCAGGGGTCATGGTCTGGATGTGCCCTCCAGTTCCATTACCCAGCGTCATCCATTGTCTCCTCTTTTGGCCCTCTGCCTGCAGCCTTGGTCCAAAGGGGACAGTGTCCTTTGTGGACAGGAGTAAGAATTCCAGGTGGCTGCAAGCTTGGGGAGCGTGCATGTCCCTGCCCACCATCGCAGAACACCCTTCCTTGGGATGCTAACCCTAGCACTGGCTGTACCCTGTCTATACGCCCGGTGTTGCCGTTCCATCTCTTAAGGAGATGACTCTACTGCTACTTAATTTCTATTTAAACTCCATACCAGTACTGGACCCCTGCCACTAAGGGACCACCAATATTTACTTCAGAAGGGCCCATCCCCCACCTCTGCTCTGCTGACTCTCCAAAAAACTAAACAACTCCGCCTTCAATGTGGCGAGATAACAGTCATTCCCAGTTGGGGACAAATGCACCCCATCCTCTAAACAATTGGGGATTGCAATATGTGATGCCCAGATGGCTCACCCTGAATCCCCCTCTACTGGTGACCCACTTCCTGATATCTCTGGTGACATTGCATCAGGCTCTGTCCACTTTCCTGGGCTGTAACGCCCCCGCCCACTTCAGTTGGCCCATGAGATCAGTCCACATAATTACCACCCCAGGAAACAACTTCTCAATTTCAAGTATGTCTCCTTTTATGTCAATTATTAAATTGGACGCCTTTTACCCTACAGGTGAATGACTAAAACATCTGGTGGATGCCCCCTTGCCTCCGCCCTGAGGCAAGGTAGTAGTTGGTGCCACCACATCCCACTGTGATCCTTGGATCACGGCTCTTGAGGAGAGGCCGAACTGGGTCCCCTAGCAGGTCTGCCTGGCTGCCTTCCCAGCCCAGTGCATCAGACTGTGTCCGACTATCCAGATCGTGTCTCTCTGGGGGAACCTTGCTGGACCTGGGAGCACGAACACAAAGAAAGGAATTAATTACTGGGGGAGGCTTCGAATGTAACTCCTGAAGGCCACGGATCTCCATCATCCTAACGCCATGATTGCATGCTCAGGCAAACCTTCCGCAGTGGCAGAGCTTGCCACTCCCATTCTAAATGAATGAGACCCATATTCCCCTGCAAGGAGGCCGAGATGGCCCAAAGCCCTTCGCAGAATGGCTGTGAATTGATACTGTGTCAGCGGGGAGCCCAAAGAGTGGCAAAACAAGGGGCCAACAATCGTAGGGTGGACTCACAGGTACCCCCGGAGGGCTAGTACTGGGCACAGCTCACTGCCCCCCCCGCCTAGCAAAATAGTCTGCCCCTTGCTCCTCTGATCTGTCTTTGACCATCGCAACTAATCTTCAGGGTATTTTGCCCAATTCGTATGTAGGGCTGATGCGGCAGCAGCTTTTACCGCGCCGCGATTCCGTTCCGCCATTTCGGAACTGCCCGCGCCACACCGCGAGTTTTCTGCGGATATTCCGCTAATTCCGCCGGAATTCTGCAAATCGCGAAATTGCGGAAAAATCGTGGAAAAATTGCGGAAATCGCGGAAAACCGCTATTCCGCTATTTTGGGGGGCTGGCGGAATTGCGGAAAAATTGCGGAAATCGCGGAAAACCGCTATTCCGCTATTTTTTGGCGCTGGCGGAATTGCGGAAATCGCGAAAATGTCATGTTTCCACGATTCCACTAAGTTGCGGAATTAAATAAGCGGAACCGCGGAACCGCGGAATGAAACCGCGGAATGAAAGCCTCTGCCATGCCGTTCCACTAATTGCGGAAACACTGTTTCCGCCGGAAATAGCTACCGCTGCGATATTCCGCTACAGCCCTATTCGTATGTCCCCTACAGAGTGCCCTGCCTGAATTATCATGGGCCAACTCAGCCACGAGTTCGCTGACTCGGAAAGCTCCTAAAAAAACGATTTTAAATACCACCACAAACAGTGCAGTCACGTATTGATCACTGCACAGCTGGGGGAGGATGCCACAGATCCTCACCAGAAGGTGGGGAGTGATGAGGTCCCGGGTGTTTGGGCCTCTCGTGCGACCATCCTTCTAGGATCCTACGGGCGAAGAAACCTCCATCGGGGGGGGGGGCTGACCAACAAGATGGCTCGTGAAATTAAGGGTGGACAGCTTACTTGCAATGGTCCCCACCGCCGCCCCCCTGTGCCTTAAGTACAGGGTGAATTGTAGCATTTGTGCCTCTGGGATTGGAAAGGTTACCGACCAACCCCTATGTGCCCAGAAATCCTTAAATTCCCTAAATGCCCTATCATAAATGGCACGGGTTCATACAGCCAGGGATCCTTGTATGATGTTGAATACTTCTAGGATTCAAGGCTCCACACTGACGGCGGCAGAGGATCTGGTGTTGGATAGGTTCCAGGTGCCAGGGAGCAAAAGCGCTCTATCTGGAAATGAGAAAGGGCATCTGCTATGCCATTGCTCGTACCCGGCACATGTCTGGCAACAAACATGATGTTGTGCCACAGGCACATTAATACGAATTCCCTCACTAGCTCCATGACCCTGGGGAATCTCGATGACATAGTTAATTACATGTACCACCGCCATGTTGTCACACCAGAAAAGGACGGAGCGATTCAAAAATTGGGCTGCCTAGAGGTGCATAGCTACTACGATTGGGAAAAATTACAGGAACGTCAAATCCCAGTTTATCCCTTGTTCCGTCCATTCGTGGGGCTATGGGGCAGCACACCATCTCCCCCTAATGTATACCCCAAAACCCATGATTCCGACTGCGTCAGAGTGCCCTTGCAACTCAACCTCTAGCTGTAGATCTTCCCTCCCAAAACTAACCCCGTTAAAGTCTGAGAGGAACGCTGCCCAGGTCCGAAGGTCATCCTTCATATCCCTGGTGACTCATATGTGGTAATGTGGCTGTGGGTTACCCTGAAGCTTCCCATAAAGGCGGGACAAAAAGGCTCGCCCCGGGGCTACCACCCTGTAAGTGAAGTTAAGGCTCCCGACTAAGGATAGCAACTCCCTAACAGTCACCTTTACTGCAGAGCTGCATGCCTCCACCTTGGCCTTTAACCCTTCTAACTTCTCGGCCCAGAGGCGTGATATAGACCTCACAGTGTCTAGTTCAATCCCCAGGTATGTGAGCATCATCGCCGGGCCCTCTGTCTACTATGTGGCTAGGGGGATGCCCAACTCCTCTGCCACTTTTTGGAAAGTCTCTATCAGCACAGCACAGCACAGTCCCGAGTGCCTGCGTCGCCGATAAAGAGGAAATCATCGAAATATTTTGTGATTTCACCTCTGTGAACCTGCTGGCGGACCACCCACTTTACCATGGAACTGAAACACTCAAACATGGAGCATGAAATGGAATAGCCCATGGGCATCGCCTGGTCGAAAAAGAAATGACCTTGGAAATGAAAATCCAATAGGTGAAAGCTATTTAATAGGTGAAAGACCGATTTAATATCGGTGAAAGACCGATTTAATATCGCATTTGGCCAAAAGTGCGCCGGGGTCTGCCGACCTCACTAACTGGACTGCAGTATCAAATGGTACATACTGTACTGATGTGAGTTCCCTGGGGATAGCATCATTGACCGATCCACCTTGATGATAAGATAGATGGTGTATTAGTCTAAATTCAGCTTGGGCTTTCTTGGGAACTACCCCTGAAGGGGATATGATCATGCTCGACAATGGTGGTGTTAAGAAACGGCCAACCAGTCTCCCCTCCCTGATCTCCTTGCTTATTTTGACTTTGACCACATATTCCAATCCCGATACCGATTTGAGGTTAGGGGCTATTTTTCCTTGTTCCATCTTCCCTGCTGGAATCCTAAAACCATGACGAAACCCATCAATTATGTATAACACCTCCCTTCTGTCCAGGTGGGCTTCTAGAGCTCACGCCAACCAATCAGCCCTGACTAGAGTTGGGTCCCTTCCCCACGCCACCACCCAACAGGGTACTTTGGCCCCCTTTCGCAGGAGGTTCATATCGCACTTTCCTCTCGGCTTGTCAACCCTTCGTACATGATGCTGCAGCGTAATTTCCCCCGTAGATGGGGCACGTAAGCCGAAATCTGCAGCCCGTGTGCCCACACCTGCCAGATCAGAAAAATTCCCAACAGACACTTCCCCATTGTGTCTGGGCCCTCCTGCCCTCACCCAGAAAGGGGTCATTGGAGGGTGCCCCCCCCAGGTTAACACATAACCACTATCAGTTCTCGGAACATTGGCAGCATCATTCATTGAGTCCAACCACAAATCTGGGGTGTGAGTGTCCCATCTTAGCCCTGGGGTATATGACACCCTGTAGTGGAATGTCTCGTCGTACCAGCATTTGACACAGTTGACCATGAGATGTTGGTGAAGTGCCTGCGAGACAGTGCAGGGGTGGGCAGGACCGTTCTTGAGTGGTTCCTCTCATTCCTGACTGGAAGAACTCAGCAGGTGGTATTTGGTGATTATTTTTCATCTTACCAAAACCTCCTGTGTGGGGTCCTGTAGACTTCATTTTTCCCCCCTCTCCTGTTTAATGTGTATATGCAGTCACTCCGTGATGTGATCAGAGAGTTTGGGATGCGGTATCATCAATATGCGGATGACACCCAACTGTATCTCTCATTTTCAGCTGACCCAGACCCAGCTGTCTCGGTGCTTACCCGCTGTCTGATGGCTGTGGGGCATTGGATGAGGGTTAACCAACTGCGACTGAATCTTGACAAGATGGAGGTGATGTTAGTGGGTAGGTCGATGGAGGTGATGGCTCCATTGATTGATGGGGTCTGCCCTCCACTGACGTCCGAGGTGCGGAACTTGGATGTCCAGGTGGCGGCTGTGGCGAGGAGTGCCTTCCGCCAGTTACATCTAGTGCAGCAGCTTCAGCCGCTGGTTTCGGTTCCGGACCTGGCCACGATCATCCATGCTTTTATTACCTCTCAATTAGACTACTGCAACGCGCTCTACTTGGGGCTATCTTTGGTGATGGCTCGGAAGCTGCAGCTGGTGCAGAATGTGATGGGCTGGCTCCTGGTGGGACTGGGCCACTGAGAGCATATTACACTGGGGCTCTGGTCTCTGCACTGGCTGCCAATAGTCTTCCCGGCCCGATTAAAAGTGTTGGTCTTAACCTATAAAGCCCTACACGGTCTGGGCCCTGTTTACCTGTGGGACCGCCTCACTCCCTGGGTTCTGGATCAGCCCCTGCGGTCATCTGGGGGAGCGCTTTTGGAGGTCCCCCCAGTGTCTCAGGGGGCCACACAGAGCAGGGTGTTCTCGGTCACTGTGCTGCGCCTGTGGAACTCCCTCCTGGTTGGCAATTGGCCCTGGACCTTCCGGCCTTCTGGAAGAACTGTAAAACATGGCTGTTCCATCAGGCATTTGGTGAGGGGGAGGGTGGAGTGGATAGGGATGAGGGGTGGGGGAAGGGGAAGGGGTGGGGGAAGGGTGTGTTTTTATGCTTAATGTTTTAAATTGTTTAAGAGTTTTTATATTGTTGTTTTTATGGTTTTGTTAGTCACTCTGAGCCACTGAGGAGAGATCGGGATAAAAATCTGTTAAATAATAAATAAATAAATAAATATTTCATGACCGCTTAGGCTCACTCAGGGTATGCCTGGACTATCACGCCCTGATAAATGGAATAGGTCAACATCCAGTTCGCCCAATTCCGGTCAACTTTGGGGTGCTTAAAGCGCTCCTTGTCTTTACTGTCCCCTTTCTCACTTAGGTCTGGTGTGGGTTCAGTAAACAGAAGGGTGAAGATATCCAAGTATTCCCCCTTCCATATTTTTTCCCTAATGGACTGAAGCAGGTAGGTCCTAATGGGGGCCGAAACATCTCCGTGCTCCCCGCTTGTGGCGGGGCCTGGGTCGACCTGGCTGCAGAGGCACCCTCACTTTGGTCCCACATACCTCCATAACCTGGGACCTGGCATCCCGGAGCAGGCCTGAGGGCCTGTGGGTGATACTCCTGGGCCATCGACTGGAGTCCTCTCTCTAGGACCATGATCCTTTGGAGGGTCTCCGCCACTCCTGGCTCCAATTTGTCCTCATCCCCAGCTGTGCCCTCTTGCTGGTGTCCATTTTCCCTGTGGGGAACAAAAGTGGCCTGGCCTCAGCCACCCCCACCACTGGGGGGAGGGGGGATGACCTAGCACATTCTCCTCCCCAGTATGCCCTGGAATGGGAGCTATGGGGGTGCCCCCCACTTCTGATCCTCCCCTGGGCTCTTGCCCTCCTGGGTGGGTGGGGGGTCTGATGTCTGGGAAGTGGCTGGTCTGCCCCCTTCCCGCTCAAGCCTGTACATAGAAGGGGGTATCACAAACCACCCTCCTCTCCTCGGCTCCAGAGGAGGTGCTAGCCCTGGTGGGGGGGGGGTTCCTGACCCTTGGGGCAGGGTACTGGCCTGTAGCACTGTCTGATACCCCATGGCATCTTGCCATGCACCCACCTGAATGGGGAGCGTGTTCCCCTTGGCTACAAACCCCTGCCAGCGCAATGGGATGTTTCCCATTGCCTGAAGAGGGGCCTGGATGGGGATGCATCTGGCAGGGGTAGAGGATGTTATCCCAACAGCGCCCAAGCCCTGCCACTAGGCGGGACCACCCCCTCCTTCTGATGACTGTGGCAAAGGGATTGGCACTGCAGGGAACCCATCCAACCCAGCTGTGATGCTGTGCCGGAGGAATCACCAAGGCCCAGTGGGGCTGCTATTGCTGAGTGGCCTGCCCTTGCCCTGTGGCCATGCAGTCCATTAGGGCCTCACATCCAGCCAATCTGTTCTGCAGGGTGCCTAGTACAACCCCTGCCCCTCCCGCTATGCTGGGCTCTGACCTGGCTGTTCCCGGCCCCAGCAAGCTCGTTTGCTCCTCGTGGGGCCTGCCTCCAGTATCTGACCCTCCCCTTGCTTCCAGGGTGCGGCCTTTCTGCGACTTTGCTTTTGCTTTCCCCATTGCAGGGGATTGTATATCACAGAGGATGGAAGGCCGTTCACCAAGAGGAGAGACCACAAGGCGCGGCTTCCTCCGTTGCCTCACTGCCATGAATGGCGATCAGAGGTGAGGATGCACAGTGTGAGGAAGAACCCCACCCCAATGGGGTGGGGCTTCTGAGCCCATGCTCGTCTCATTGGACACTTCCCAGTTTCCGGGGCTACGTCATCCGGGATGCAGTCTCTCTGTCTGTTCTGGCTGCATCCGCTGCAACCCTCACTACTGCAGAATGCTGCAGCAGTGAGAGAGCAGCTGAACCCTTATCCTTGCCCCATTCTCTGAGGGGACCGCGACAAAAAAACCCATGGCCACCATTACTGGTGTGCCAGGGTGCAGAAGGGAAGGGTAGAAATCCAAATAAATAAATCATTTTTCACCCAATTAATTTGCATACAATTCACACGTGTCAAAACCAAGTCTATACATTTTAAATCACAACCAACATCTCTGTCACAATTCTCAGTAAAGGAAACTGTAATTTACAGAGCCCCGGCCTGTCACATGTTTTTGGAGGATCAAATACCAAGCTACACAGGATAACAAGGGGTAATTTCAGACATTATGAAATTGCCATTCACCACAGTGGATCACAGTGGATTCCGTGTGGTGGCGGCAAGTCCATGAACATCTGTTTGACCCCCGCCAGAGGTGAACCTCTGGCCTGGGTCAAAGCTAACCACTGTTCTGGACCTGAAGGCCGGCCTCAGGTCCAGAACCATGGTTAGATTGGCCACGATCCAGGATGAGCCAAAAGTAACATCTGTTACCTTTGGCTCATTCTAGATCGTGGCCCCAATCACGGTACAGGATTGGGTACAGTGGCTGCATTGGCCACTGTGCCCACCAGTCTCCCCGAGGGTGGGCGGCCAAGGGAGTGCAGGGGGGGTATGTGTGGCCGCAAGTCACGTCACGCCGCACAGCCCCACCCCTCTGAGATTCCCCAGCATGATGGAGCCGACACATCTAAAGGACGGCCGGCTTCATCACGGACTGGGATCTGAGAGAGATCCCAGTCCAGGATTCAACATGGCGGGTCAAACAACCCATCACGTCTGAAATTACCTAAGGTCTGTATTTGATCATCTGAGGTCCACAAAAAGAGAAAGGAGGTGGGGGCTGCACCCACCCATGGTACAGGTTCTCAGCTATGAGGGTAATTAGTTATTTTTTCTCTGAGGCAACGACTTCATAGAAACAGCCTCCCTTGTGGTAAGAGGCTTCCCAAACAGTTAACCTCCATCTATTAGAGGTGGGAATTTCGGTTCCCCCTGATATCCGATACTGTCAGTATTTTGCTGTACTGGCGGTATCAGATTAACCCGATAATCTGGGGTACCGGTTCCCCGTGCCAGATTATTTTACATTGTGGCCATTTGAAATGAATGGTCGCAATGTAAAAAATGAAACAAAAAACAAAAAAAAACTTTCCCTCCCCCCGTCCAGGCTGCGTGGGTGGAAGGGGGGACACCCCCCGCCCACCTTGCCTAGCCTGGATTTATTTTATTTTATTTTTTTACCCGAAGTCCCTGCTAGTGCAGGATCCAGGCCACCACCGCACTGGCAGCGGCGACCCGGCACCTGCACCAGCAGGTACTAGGCGATCCCTTGGGTGGGGGGTGGTTTAACACTCCCCACCCCAGGGACTGCCTTACCCCCCCACCCATGGACCACCTTACTTGCCCTCTGGGCGGCAGCAGTGGCAGCAGCATGGCATGAGTCCGGCTTCAGCACTGGCAGTGGCTTCAGCACTTCACTAGGCCTTCCTGGGAAACCCGGAAGTTTCCCCAGAAGGCCTAGGAGTGGGAGGGGGGAGGTATTGGGTTGTTTTTTTTCATTTATTTCAATGAGGAGAGTTCCCCATTGAAATCAATGAGAAAAAAATGCTACCAGTATACCAATTTTTTGCAAACCGGTAACCAGTAAAACCAATATCTGTTTTTTTGCCGCAAGTCCCACCCTTACCATCTATGCTGTTACCTCCAAGACGTTTCAGTTGTTCTCAGGTTTTCCCTGCCACCTTCACTAGGTCCTGATCATGGACGTCCTCTGTAAAGTGCCTGCCTCCATTTTATAGCTTCTTGCCTGGTCAGCTGTTCCTTAAAGAAACAGGCAAGTTCCTCCACACTTCCTCAATAGAAGAGCCCCTTTCTCAGGACTGAGCCGAATCTAATCATAGAGATCCCCTCTTTGCCCTCCACAAAAAAAATGCACTTCATTACACCCCTTATGACTGTCCAAGGTTTCTCCCTGCCAGCTACTGAAGCCCAAGGACATAGGTGCTAAAGCTTGTCAAGGTCTGTTCTCAAGAGAATCTGAGCAGTGCCAATCAGTGACTGAACAAGAATCAAGCAGGAGACAGGATGGGAGGGAGTATGGGAAACTGATGTTACCCAATTCCATCTCACACTGATTCACCTCCATTACCCCATGCATCTGAAAGAGGGGAGGAGGGGGTGGGGGGAAGGCTTCATTCACAGTACCAGGATACCAGTCAGAGACAGATGGAAACGAAGGGCTTATTTTTGCTAGTGACACTACTATGAGGCTTAACTCCTTCTACAGCTACTACTGAGTCAGTCACTGATAACAATTCCACTCTGTCAGCAGCAAACCCACCCCCCCCTGCTATCACCAATACCACCATCAAAACCTAAAAGCTACTACAACTGCCTTACCAGCAAATGGCCAATTAAAGTCAAATACTCTCAGGGCCAATTGCTTTCCAGACAGAAAACGAGAGGAAGGTGTTGTCGAAACAGCAATTCTACAACCAGCTTAAAAGGTGTGGAGGAGGAGGCAGCATGTTTGGGCAGGTGATGGAGGTGAGGGACAGAGAGCAATACTTCTATAGAGTGGAGATTATTGTTAAGAGGTGAAACTGCTACTAGTTCTCAAAAGTTATTGCTCGATATTCCCAGGTGTTTACAGTTAATAATCAGCAAGGGCACATAGAGAGGCATTCTCAGTGACTGCTCCACAATTATGGAACTCTTCCCTTGGAGGTTTTCCCGAGCTCGAGTCTGTACATTTTCCAGAGGCAATGAATATCTAAATAATAATAATAATAATAATAATAAAAAAATCAGTCAAGCCTTTGACAAGCTGTATTACAACTTGGGTAGGTGCAGGAGAGGGCCAGGATTTGTAAACAGCACTGCATTTCTATTTTATATGAATCACCCTGTCCTGAGGATAGGGCAATACCTACATTTAAATAAAGCAACTAAATGTCTAGCAGCCAGTTAAAACCACATCCTGGAGCGTTCTCTCTTTTTGGCAGTACCTCGGAAAATGCTTATATTTGACACAAACACCTTTTAGTAAAACTTAGGGACTGACCCAACTAATGCCTCCATGACAACTCTCTTAATGGTAGACATGGTTAGCTGTACAAACCAATTTACCTCAGAAATGAAAATAGCACGTGCCAAGTCACAGTGGATAATTTAATGCTGTCTTTTCATTCTCCTTAAGAATTAAGTTGCCACAGGATTCAGTGGGGGATACATTGGTGTTGGAGTATGATATTCAGAGTATGTTTTTAAAAGGAGCAAGGCTTGGGGAGGGGGTCCATGTCCACCGAGTGTTACAGCTGCGCAGCCACTAAGTCAGTAACATTTGGGGCGGGGGGAGGGGGGGAGGTGTAAATATGGATAATTTTATTTCAGTTATCTGCAGTTAGTTTCCGTACACTTTCACACAAAACTCATTAGGCTCATTCACACAAACCTTTCAGGATGGGAAGGGCCGCAAACCCACATTTGTGTGAAATCATCATCATTTTCATCCTTTGTTCCTTGCTAATCTAGGAAACCTAATGCAAAGGGTTTGTTTGCAAGGATCCAACTATCAAGTAGCAACAGTGCTGCATGATTTGATTTATCCACTGCATCATTTCCTACCTCTGACTGACCTTATAGAAGTGGCCAGATTCCTGACAGGGACTCCTTCCTCCATTATATTCTCCAGGCTACTGCCAGAATGCTGAATGCAGGGATAGCACAGTAGGGATGGGCGAACGCAGTTTGGAAGTTCGGACCAAACTCGATCTGTTCGGTTGACCAAACCGACTTCCGAACCGAACTCGAATTTCAAACCGAACCGAATTGCTGAACTCCGTTCTGTTTGCCCATCCCTAGTGGCAACACACACCAAAAAACCTGGTTTTGAATGGCCGAACTTGGTTCGGAAGTTCGGAATTCGACTGAACTCGGTCTGTTCGCTCTACCGAACTGAACTTCCGAGCCGAACTTGAATTTCAAACCGAACTGAACTGAACCGAATTTCCGAACTCCATTCTTTTCGCCCATCCCTATAGCACAAGAATATTCCTCCATCTTGTGTTGTGGGAAATACACAACTCAGGGAACACTGCAAACGCAAAGTAATTGACAGTTGTGACTGCTCAAGACAGTTTAAGGAATGCAGGGTGAGTTTGCGAAGGGGAGGAGTAAGCAGAGGAGGTCTTTCCTCACTAGTGGGCCACAGAAAATGAGACATTGGAGCAGTAATGAGTGGGCAGCTTACGTATCAGAAAGCAGAGCAGGACTTTGAATTAGGATAAGCCATTCGCTTCCAAACCCAAAGAAACTTCAGAAAACTCAGGTCGCATTCAAAATTGCGTATGTCTTTAGCCCTTCTCCTTATATGATATGGCACAAAAATGCAAGCCAATGACTGACAAGACCAAACAGCAAAACTCCACTACTACAACAGCAGCCGTACGGCACCTCCAACATGCTACAGCCTTTGTCATTTTGGAATAAACATTAAATATTTATTTTATTAAACCTTCACCAGAATACTCAGAGAAAGCTACTGCAGTTTTAGCATTGCTACTAAACAAAGCTCATTTCCTTATCCTTTGGGGAAATTTAAACAGGATAGCACAATTGAATTACTACATATAATATTCTGCCATACAAAAGGACAATTCTAAGTGTTGGAGACTTACATAATCTTGCCCCTACATCTTCACATTTAAATTTTATCCAGCTTCCCAACTTGTTGGCTCACATGAAGGTCATGTTTTTTTCACTCTGTCTTGCGCCTCATTTTGAGATATACCTTGTCCTTTTAGAAAAAGGTGGGTTGGTGTTTTTCCTCGCAGTTTAGCTTAACACATTTTTTTCTGCTCCAAGTGAAGTGTCAGGTATATTATCACTGCAGTTCTAAAAACGTTAAAGGCTTTATTTTTAACTGATGCATCATGTCAAATAATTCCTAATGGCATGCAGAGGGATAAGGCAAAGGCTCTATGGATGGACATTAGGGATGTGCGAACGCAGTTCGGAAGTTCGGAATTTGGACTGAACTCGAATAGTTCGGTCGACTGAACCAAACTTTCAAACCAAACTTGAATTCGACTGAACTGTTTGGTCGAATCCAAACCAGTTCGGAAAGCCAAAAAACCTGATTTTGAATGTACAAACTCGGTTCAGAAGTTCGGAATTTGACCGAACTCGAATAGTTCGGTTGACCGAACCGAACTTTCTAACCGAACTTGATTTTCGAACAAAACCGAATTTCCGAACTCAGTTCTGTTTGCACATCCCTAATGGACATGTGTTACTGAAAACTTAAATATTTTCATGGCTCTGTAAAAACAGCAACTCATTAAAGAGTCCAAAGTAAAGTCCACCCCAAGCCATTTGGCCCATCGTGTGGTTAAGGCACACTGTTTTCCATGATCAACATTGCTTCAGGGAACGATGTGACCAGCACCACATCCAACTACCTTTGAATTTTCCAACCCAGTGTATGAGATATACACAGTTGAGTGGACTTAAGGCAACCATTCAGTTCAAATTGAAAATCAAGCAGGACTTGAACCTACAGCATTCAGTGATGGAGTCAACTCGCCGCCCCGAGCTGCTATTTTGCAGGAGGGTGTGGGATATATATATGGAATATATATATATATGGATATATATATGGAAGGAAAGGGGGGGGGGGAATAAATAAATAAATCAATCAATAAAATAGCTTGATTTGGTTTTATTTTTGTGTATAATAAAGATAGATTTTTTTTTGTCACTTCAGCTTATAGCTGAATCTCTCCACCAATAACCACTAGGGAGACTAATAGCTGGCTAACTACTGAAAACAGCTGTACAGTATACATTTAAGATTTTCAGCAGTGAGCCATCACTTCATTGTCTTCAGGGTACCATTTCATTATTTCCTGTTAGTTGATACAGCAGATGTTCCAGCTGAAATGGAGACACGATGACCTGGACCAAATCACATTTTTTACTACCTGCAGATAACATCTTGTTGTGAATGCCCTAGAAGAAACTCAACCCATGTAACTTTAATTGAATTTCTGAAGCTGCTGGATGTCTCTGCTTAAATCTTGAAACATAACCCAGTGCAACAGCCTTTGACATCAAATTGCAGAAGCTTTATTAATTGGTATCTCAATAGTACATAGCAGGAGAAGGAGGAAAGACACCATGGGTGCAGCCACATGAGCTGCGGAGGGTCTGATCCCCATGAGGCACCATGGTGGGCAAGTACAGCCACCACACTGCAGGGCCAGTACAGGGAGCAGGGCAGATTGTCACCTCCCTCCCCGATAAATTATTTCAATGAAGCCCTCAGACTGGTACATCCACTCCAAGGCCCAGGCCATAGGGATGGGAGGGAAATATGAGCCCCGGGAATGGGGGTAGGCACTGGGGTAGGGGTAAAGTAATTCTGGGTTTGCAATTTTCCACAATGGTGGTGATGCTGCCAGAACCATTTTGGAAAAGGGTGCATATACGCAGGAATAGCCCCGTGGTGATTTTGTGCATGCACATTATTTCTTTACATCTTTATTAATTTAAAGGTTTTAATGGATTTAAATATGGAATCAAAATACCAATCCATAATTAAATCTGCATACTCTCCCAGTTGCCTCGTCTGTCAACATCTGAGAACGCTGAGACCCTTCTGGAGCTTTACCTTTCTGCCGCCTGAGTTCCAGCGACCAGTGAGCCAGGAACTGGTGAGGTTGCAGTTCATCTGCATACACTCCCAGCTGCCTCAGCTGTCGATGTCACGACCCCCCTGGAGCTTGACCTTTCTCCCCCCTGAGTCCCAGTGACCAGCGAGCCAAGAACTGGTGAGGTTGCAGTTCATCTGCAAACACTCCCAGCTGCCTCAGATGTCATCACCTGAGGATGCCGCGACCCTCCTGGAGCTTGGCCTTTCTGCCGCCTGAGTTCCAGACCAGCGAACCAAAAGGCACACACCATAAAATCACTCGCCAGCAGAATACTAAAACAACAGCAGCTAAGGGTAAACTTAAGGGTACTTCTACCACCTGGTGGCTCCTCAGTGACCAGTAGGCCAGCCACTCTCCACTTCGTTGTTTTCTGTCTCTTCTCTATTACCTATCCTCCCCACCATCATGCCTGCCCTAATTTATCACCTTCCCTCTCCCTCCTTCTCCACTATCTCATCGCTTCCTTCCTCTACTTCTTTCCCCCCTACTCCTCCCTCCCTCCCAGCTCATCACTTCTCGCCAAACTCCTCACACTTCCTCCTCCCCCTTGGCTACCTTCCCCTCCTGCTCCTCCCCCACCCTCCCTATCTCTCACGTGCCCCGCCGCCCCCTTTCTCCCAATCTTATCCTCATTCCCTGCCTTCCCCCTGACAAGCTCCCATTCTCCTGCTCCTTTTGGAACTGTTGCTCCTCTGCCAATAAAGTACCCTACATCCATGATCCCTTCCTCTCCCACTCCCTCCAGCTCTTTGCCCTTACTGAAACTTCGATCTCCCCCTCCGACTCTGTCACCTCAGCTACCCTCTCCTTTGGGGGGTCTCTCCTTTTCTCACCAGCCATGCCCCGAAGGCCAAGGTGGTGGTGTGGGCCTCCTCCTCACTAATGCCTGTCAATCCCAATCACTTTCTCCTCCTCCCCCTTCCCTCCCTTTGAGGCTCACTCTGTGCACCTCTACTCCCCCCTACATCTCTGTGTCACTGTCATCTACCGTCCCCCGGGCTCTCTCTCCTCCTTTCTTTCTGAATTTGAGTCCTGGCTCACTTTCTTCCTCTCCGACAATACCCCCACTCTCCAACTCGGTGACTTCAACATTCACGTTGATGTCCCTTCCCAGCCCTTCATTTCTTGCTTCCTCTAACTAGCCTCCTCCTTCAACCTCCACCTTTGGACCAACTCCCCCACCCATGCTAACGGTCATTGTCTTGACCTCGTCTTCTCTAGGAACTGTTCTGTCTCTGATCTCTCATTTGATCCTCATCCAATCTCTGACCACTTCCTTGCCTCTTTCAATGTCTCCCACTGCCCCCCTCCTCTTCCCCATCTCCACACCCCTTCCATGACCTGCACACCATTAACCCCCTGGACATTGCCTCCTCTCTCTCCCAACTTCTCCCCTCAGTTTTCTCCTCCTCCTCCCCCCAATTTTGCCATTTCTGCTTTCAATGCCTCTCTCTCCACCACCCTTCATTCCCTTACCCCCCTCTCCTCCTGTCCTGCCTGGTTCCACAATCCCCATCCTTGGCTCACCCCCAGCATCCGCCACCTCCGCTCCTTCACCTGTGCTGCTGAATGCCTTTGGCGTAAATCCCACTCTCATGCTGACTTCCGTCTCTTCAAATTCTGTCTCTCCTCCTTTACTTCTGCTATCTCCCTCACCAGACAGAATTATTACACCTCCTGCATTAAGTCCTGTTCTTGGGACCCTCGCCACCTGTTCTTCACCTTTGACTCCCTCCTCAAGCCCCCCCGTCCTCCTCCTCCCTCTTGACTTTCTGCTCAGGATCTTGCTTCCTTCTTCACCTCCAAGATAGACAAGATCCATCTCAACATCGTTTCCCACTCCTCTCCTCTCCCTACTACCTCCCCTCTCCCCCTTCTTATCTCCTGTCCTCCATCCCTCCCACCTCCCCTGAGAAATTCTCCTCCCTGTTCTCCTCCTCCAACCTTCCACTTGCCCCCTTGACCCCATCCCTTCCCACCTCCTGACCTCCATTGTTCCCACTGTCACCCCGTCCCTCCTGCACATCATCAAGCTCTACCTCTCTACTGGCTCCTTCTCATCCTCCTTCAAGCACGCCACTGTCTCTCCTGTCCTCAAAAAGTTACTCTTGACCCCTCTGACCTTTCTAGCTACTGTCCTGTCTCACTCCTTCCTTTTGTTTCCAAACTTCTTGAATATGTTTTCTACTCCTGCTGCCTCAACTTCCTCTCCACCAACTCCTCCCTTGACCCCCTCTAATCTGGCTTTCGCACCCTTCACACTACTGAAACTGCTCTTGCTAACATCACCAATGATCTTCTTGTGACTAAATCTAATCACCTCTCTTCCATTCTTGTCCTCCTTGACCTCTCTGCTGCCTTCGATACTGTTGACCACTCACTCTTGCTGAATTCACTTCACTCCCTTGGCTTCCGTGGTTCTGTCCTTGACTGGTTCTCCTCCTACCTCTCTGGCCGTTCCTTCAATGTGTCTCTTGCCAACTCCATCTCCTCCTCCCTTCCACTCTCAGTTGGTGTTCCCCAAGGTTCTGTCCTTGGCCCTCTCATCTTCTCTATCTGAACTCTGTCCCTAGGCAAACTCATTGCCTCCCATGGCTTCCAATATGACACTCAACTCTCTCTCTCTACTCCCTCTCTCTCCACATCTGTTGAAGCTCTCCTCACCAGCTGTCTCTCTGACAGATCTATCTGGAACTCTCAACATCAAATCAAACTCAACATGGCTAAAACTGAACTCCTTATCTTCCCCCTTCATCCTTCCTCTCCCTCTTCCATGTCGATCCTCATCGATGGGGTCACCATCCTTCCCATCCCCCAAGCCCATAGCTTAGGTTGCATCTTTGACTCACCCCTTTATTTTAAATCCTACATCGACTCTGTTGCCAAATCCTGTCGCTTCTCCCTCCATAACATTGCTAAGATTCACCCTTTTCTCTCTGTCTCCTCTGCCAAAACCCTTGTTCATGCCCTGGTCATCTCTTGCCTCAATTACTGTAACCTCCTTCTCACTGGCCTACCCCTTTCTCCCCTTATCTCCAGCCAAAACTCTGCTGCCAGGGTCTTCCACCTTGCCCATCACTTCAACCACATGCAGCCCCTCCTCTTCTCTCTTCACTGGTGCCCCCTTCCTCAAAGAATCCTGCACAAGCTCCTAGTCTTCACCTATAAAGCTCTTCACAACCTTGCTCCCCCCCCGTGCTAATTTCTTCCGTACTCTAGTCCGTGAACTCCGCTCCTTCTCTGTCCCCTCTCTTGCCCTCCCATGCCTCCCCTAATCATCTTTGTCCCTTCTCCCTAGCTGCCTCCCATCCCTGATCTCCCTCCCTGCTCAAATCTGCCTCACCCCCTCCCTTCATACCTTCAAGACCCACCTCTTCTGCTCTGCCCTCCCCGACCCTCACCAAATGGACCAACCAGCCATAATTCTTGATGCAACTAAGCCAAAGAGCATGCACCTGGGACCTCACATCCTCATGAATGTTACACTCCTTGTCTCTCCCTCTCTTCCCCTTCCTTCATCTCCCCCCCACTCCCATCTCTCATATTGTAAGCCCTAGTGCAGGGACCATGTCTATTCAATTACTTTGTAAAGCACCAGGTACATTGCTTTCACTATATACATGCTTGTTAATAATAATAATAATAATAATAATAATAATAAAAACCCAAAATGAAACAAACAGAATTCCCTCTGGTGGCCCACCGCTAAAAAGTGTGAACAGTTGTCATTAATAGGAAATTACCCCTTTCCAAGTCAAAATGGCCACAACAGGGCCCCTTGATGTGCCCCTTTTGGCAATGGGGAAGGAGCAAGGAGCGGGCAAGAGTCACCAGATCTTTCCCCCAACCAGGGTTGCTAGTCAGTCCTGGCTAATTAGGCACAAAAAGGGGCAGCTAGTGATCAGAGTGTCACTTGGAGAGGGGCGGAGCTCCAATTTGCTGCACATTCCTGCTTCAGTTCCAGGCGGGAGCCCCAAGTTGCAGCAATGATGATCCCAGGCCTCAACCTAGGGTTAGCTGCCATCCAGAGACTGGTGAACCATCTGGTGACCAACACTCCATAGGGGGGTGAGGCACGCACATCCACCCAAAAGAATACCAACCATGGGAAGGCCCAAGAAGCACTTGGCCACAAAGGGGCCTGGACCCCAGTGGAGTAACCACCTGTCACCCCCTGTCCCAGGCACGGTGGGACCCACAGCACCCCTCCAGGAACCTCCATCCCTAGTGGGGCTTGATGCACCTCTGTTCCCAGAGGGGATCACGGCCCAGCTGGCCCCATGGCTGCCAGCTCTCCCAGCCCCGATTGGGCTCACAATGCCCCTGGCCCCACAGTTGGTCCCCCTTATGGGCAGGGTCATGCCTGCCCCTACTGGCATCATGGTGTGCAGCCCCAGGGACATGCCAGGATGGGTACTGTGGCAGGTGTCTGGGGCCCCTAGCTCAAGCTCAGGATAGGGCTGTGGTTGCCCTGTCTCTGCAAGATAAGTAGGCAGGTTGTGAGGTCCTTCTGTGGGGCATTGCAGCCCTTGGCAAGAGAGTGGGTCATCTGGTGATGGTGCCCATTGTTCCAATGGCCCCCCTGCTCCCATTGCCATGAGGGAAACTCCCCGGGTCAGCACCAAGGTGTCAAAGGGTGACACCCCCCCCCATGGGAGGCACCTCGTCAGCCCCTCCCAGGGCAGGAACCCTCACCACAACAGCAGGAGGAGCAGGCAAATCCCCCCCCAGCACCACCCCCTCTGCCCACTCCACTGCCACTGGCTAGGGATGGGAGAACAGACCATGGTTCGTATTCGGCAGTTCGTGTTCAACCATTCATGTTCGACCGTTCGGCGAGTTCGTGATCGGCCGTTCGTGATCGGCCATTCAGCCATTCGCCGAGCTCATGTTCGGCCGTTCATGTTCAGCCGTTCAGCAGGTTCGTGTTTGGCTGTTCGGTCATTGAAATCACGCGAGAGCCCGAAATCGAAAGCGGAAGCACCGAAAAACAGAAATCCGTGTGCGTGCGGAGCTGTGTGGCGAGTGAATGTGTGTTTGACTCAGTTGGTGTGTTTTGGGCTGTGTTTGACTGTGTGTGACTTTGTTGGATTGGCTGG
This sequence comes from Sphenodon punctatus, assembly GCA_003113815.1. Taxonomy (NCBI): domain Eukaryota; kingdom Metazoa; phylum Chordata; class Lepidosauria; order Sphenodontia; family Sphenodontidae; genus Sphenodon; species Sphenodon punctatus. The sequence continues at coordinate 1,616,819 of QEPC01011396.1, forward strand.
CTGTGTGTTTTGGTTCGGTTTGTGTGTTGGGTGAGAGAGAGATCCTTGTT
>QEPC01011396.1:1616968-1637303 GCA_003113815.1 Sphenodon punctatus
GCCACTCTCTCCACCCTCCACCCCTGGTGCCTGGAAGTCTGCTCCTAGCTGAGTCAAATGACTTCCCCCTACATTTGGCCTTCCAGTGACCTGACAGACCATGTTTTAGCCACCCGAACACAACCGAACGCGATCCAAACTTAACGAACTGTTTGGCCATTTCGTCGTTCGGTGTTCGGATCTGTTCGGTGTGTTCGCCATTTCGCCGATCAGTTCCATTCGGTATGTTCACGTTCGTGTTCGTGTTCATGTTCAGTTGTCCGAACAGGCCGAGTTCGGACCGAACACCGAACTACCGAACCGCGTTCGCCCATCCCTACCACTGGCCCTACGTCTGGAACCCCACAGGCAGCCCCTAGCTTCCCTAATGGGACCACTACCCTGGTTTGGGGAGGTGGCAGGCCTTGGGTGGGGCCTGACTGCCCCTCAGGGGGCCAGGACCAGATGGGGGAACCCCCCAAGTTCTCCTCCAACCAAAGGTACACACAGCTGTACCAGGAACTAGGCAGGCATCAAGGACCCCAAGACCATGAGGACAATTGCCTATGGCAGAGGGTCGAGGCATTGGAGCAGGCGATCAGGACAATAGCTGAACAACAAGCCAACTACCCACCACCCCAGGAGCTGCCAGCAGCGATTGGAGTGCCAGGTACAGCTGGAGTTGACATCCCCCCCAGAGTGGGGCAAGGGGTGATGGTGAGAACTCCAAAACATGGGATGGCCAGGGCACATGGTGGCTGGTACCCCAGGGCACCAACCCATGGATTATCCCAATACCTTCAGGGACAGGGTATTCTGATTTGTCAGCATCCATTGGAGCACACCTCCTCCTGACTACCCCGGGGTGGATATGGAGGGGCAAATTTATCGATTTATTTGCCTTTCTATTTAGTCACCCCATACTAGACATGGATGAGCAGGAGGATAGGAAGGAGAGGGAGCACTTTAAGCACCCTAACGCCAAAAGGAATTGGAACAACTGGACTGCAGCCTACACAATTTACCAGGGCATGATGATACAGGCCTTCTCCACCCAAGGCGCGGACCTCCTTAAATACATGGACGTGATCCACAGGGCCTACGAATCCACCGCTCAGGGGTGTGGCTCTGGTATGATGAGGCCTTTCGTCATTGGACAGCATTCACCCCAGGATTGAGATGGGACATGCATGCCCCCAACCTCTGACTGGATTGCATGATATACGCAGCCAATGCCCCAAGGTTGGAGAGTGGTCCCCTCTTGGCAAAGGGCGGTGTTGCCCCCATCAATTCTCCTTTTCATGGCAAGGTGAAAAAGGTGACAGGCAATGATGGCACCCAGTGCTGGGAGTATGCATGTGCAGGGAAGTGTTTCCGGCGTGCAGATTTCGACACTCCTGCCCTACTTGTGGAGGTTTCCATGCCACTGCAGTCTGCCCTAGAGCAAATCCATGGACCAAAGGGAAGAGCACCGCTGGGGCACTGGGTAAGGGTGGCCAAGGGGGATGGGAAAAAGGCAGCTCTGCAAAAAGCCTCAACCCCAATTAAGGAGGAACTGGAGAGCACCATCTGGGACCACTCCGATCAGGGTGAGGTCCAATATGTAGTAGAAGGTTTCCAGGAGGGGTTCAGGATCCCAGCAAAGGACATGCAGCAGCACCGGGTATCCCCCAACCTGAAATAGGCTAAAGGGCTTGAGCACATTGTCCGAACAAAGTTGGCAAAGGAAGGGGTGGAAGGCCAAGTGGCCAGCCCATTCGCAGCCCCCCCTTTCTGAAATATGGTTGTCTTTCTCCCCTGGGGGTGGTCCCAAAAGAGGCTCCTGGGGAATTCCATCTCATACATCATCTTTCCTACCTCCAAGGGGGTGGGGGGTCAGTGTATGATTCCATACCCAGGGAGCTCACATCAGTCAACTACGCATTTTTAGACTCTGTGGTAACGTTGTTAAAGCATTATGGCCGGGGTGGCCTGCTGGCCAAATGTGATATCAAGTCGGCCTTTCACCTTCTCTCAGTCCACCCAGACATCTTCCACTTCCTGGGCTTCCATTTTCAGGGCCAGTATTACTATGACATGTCCATGCCCATGGGGTGCTCAATCTCTTGTTCGGCGTTTGAACAATTTAGCTCTCTGATCGAGTGAGTGGTCCAGTAGCACTCAACTGCAGGAAAGATCATAAATGGGTGGCCGAGACACTGGGTATCCCCTTAGCCCTGGAAAAAATGGAAGGGCTGACCACTGTCCTCCAGTACTTGGGAATAGAGCTGGACACAGTGGTTGGGATGTCCCACCTTCTGAGGGATAAGTTAGCCGCCATGCAAGTCAAGATTAGTGAGTGCAAGTCAGTCTGTAAGGTCACAGTGTGGCAGTTTGAGTCCCTTATTGGGAGCCTCAATTTTGCCTGCCGCATGGTTGCCCGCAGAACGAGTGTTCCTCTCCTGCAAATTTGTCAGGTGATCCACAGCCTTATCACCACATATGGGTTATGAAGGACATGAAGGAAGACCTAGGAACATGGGCCTTCTTCCTGGAAGATTTCAACAGAGTCAGCATCTGGAGGGAGCACCTCCTGGTGGAGGCTGAGCTCCAGATCCACTCTGACACAGGTGGCTGCCTGGGTTTCAGAGTAATTTTGAGGGACAGGTGGTGCATGGCTCTGTGTCTGCCTGAGTGGGAAGAGACAGGGGTGACCAGGAACCTTACGTTCTTGGAGCTGTTCCCCATCATGCTAGCAGTCCACCTGTGGCCGACTGAGTTTGCCAACCATGTGGTGCTGTTCTGGTGTGATAACCAGGCGCTGGTCTGCATCATCAACTCAGTGTCATCTAGATTGTCCAGGGTGATGAAGCTGGTTAGGGCATTTGTGCTGACCTGTCTGCACCACAACATATTATTCCAGGCTAAACACATGCCAGATATTGATAACAGTGTGGCCGACGCTCTCTCTTACTTCCAGATGGTGCGGTTTCATTCGCTCGCACCTGGAGCCAGGATGAACCAGGACCCTTTGCCCCTGACAGTGTGGACCCTTGCATCTTAGAACTGTACAACACTATCCAGGAATCCTTGGTGCCATGAACCAGGGATGCATACAGAAGGGCTTTCGGCAAATTTCAGGGTTAATGCTACCTAGGTTGGGACCTAGGTTTCCCCATCCCTGAGGCCCAAATGCTTCAATTCTCTTTTGAGCTGAGGCGGCAGGGGGTGGCTGTGGGCATTATAGCCAGCAAACTGACAGTCTTGGGCTTTATGATCTGCCTTGCCAGTCAACCCTCCCACCCCCCAACCACGATTTTTTTTCTCAAGGTGAATGATGGAGGCATGGGCCAGGGAGCAGGATAACCCACCAGATGGGTGCAGGCCCATAACACACCCCCACCAAACAACTGTCAGGCATATGCAATTTCCTCCCTCAAATTTGTGTAGTTAGTTTTGAGGTTCAGTTGTTTAGAGCAGTATAGTAGCATTCTTTGGGGCCTTCCGGGCAAACAGGCTAATGTCCTAATCAGCCAAGGACACCTCGAACTGGGCTTTGGCAGTAGGAGATGTGAGGATTGGCCAGCTACCTGCCTGCATCACTTGAAAACCGACCAGAGAGACAGGGGTCACACAGTGCAGCTGGCAACAGTGGGCTCCCTGGACCCATGTCCAGTGCAAGTGCTGGCCAACTACATGACAGTGCAGCTGGCCCTCCCAGTGGTAGCCTTGCCTCCTTCCCACTAACTGGTCTATCTTCCCCAGTCTACCTCCTCAACGCAGACTGCTGGTATGGATTGTGGGCCACAGCCTGATTCGCTGGGCAGACAAGACAGCCAGAAACATGAACTGGTGATCCCAGCTTGTGCTGTCAGTGCATGCCAAGATCTGCTGGAGATGTTGCGGAGGCATGTGGTGGCATCAGTTGCTCCCTATGTTGATGGGAGCAGACTGGGTCCCCTGGCCAAGGGATTACAGGAATGCACTTGGGTGAAAATGATCTGGTACACATTAAGGGGGTGCAGTTCATAAAAAAACATGAAGGGGGATATCTGGGAGGTGAAATGGCTATTCCCGGCCACAGTGATAGTCTGGACCTATTTAGTCAAAAAAATATCCTGGGGCAGGAGTGTACACCCATGAAAGATAGACAGAACCAGGAACACCATTAACAGCGAAATAGGTGTGGGGACTGGGTGACAAGGCCATCACCCACCATGCCATATCGCATAAAAAGCCAGAGCTGTTCTGCAGCGACTGGGTCCATCTGTCCCTGGCAGGTAATGACTGCTACCTGCTTGCCCTTAAAGAAAAACTCAAAGAAGTTTTACATTTGAGAAGTTATGTCAGGATCAGGCCCATCCTATTGCACTGGCAGTCCCTTAGTGGCAGGGGTCCAGTACTGTGCATAGTTTAGAATGAAACATAGAAGATGAGGCCTCTCCATAAGAGATGGGGAAGTGAAACCTACCGCCAAAGCAGGGTACAAGCGGGGGGGTCAGCATCCCTGCGAGGGGGAACCCGCGAGGGTAGTAGGGACAAGTATGATCCCCAGCCTGAGGGTACCTTCTTCTGGTCCAGAAGGGCCTTGTCACCTTCCCCAGATTTGAAGAGGAGAGGGGGAGATGTTTAGGTTAATAGGGACTGACTACCCGAGGGTATATCAGGCCAATCCCTCAGGTTAAGTTAGCTCATCTTATTGGAAGTACTGGACCCATTTCACACAGGCGATTATCCCACCTATACCAATCAGAAGTTAATAAAGAGTTTGGCCGTTTTAAGCCCATCCGAGTTGCCCTGTCTCATTTGAGGTGCACCGACAAATGCTGATTTGCCAATGAAAATTTCTATATTTAACACCACATATTTACAATATGCCATTTATTATGTATTATAATCTTAATGTGTAAAGTATATTTCATTCATTATCTGCACTAAATTTCTATGGAAGACAAAATAAGACAAAAATCCCCCTCCATCCCTATATAATTTGGGCACGGAGATATTGAAAGAAAAGCAAGCCTTTTCTTCCCTTTTATCAGTGTTCACTCCAGGGGCAGACATCGTAATTTTACTCAGAGGGTTAGCCCTGATCCTCAGAAGATTTATCCACTTATGATCCCTTATGCTCCCTGCTCCAGATTTGCCATATATGCAAAATTTTAAAGAACACTTACAGGTTGAGGACTACATTGTCTAAAATGCAAACTGTATTTCTCATAAATGTTCAATTTTGCAATATGGCAAACCTAGGTCCCTACCCACCCCTCTCTGACATAGGGAGGCCTAATGAGAGGGATGGAGTTGGGATATAATTGTATTGGGCCTACAAACTGAGGTAGGAGGGGTCTACAAGTGGTTTTTTTTTTACATTAATAGGAATAAAATTGCAAGTAACCAATTTATTTGAACTGTCTTCTAAAATTTATAACAAGGGGATATGTGGCAGGTGGCCTACAGCTACTAGGATGTACCACATCCCAACTTTATCTCAACAGGGCCTGACCATCCCTCTCTCCTGCACTCTCTCTCTCACTACTCTGAGTAAGGATGGGCGAACGCGGTTCAGAAGTTCAGAGTTCAGCCCAAACTTGGTCTGCTTGGACACCCGAACCCGAATCCAAACACGAACTGACCGAACCGAACTCAATTCCAAAAATCGAAATGACCGAACAGTTCAATGTTCAGGTGGCAAAAAAGGGTCATTGGAAGGTCAAGGGAGAGGTAGTCAGCTGAGCATCAGACTTCCAGGCACCTGGGGTGGAGAGGCTTGCAAGAAACAAAATTATCTGCCTCCCCCCTTAAGCAGGCATTTCAGAAGGCTCCCTCTCCCAGAATTTACCAGCTCCCCAATCCATTGCAATCCTTCTCCCATTTCACCCATCCAACCCATCTATCCCCATATTCTCATTCATTTATTTAGCTTAGCTTAGATAGATTTAGTGATTATTTTTTGTTTTTACCCCTCCCTGTGTTCAATCTTCCTTCCTCCCTCCCCCCTCCATTGAATCCTTTCCCTCTCCCATATATTCCATCACAGATTCCCTTCCCTTCCCCTGTTTTTTCATTTAGAGTAGGATTATTAGATTGCTTTAAGTTTCATTTCAGTTTTGTACTGAAACCTTGTGTTGTTTGTGATTCCCCCCATCAGATAGATAGATAGATAGATAGATAGATAGAGGAGTTAGCTTAGTGATAGAGATAGCATTAGTGATTAAGTTTTAGTGTTTGTAGGAGTAGGTCTGTGTACTTATTAGATAATCCATTTAGTTCATAGCATTTAGAATAGCTAATAGCAGCTAGATTTAGTGTAGATAGATATGTATAATAGATTAAAAAATTAAATTAAAAAAACCATATAAAAACAAAAAACCAAATAAAAAACCAAAAAAAACTATATAAAAACATTTCCTGAACGGCGGAACCCGAACCGAATGGCGGAACCCAAACCTGGCGAACAAACCGAACGGCCGAACCAAACCGAACGCAGCGGAACCGAACGGCGATCTGTTCGCCCATCCCTAACTCTGAGCCTCTCCATCTGCTGAAAGGAGGAGCAGAGACATCAGCAAGCTGAAAACGTGGACCTTCAGAGCCAGAGTACACTCCGGTCCCATCTCCAATCTTTCACCTTACTGCTGCTTCCACAGCTGCTCTCCTGCCTACGAGATTATCAGGTGGGCACAAACCAGCAATAGCAAGATGGAAGAGGGAATAAGAAGTCACTCTTCCATGGGTGAAGTCTGGGGCAGTAAGGTTATGGCTAACAAAGGGTCCTGAGTTGTCTCCTGTTTATGCCAAAGTTTACTTAAATCTCAAGTTACAGAATCATTGGTGTAACTCAGGGATAAATGTTGTGGAGGATACCTTTAAGTCTCAGGCACAATCATACGTATATTAAAGTCAATGAGAGCTAGGCCTGTAACTTCAGTGGGTGGAGAATTGCTCCTTTAATATCCTTTTGCTAAGAGGGATAATTTCCCCTGATACGCTCAACGGAGACCCACATTCCAAAAATACCTGCTGTAAAGCTTTTATCCTGGAAAGTCACTCATTAGCCCACTAAAGCAGCCTTTTTTCTCAGATGCCATTTCCCCCCACACCATGTTCCTGCTACTAAGCCCTATCTAAATGAAAGCTGCTGGAAGCTCTTTGTAGCTCAAAAGTTGTATGTGTGCGCGTGTGTTTACATACTCCTGCTTAAATTGTGGGGTTTTCAGGTGGGGTGTGTGTGAAATACACATCACCTCTGCCCCCGACCTCCAAAATTGCTTCCTTGGTTACAGTTTAAGAAAAGCAGCATCTGTCACTGTGGTGCACAGGCAAACCCTACATCAAGTGTACTTCAAGTCCATGGGAGTAACTGCTCCCACAGGTTTCTTCCCCCAACAATTCCAAGAATATTGGTGCAGGATTTATTTATTCATCTATTTGTTTAATAACTTGTATGCCGCTCTCTCCAGCCCTACGGTAGCTCGGGGCGGCTCACAAAACATTTAAAACAATAGATCAAAACAATACATAGAAGGATTACTAAAACAATAAACAACAACAACAAAGAGGTAAAATGTGGCTCACCATCCCACAATTTGTTTTGCCCCAAGTACACTCACACCACGTATAGTCTATGCATAGTTGCCTATAAAGCTTGCTCCTTTCCAACATGTTCTTCTTTCACTAACCTCAAATACAAGCTTTGACGTGTATTCCAGTGAGGAGGAAGAAAAGGAAGCACTCCCATCATGCCATATCCAACCCAGTGTGCATTCAACTAAGAAGCCTTAGAGCTGTAATTATGAAGCAGGTGACCAACTGCCATGCAAGCTGATCTTTAATCAACACATACTCAAAAGCATGAAAACTGTAATACAAGAAGGTTATTATTTAATTAAATAGCTTCAGGAAAAGTCAAACGGGAACACATTAAGAACGCCGACAGTTAATTACTGTGCCAGCAATTTGGGACAGTAAAATTGCTTCAAGTGGAGAGAAGTCACAAAGCTGGTAAAATGCTGCTAGAATCGGAAAGCACTGCATAATCGAGTGCAACCATGGTCCCCTATAAATATTACCGAAGGGCACAATTATCACTTGTCCTTATGCACAAAGGAGTTTCCTGTAAGAGGCATGTGGAATGCCACACTGGACTTAAGTGGGTGCCAAACCTGCATTCACAGTGATGGGCATCCTTGTGCAGCATAACCACAGTCAGTGGAAAGAACATGCCGCTACATCTGGAGCATACTTATGCGTGGTCAAAACTAGGGGTAGTATGACGGGGGAAATTTGTCTCCATTTTGTTTCCCTGGGATTTCCATATTTAGTTACAGGTTCAGATTAACTGAAGTCAATGGGAAACCGATGCATACTCCCATCCCTAGTTCTGGATCAGTGGGCCCAACCTCCTCTGAGGCCTCAGAATGGTACTTACCAGCCTTGGAGGGCTTGACTGAAGCACTGCCGCTGCGGTGGGGGCTCTGGAATGCTCCCTCACTGCAGTATACTCCCTGCTCCAGATTGCACATGTGCCAAAACGGTCACTGCCCTTAACTAAAATGCCAGTGGCCAAAATGATATTGCTGCCATTTTGGTTAAGGAAAAGGCTAAAGGAAAAGTCAACATAAAGTAAAACATGTGCCATATGGCCCTGGCAGCCATTTTTCACATGCATGTTAAGAGCAAGGAGAATGCCATGGCGAGGGAGCCTCCACAACAACAGTGCTTCAAGCAAGCCCTCCGAGGCCAGTAATTATCATTCCAGGGCCCCAGCATAACCTTTGACGGTTGGAACAGGGGGTAAATAGGAGGGAATGGCTCATACCATTATGTTCTCTTATGTACTCCTCTGGAGTGACCAAAGGTGGCCACCCACTTGAGTCTAGTGTGGCATTTCACATGCATCTTATACAAAACTCCTCTGCACACGTGGACAAGTGATAATTGTGATCTTTGTTTATATTTACAGGGAACCATGGCTGGAGACAGGATGTTGGTCTGGACGGATGGATGGGCCTGACATTCACTTTCCTTGAACTTAGTCTGATTTGACAAGATAAAGAAGATCTCAGTGTCCAAATGTATAAGGTAAGTTACATGTATGGCAGACAGTAAAATATTTTTATCTTCTTATATCAAAGAGTGAACTTTTCAATAATACATTCTAAAGGGACAACCCTCCATCCAATGAAGCAAGTGTCATAGCTCCAATTCACTTTAATGGTGGAGGACTGAACCTTCCGAAACGGTGGGATAAAATAGCAGAGCAGAAAAAGGAGTTGCTTACCGCTTCAGCCCTAGTGTGCAATGAAACATTTGGAATGTATGTAGAAGCACCATTTTAGGGGCAGTTGTGTAACTCATTCTATGACATTTGTTTATTTCACACACACAGTGACTGGTTTGAATGACCACTCAATCATCTGATAGGGGATTGACTGTATGTCCAAATACTGGAAAAAGCAAGGAAATACTTGTTTGCTTTTTAAATAAATCAATAAATCAGAATCTTCATGTTTAAATTTATTATGAAGCCTTCAATCCATTTTGGAACTGCTTCCTGGCTTTCGCTCAGAGCAGTGTGCCATGAGCGTACACCACGAGTGGTGACTCAACCAGCCTGTAGGCCAAACATGGCTCACACTACAGCTGATTTTTATTTTCCCCTTTCCAATTCTTCTCTCCAGCCCACAGATCCAGTCATTACCCTGAAGTTTAGAAGGAGTATTCAGGGCCACAGTGGCGGGGGGTGGGGGGATGAGAGAGGAGGGACCAGAGATGAGAGCATGACCTCTCAAGGTTAGGGGCTAGATCTACAGCTTCAAATTCATGATCCAGACCCTCCACTCCTTTCCTCTGCTCAGAACACCCCCACAACAATCTCCATAGTCCATGTCCGCCCATAATACCTGTACTAATTTCCAAATTAGCAAAAAAAGGGTAAGGTTTACCACTCCTGGTATACATGATACTTAATATTTTGATTTTCACCCACTTAAGCATCTGCTACCTACACCTGATTTACGGTGAAAGGGCCAAGTACCTAGTGAACTGGTCCTTTGGAAGTATACATTCTGCTTACAGCAAGGTTATGTTTGGTTGATGTGCGAGGAATTTGGGGTGGGGGGGATATGTTTAAGAGAAAAGGAGAAAGTCATTGGTGTTAGTGCTATAACTGCTATCCATATCATAGGTGTAGTATATTCTGTTCTCCTTCGTAACATGTAGGCATTTTCACTTTCAAGGCAACCTTGAAAGAGAGCCAACACATGCCTTTGGGAGACCAGTCATCCCAGAGTTATTAAGGACAGTCAACATAAAGGAACTCAGGGGGATGCAATTTAATTTGGTCTCTGCATAGACATACAACTTTGGGTCAGGTCTCCTTTACTTCTACCACCTCTCCCTCTCCACCTATGTGTCAACTATTGTCAGCCCTTCCGCAGGTGGTCAACATTTTCTTCCATTACTAAAAAGTCTATAGATACTAGGCCCAACCTTTTATTCCTAGGTTCTGCAATACCCCTTATTTGTGAGGGCAAACACTCCTCCAGTAGATGGACCTTTAAACTGAGTAACTTCACACCCTCTCATCAGATGTTTATGAAACAAAATCCCTGGAGTTAACATGGAATCTGGTAAAATCAAGCAGTTAGAGTAGAAGGGCTTATGTACACAATTTAATGGAAAAACCTACACTAAAACAAGGCAGAAGAAAATTATACAGAGGATAAAGCAATATATTTAAATAACATAGCTCCATACAGTAAAAGTTGCTAAATGATAGATTACTGCAACTAGATGTAAATATACGTATTTTCGCATTCCGTTATTGAACTGGTTTCAGCAAATAAATGCCTCTTGCAACAGACGCCTCTCGGTGTAGAATAAATAGCATTTGGATTGTACATGAGCAATGAAACCACATTAATGGGCAATATTTAAAACATTAGTCTCAATCAGGCGATACCTGTTTCGTCCAAGAATTACACGTTTGACAAGGCAACATCCTAATGCAAATTTAACAGAGCATTATTTCTCTATTTAATATAATTTCCCTCAGTCCACACACAGAAGGCCAGGTTTGCTTACAGAAGTACTTCACAGGGTAAGCAGTGATCTGATGTGCTGGCATTATGTGTATTGAAGTCTCTCATCCAATGCTGTCAAGAGGTCTTTGGAGGCCTGGGGGAAAATACCATGCCATTCCATCTTCCCCAGGGCCTCCCTTTATGGTTTTATTAATGGTATGTAAGGGATAGACACACTGAGACCTGGATCAAACTATCTCAACCCTCCTTCTCCCTGGCTCTGCTCCCATTTCCCCTATTAGCCTGATTTCTGAGCTATTTAAATGCCCTCTAAGGTAACTGGTCACCAATGTTTCTCAAAATTTCAACTTATAAGCATGAATGTTTAAATCAATGAGATTATTTAGATGCTTTTAGTGAGGGATGAGGAACCTTTTCACCTCCCATTAGCCACTTTGAAAATTAGTACAAATTCCATAGGCTGGATAGGAGTGGGGATGAGTGTGCTCAAGATGGGGGAGGGGGGAGGAAAGAGGGTCCAGATCAACCATTTATGCCATAGATCCATCCCCTATGATTGAGTCCATCCTCTAATGTTTTATCTGTTCTGTATGATCATGCTCTTCTGATGCTTGATGAGAGGGACTGAATGTATGGGTCAGATGCAGGCATTTGAAAGTGGTCCAATAAAAGCCAGCAGGTTGTTTGGTCCACGTGGGCCCTGTGACATGGGGGCTTCCCAGGCCTCCCAAGGCTCTGGGATGCTGTATGGGAATCAGCTCATTCACTCCTGTCCACAATTACTGAGGCTGACCCAGTCAGGGTAAGGCACACTCCAGGGTCTTGCAGTAGTGGGCATCCCTAGTCATGGTCCTCTAACCACCCCTTTAGCCAAGTATACACCTCCAGTTATATAGCAGTTCAATGGGGCTAAATCCCTTATTAGACTTAGGACCCATCTAGGTCAGATAGAGTCCTTGCAATTATAAAAGGCTCAGCCTCGCAGAAGCCCGAGACCCTCTGGGTCTATTTATAGTCCTAGTGGCTAGAGGTGTGCACCAGGGGCCCATGTCATTTTTGTTTTTTTGTTTTCATTATTGAAATCTGTCATTTTTGTTTTTGTAAATATCAAATTGTCATTTTCGTTTTCCATTGGTTTCAATGTAAAAACACATTTCTGGATGTAACATTTTTGTTTTTAAGTATATTTGGATAACACATGGAGTGCTTGTACCTCCAATGGAAGGCATTATGTGTACCAAATTCCAAAAGGCTTGGATAAAGGAATCCAGTTTTAGAAGCGGTTGAATTATTTTATTTGGCAAAAACCTTCATATGCATTCTTAGATGTAACTTCTTTTCCTCACATTTAATGTAGATGAAACTTGGCATGTTTACACCCCTTCCCATATTTACTAACTCTGCCAACTGTCATATGGATTGGATAAAGGGGCCTGATGGTATAAGAAAATGACTTATATCTGACATCTTTGCAGTCCAACCAGTGTACATGAAATTTGGCATGTCTGTATATAAAAATTTCCCAATAATCTCTGCCAAATATTAGAAAGATGTGATAAAGGGTCCAATTTTATATGTCTGCATAGCATATGCAGAGAATGAGCCTATGCCAGGGATTCTCTTACGTGTCACAGTGGTATAAGATCAGTTTGTGATGCTAATTGGCCAGCAGAAATGTCAACCAAATATCCTCCTTCTGTGTTATGACCATCCCAACATCTCTCCCCCACTTGTTACTGGGAAGTCAGAAGCATCTGTTTAGGAAAGAGCCAATAGAGATTCCCTTATGTCCTCTGCCACAGTGCTGCATTGTGATGATAATTGGCCAGCCTGGATGTGTAAACTGTCTCTCTTGATTTCTGGGATGCTGTCCCCAAGTCCCAGTTATGTCCCTTATGCCTGCCTCGAAGTCACTACCAATTGGTCCTGTAAGCTAGAAACATGCAGTAATTAGCCAGTGAATGTGTCTGTCAGTCTTTTGGGTTACTCCACATCCTCCCTCCTACAGTCTCTCTCCACCTTCCATGCAGGGTGCCTGCCTCTGACTGACACTGAATGTGCTGCTATTTATCTGAATAATGGTCTTCATGGGGACAACATCAATTGCTTATAAATTTGGTTTCCTTTATCAAATTGTCATGTAGCTTGGCTGGGATTACAGGGAAGATAAATGATACATTCCTGCCAAATGCCCTGTAAACAGGGTGGAATATAAACATGTTACAGCTGGAAATGTATTTTCATGTTAATGTCTTACACCATCAGGACCCTTTATTCAATCTTTCTGAAAAGAATCTGGAGTGTTAAGCTTTTGGAGGGACATAATATTTACAGGTTTCATGCAAATTGGATGCAAGATAATGATGTTCTAGCCATGATTGTGTATGAAGCTTTTCTTAAAATCACAACATTCAATTGTTTCTAAAATTGGTTCCCTGTATCTAGTCATTTTGAAATTCAGTACACATAGCACCCTACATTGGGGGTACACTCCAAGTTTCATAAGAATTTAATATGAAACACAAAAGTTATAGCAAGAAATACATTTTTCAGTTTTTCCCCTTTATTTAAAAAACAAAATGTTGTTTTCATTTCTATTTTCATTATTATTATTTGTTGTTTCCATTATTGCAATAACAATGGGTATTTTCAGACGTTACGAGACCACGCTCAACCACAGTCAATACCCTGTGGTTGGGAATGGCCTCGTAACGTCTGTTGGGGAACCAGAAGTTCCCCCCCAGATGTTAACCATGGTCAATCACGACAGGAAATCACATTCACCACACGATCGGCAGAACCGGCGGGTCATCGCGTGGTGAATGTGATTCCCCACCGTGATGAAGGGACCGATCTCGTCTGGATGGAAACCACGGCGCAGAATCCTCAGCAGGATTCTGGGTTGTGGTCAATTTGAGTGGGCGCTGCGGCCACATTGGCCGCGGTGCCCGCCCGTCTTCCCAGAGGGTGGGCGGCGGGGGAGCAGGACCGTGTGGCCGCACATTGCCCCGCACGGCCCCGCCCCCTCCCCGATTCCCTGCCGGGATCATCTGGCACATCTGTTGGACGTGACGGGCTGATTCCGGCGGAGAATCTGAAGAGTAATTCTGTGACGGGGCAAATGCTGTCCCGTCTCGTCTGAAATCACCCAATAATGAAAAAAACACAATTTTCATTATCATAGTTGTAATAACAAAAATGACATGCACACCCCTCCCACATGGTGTATTCAAGGCTCCTGCTAGTCCTCTCCATGGTTGAGCGTCTATTTTGAAATTATTTGTTCTTTAGGATCAGTACAGTGATGACTCAGATGAAATAGTGCCAAGAAAGCTATTTTATTATATACACAGCATAAAAGATAAAAGTACACAGCATAAAACATATATACAAAGCATCTTACATCCCTTTCTGCAAGCCAGAGAACCCCAACAACAGCTGTGAGATGATCCCCAGGTGATCCCCAGGTTCTGCCGCTCCCCCTCAGTATGTCTGCAGAGTGGCCAGCAATGAAGTTTCCATGTGGGTCCCTGGCTGCTTTGTCTTATAGTATTCTGCCTTCACAAACCTATTAGGCAAACACTGCGCATGTGCTAACAATTAACCATTGCCTCCCTTTGGCCTGAGTCATTCAGCTCCCAATTAAGGAGCCTTTCTCTGGGTGCTGATAAGCGCTTCTCATAACATTACAGCTTTGGCCTTGGTATTCTGAACAACAATTTATACAATACAGCATAGGTTGCCAAAAAGACATGCTTACAACTCATGACATACAAGATGGATTCTTAAAGCAAAAGTAGGCTGAATGAGATATATAAGGGTTCACTAACTGGCTCCACTGGTGTACATAGGCCTTCTGCAATCTTTCACTACAGCTCCATTGTCCATGGGGGTTCCTGGAGAAGGCGGAGTCAGCATGTGGAGGGAGCTTCCACTCCTATCTCCTTCTCCTATGATCAACCACAGCAGACTGAGTTCAGGCCCTTTATAGGCCTTGACCATGCTCAGTTTCATACAGCTTCTCCTGAGCTCTAAGTCCACTGACATACTCAGAGGCTTCCCTGAGCTCAACTGAGCGTGCCCAAGGTCTTAGATTCAGGAGGGCTTCAGAGCCGCAAACAGGAATGCTCACAGGCTAATGCCTGGCGATATAGCTGCCTGGCAGCAACAGTAGTAGGGTTCCTTCAGAGTCAGAGAAGCCACTCTATTACAGCCCCCCTTCTGGGGCACACTACTCTAGCATGCATATACATTCTATTTTTGTCTGGGCAATGGGCCTCCCAGACTCATAGACCCTGGTGTGTCTGCGCCTGCTGTACCAGTTGTTGGGGATGGGACTCGGGGGGAGGGGGGGGGGAGTATTTCCACTTTGGTTCTTTCAGTTTCAGTTCTTCATGATTTTGAGATCTAATTTCAGTTTTGATTGTTTCAGGTTTTAACATTTTATTTGTTCACCCATTGAAGTAAATGGGTATTTTTAGATGTCCTGGGGCCAACTGGCTGTGACACAGAAACTACCCTTTGATTCCACACCGGGGCCACCGTGTCACAGGCTAACAGATGCGGTGACCGATCCTAGCGGGGAATCTGGGAAGGGGGCAGGGCTGTGAGGAACAATGTGCGGCTGCACAGCCCTGCCCCCCCACACTGCCCCGGCTGCCCGCCCTCCAGGAGATGGGCAGGTGCCCCCCCGCATTGACCATGGCCCAGAATCATGCCGTGGATTCTGGGCCATGGTCAGGGGACAGACGTTACTGTCCCCTTCATCACGGGGGGGAGGGGAGGAATCTCATTCACCACGCGATTAGGGATGGTCCGGCCAGGACCTCCGGTTGCACGGTGAATCTGATTCCCCCCGTGATTCACGGGGGTGAACATCTGGGGGGAGAACTTCCATTCCCCCCCATCAGATGTTTTGGAATTACTTTCACCCTGTGCAGATTCACTGTGATCTCGTAATGTCTGAAAATACCCCATGAGAACAAATGGGGGGGGGGGAATCAATGTAAAAAAATAAAATTAAACCACAATTTTGGTTTTAAAACAATTCTTTCCTTTTGTTAAAAAAAATCCCAAACTGAAATTCCCACCTATATCGGTTATAGCTATGCTCCTGCAACCTAGCCACAGTCTGGACTTTTCTTCCCCCACACCCACTCTGAAAGTTTGCTTGTGGCTCTCAGACTACTCACACTGTTGCACAGGGCCCCACCAAGAAGCAAGTTTTCAGAGTGGGCAGCAGTGGCGTGCTGAACCTGCCCAGCCCCCACTCCCAGTTTTAACCCTCTTTTCCTCATGGTAGTCCTGCTGCCATGGGGAAGGGGTTCACTGGAGCCAGGGAGGAGACACTAGATTTGTGGGAGGAAGTGGAGGTTGGCCAAGAGGAGAACCAACCAACCTCCTTGTCATTGGAGGGTCCATAAGCAGCCCACCACAGCCTTCTATACCAACTGTGTAAGGTAATTTCTCTGAGAGTTATACATGAGCATGCTCACAAGTAGGAGCCTTCCCAGCATTGTATTCCCCCTATGCCCACACAAGCACAAAGTCAGGCAATATGGGGTTGGAGGGTAAGGCATATTTACTTATCTTGTCAAGTAGGGTAAAGTTAGTTTGGAGGTGCTATTTTTTTTTTTTTAAATGTTTGTGAGAACAGTACCTTAAGGGTTGCATGTGACTCCTGATTAGGATAGTCTAAGGGTGATTTCAGATGTTACGTGGTCAAAGGCCACCACAGTCAATCCCCTGTGGTGGCAGCGACCACGTAACGTCTGTTGGGGGAAACGAATGTTTCCCCCCAGATGTTACCACGGCAGGGAATCACATTCGCCGCGTGAGCAGCTGAAGCTGCGGGGCCAGAGGTCGTTGCGCAGCGAATGTGATTCCCCGCCGTGGTGACCCCTGCCATCACGTCTGGAAAGCGGCCACGGGTTGAAATCCCCACAGGGATTTCGGCCCATGGCCAAAGCGGGCGAGCACTGTGGTGGCATTGGCCGTGGCACCCGCCCGTCTCCCCAGAGGGTGGGCAGCGGGGAGCGTGGAGGGGGCGGGGCTGTGTGGCCGCATGTTGCACCACGTGGTCCCGCCCCCTCCCCGATTCCCCGCCGGGATCCGCCGGCACGTCTGTTACGGCGTGACGGGCAATTCAAAATTCATTTCATGATGGGGCGAATCTGCCCCGTCACGTCTGAAATCACCCTAAAACCCGCCAAGCAATGAACTCAGCTGTCTTACCTTCATCACTCTGACCTGCAACAGTGTGCAGTTACAGCAGCAGCAAGCAGGCAGCTCTACCTCTCTCAACCCTGCCCTGTACCACTCCTTTGCATAAGTCTGTACAAGAGCAGAATATGGGCCCTCCCTCACATCAACATATGTTCTGTGAAGGAACTGCTAAGTATGACCACTCTAGCTAAAATATTAAATGATCTTTCAGTGTGTTGTGCCAGTTTACTAGAAAATAAAACATATACGTTTAAAAATAAATAAATATGGGTCATTGTGCAGTTTCTTGCAGTAATCTAAAGGAACACTAAGTACAGCAAATGAGCAAGTTCCACAGTGCAGTGCTCCTAAAATGGCATCTGACTTGCCAGGAATTTGGAACAGGTGGTGAGCAAAGTGTACCACTAATTACCCTGAGGCAAAGCATGACTCTTCAGTGTGGCTTGTTGCATATCACAAAGAGTTGAAGCTTTGCATTTATCAATGCACAAAAGCAACAGTAACAGAATTTTTCAGACTAAGTGTTATTGAGTAAAATATTAGGAGTCCTTGATAGTGGACCTTGCTTCCCAGGGCTGGATAAAAGCAAATTTAGACCATGCAACCATACAGGTTTCTATACGTAGGGCCTCAATGCATGGGAATAATGAATAAATAAAATAAATAAATCATTTAATGTATATTTATTTAACAAAGCCCTCCTGCTCCAGGCAGCTCACAGTGGCTTACACAAGGCAGAGCGGATGACATCACTGTGAAAAGCAATGGTGTAAGATACAGGCCCGTGGAGCACTAAGCCGATGGAACCATTGCCTATGGTTGGCCTGCAGAAATTCAGCTGGGGCCCACAACACAAGGGGCCAAAGAAAAAAACTGAAGTAACATACTTAACATATGGGTCTACAATGCAGAGAGCCCTAGTGACTGAAGAGGATGTTGTGTTTAACTTATCAAAACTTAATTATAGTAACATCTCTTTTTCTAATGAATGGAGTCAGTGCTGGTGATTGGTTCTACTCATTCCTGTCAGAGACGTCACAAAGGGTGGTTATGGGCAGTTGCTCACCATCATCTTGGGACCTCCTTTGTGAGATCCCACAGATTTCCATTTAATCTCTCTTGTTTAATGTATATTTGATGCCACTAGGCAAGATTGTGCACAGACTTGAAATTGTCCATCTCTTTCATCTGTTCTTTCTTCCATCTGACAAGGGTCTAAGTCTCATTGCTACAGTGGTTGGCTTCCACTGGGACTGGATACAGATGAGCCAGTTGAAGTTGAATTCAGATAAGGCCAATGTGATGATGATTTGCAGACAGGCTTATAACTTAGGGGGATATAGGGAAACCTATCCTTGATGGGGTCCAACCTACTTTGGTCTCTCTGGTTAGTAGCTTTGGAATGCTCTTCAACCCATTGCTACATCTGCAACTTCAGGTTTCAGCATTGGATAGGAGTGCTTTCAACAAATGCTATCAGGTGAAAAGTCTGTGACTCCTCCTTTGGATTATTTCACCATCCATGCCTTTGCAATCTTGAGGCTAGACAAATGCAACGTGTTCTATATTGGGCTTACCCTTGATGACTTCTCAGAGACTGCAGCCAGTCAGCCAGCCATAGGGGTGGCAGGGATTTGCTGGTGCTCGATCATCAGGAGTACACTGCACCGGTGTTTGAAATCTGCAGTGGCTTACAATAGCTTTCCTAGAACAATTCAAGGCATTGTTTTTCATCTATAAAGCCCCAGATGTCATGAGCCCTACATAACTGAATTTTCCTCTAGACTCCATTGTGATGCTTAAAATCCCCTAAAAATGATCTTTTGTTGTAGGAACCTATTGCACAATGATGGAACTAGCAAAAGTCCATAGAAAGGCTCTTTCTGTGGCTGTTTCAGACATCTGGAACTACCTTCCAATTGATATTTCCCCAAACGTTTTTTTGAAGCAATTCAAGCAACACCTTTCTATTCTGCAGGCAGGATAGGTTGTGGGGAGAAAGTAGAATGTACATTCTGTAGATAACTAGGAGGAGAATGTCAGGTGTTATTCTATATTATTTTATAATGTACATTTCTAATTTTACACTTATTGTATGTGTTTTAATTTGCATCGTGTTATCTTAATTTGTGTACATGAGCCCTTGGGATAGTTAAAAATCCAAATATATAACAATAATACAGTTCAAGTTCTGCATTTACAAGAAACCTACTAATCTTAGGAATGCATGTCTCTCTCTAGTGTGAGTAGGGACCTGGGTGTTCTGCCAGGCTTTTGGTGAGGGAGATGGATGAGGGGTGGGGGGACTGGGTGAAGGTGGGAAGTGGTCTGGTTTTTTTTGTTTCCATTTAATGATGTTTTATTATATGTTGTATTTATTGTTTCTTTTATGATATTTTATTGGTATATTTTCTATGTTTTGTTAGCCTCCCCAAGCTGCTTTAGCAAGAGGGGCAGGATAAAAGTCTATGAAAGAATTAGATACCTGCCTAGGCATACAAGCACACCTGCAGGAATGCGTCTCATCTCTAGAAGTGAGGTAGTAGCCCCTTATAACTCCATCTGAACTCCAGATCACTGGCAGATTTTTAGATGACTGGAATTTCTGTCCCCAATCATCTAGTGTGTGGGGAAGGGTCTGTTTGTACACAACTGCATTGTGTAGAACAAATTGTATAATGTTATGTACACTCACATTGTTAACACTTTATTGTATTAAATTTGTATACATGTAAAGCACAGACATAAGGCACTGTGAAAAAATTGTATGTTGTCGAATTATGATAAGAAATTCATGTTTATAATGGGAAAATGTGAAAGTTTAGTTACTGATTAAAATGAATATAAGTATGTATGGTAAGGAAATAAGTACATATATTACATGTATGTTGATGATGATAAAATGTTAAATATTAGTCAAATTTTGAAATAATTTCAATTTTTTGGGCATTTATGTTTTGTTGCAATGTTTGGAGTTGAAGGTTTTTTGAGTTGTAATTGTCCAGATTTTATTTTTTTAATTTGAAGAAAACTTTTGTGCATTTAAGGTTTTTTTAAACTGTTACTTTTTTTGTTTTGGTTAATTTTCTGGTTTTGTGTGATGT
>QEPC01011396.1:1652638-1666769 GCA_003113815.1 Sphenodon punctatus
CTATACCAAAAGATGTTTTAAAGTATTTATAAAGGGGAACTGCTTGCAATGGATTAGGAAGACAAACTACTGGGAGAGGGAGACTTCTGGAAACACCTGCTGACAGGATCAGTGGCTAGCTTAGAAGGAATCGGAAGGTGGGAGGGCAATGACTTTTGTTACTTGCTGCGACCATCTTACCACAAGTCCCATTAGCTCTGTGCAGCCTAGCCCCATACTAATAGCAGACTGCGAAGTCAGTGGTTTGAGGAAAAGAGGGATGGTGATTGGGCAGGCTGGCTGCTCGTCCAAGCCTCTCCACCCCTGGCACCAGGAAGTCTGCTCCTCAGCTCCCCCTCCCCCCCGCCCTCCCTGGGCCTGCCATCCAGGTTTTTCATGCCCAAACTCAACCAAATGTGGCCGAACTGTTCGGGGGTTTGACGTTCGGTTCAGATTTCTGGTTTGGGCATCTGAAGTGGCTGAGTTGTGGTTGAACTCCAAATGTCCGAACTGCATTTGCACATCCCTATCCCCTACTATGCTGCACTCTTCAGAGCTTAGCTGGGACCCAGAAGTAAAGTATCTGAGTTGGAAGGGGAGCAGGGAAGCCTATTCCCAACTGTGTGCAACACTCTTAAAAGTCCCAGTTTCCACCCCAATTAGAAGTGCACTATGTGCTGTCCTGATATCAGTCCTGCTGGAAATGGAAACTGGTTACAGAGTTGCACACAACTGCAAGAGGCTTTTCTACTCTCCTCTCCTCTTGGATAATTTACTGTTGGGTCACAGCTAAGCTCTTCAGAGTGCAGCATATCAGGGGAGGCAGAGAGTAAGCCCAGCTCTTTGAAGAATGCAGAAGGAGGCAGCGAGTAGCCACCCAACCAGAGGCCAGCAGCCCCACAATATTCAGTCTTACTCCCAATCTAATAAGAGTGGTGCCACTCATTGTGAGATTGCAAATGAGGCTTGGAAGTTTTGCGTCCATAAATTCATGAGAGTTGGCAACACTGCTATCTTCATTGCATGAGACTTGCGTTCCCCCAATGCAACATCCATGCCGACACCAGTCGTGTAGGAGCAGAGCATGACAGCCATGGCAACCATACGCCTGTCTCAGAGAGTTGTGGGCCCCACACGTGTTGGAGGACATACCCTGGCGTGATACTTTGCACTGGCCTTGAGGCGGGGGATCCGTTAGTCGGAGAGGTGTCAACAGTACCCTTGTTGTGGATAGATCATTATCTCCTCCAGGCCAGTAACCTGGTGCATGGTGGCCCCCTTGAGGGTGCAGAACCAGTTAGGTTGGTTTGCCCCTGAAGGCTTATGGAACAAGAAAGGTTCCAGATAGTTCTAGGGGATGTTTTATCTGATCTCAATGGCTGCTCCCTCGATGACCTCGTGTCCATGTGGACCCTTGTGCTGGCAGAGGCCATTGTCTGTGTGTTCCCCAGACATCCGCTCTCAAATTGCCAACAACGCAGATCCCCATGGTATACGGAGGATGTGCGGTGGATGAAGTGGGAAGGACAGCGATTAGAGTGATGGTGGCATCACTCGGGTACTGAAGTTGACTGATTGCGGCATAGAGTCTGCCTACATACCTATGCCATTGCGGTTCAGACAGAAAAGGTTTTCTTTGCTGCCCTTATTGTGTCCGCTATGTCCCACCTGGCTGAGCTGTTCCAGGTGGCGAGAGGACTGGTCCATCCGGCCTCCCTCCGCCTGGACTTAGAATCATCAAATGCTCACTGTGATTTGTTTGTGGACTTTTTTGCGGATAAAATTTGCTCAAATTCACCACAGTTTTGACACAACACAGTGGGTGTGTTGTGAGGCGTCCTGTTTTGTGGGATAAATTTCAGGTTGTGTCACCCTTGAATGTGGGAGTTGCCCTTGGAACTGTTCGAGCCACTTATTTTGAATTAGATCCATGCCTGTCCTTGATCCAGCCAGCTCAAGGCCAGCGGGAAGACATTTGGGCCATTGCTGGTGGGGATAGTCAGCACCTCCCTTGGGAAGGGCAGGGTGCCGGACTACCTCAAGGAGGTGGTGGAGTGGCCCCTTCTCAAGAAACCATCATTGGACATTGGCGTACTGGCCAGCTATCGGCCGGTCTCTAACCTTCCCTATTTAGGGAAGGTTCTTGAATAAGTGGTGGCTCGACAGCTTCAGGAGCTTTTGAACCAGGTCAACTTTCTTCATCTGTCACAGTCGGGCTTTTGTCCGGGTTATGAAACAGAGACTGCGCTTGTGGCCTTGGTCGATGACCTCTCCCGTGAATTGGACCAGGATCACTCGACCCTGTTGATCCTGTTAGATCTCTTGGCTGCATTTGATACTGTTAATCATGAGTTGTTGGTGATTCAGCTGTGGGACCAGGCAAGGAATAGCGGGACTGTTCTTGAATGGTTCAGCTCTTTCCTGGCTGAACAAACCCAACGTGTGGTAGAGGGTGAATTTTCATCTTCTCCCCGGGGCATCACATGTGAGGTTCTCTAAGGTTCCATTCTATCCCCTCTCTTGTTCAACATGTATATGCAGTCTTTGGGGGGAGGTTTTAGGGAGTTTGGGGTCAATATGCTGATGACACCCAGCTATATCTCTCATTTTCATCAGACACAGGTCCATCAGTCTTGGTACTTACCCAGTGTTTGTCAGCTGTGGGGGATTGCATGAGGGTGAGCCACCTGAAATTGAATTCTGACAAGACAGAGGTGGTGGTTGTGGGGAAAGCCGAGGGAGGGATGGCCCCATCATTGATGGGGTCCGTCCTCCCCTGGTTTCTCAGGTCTAGAATTTGGGTGTGCTCCTGGACCCGCAGCTCTGACTGGATATCCAGGTAGCAACTGTGCTGAAGCGGGCATTTCGCCAGCTACATCTGGCATGCTGGCTTAGGCCGTATGTCTCGGACTTGGATCTGGGCACAATCATCCATGTTTTCATTACCTCGAGACTTTTATAGACATAGGGTGAAAACAGACATGACGCTAACCACCCTTTAACCACCCTTGGTGGTCATTTATGCATGTTTCAGAGCTAGATAGGGAACCAATACAGCCCTGCAACATGCATAAATAACCACCAAGGGTGGTTAAAGAGTGGTTAGCGTCATGTCTGTTTTCACCCTTAGAGAAGGCTTTTGATTCGGTTTGTAGGGAACGCCTTTGGGTAAAGCTGAGAGCACTAGCTATTGAACCCAGACTTTTGTATCTACTGATAAAATTTCATGAGGGTAACTCATTGCAGGTGCGTTTTAATACGCAGAGTACTCTATCCCAAGCAGTACAGGTTCGAGTAGGTGTGAGGCAGGGCTGCTTATTGGCTCCAGCACTTTTTAACCTGTTTTTGAATGTTTCTGTGCATGCCATAAAGACAATTGACACTCATCCCCCGAAAATCGGTGATTGCTAAATCCCTTTACTCCTCTACGCAGATGACACCATTTTGATCTCCCAGAACATTGTAGGTCTGCGTAGATCATTCCAAGTGTTTGGGGTCTACTGCCAGGCCGAATAGTTAAAGATTAACTTTTCCAAAACCAAGGTCCTGATGGTAGGGTCTAGAGGAGTCCGTAAGCTTCACCAATGGGTAATTGGCACCAATGTCATCAGCCAGGTCCAAAGTTTTAAATACCTAGGGGTGATTTTTTTTTTTTCCCCCGGGGGTTGGAACGGCCATTTCCTGGCTGCTCAAGTGCTTGCCAAGAAAACGTCTATGGCAATTACCAAGTTCTTTTTTGGCAAGGGGGGGAAATTGGTACTCCTGGCTCTACACTTATTTAGAGCCAAGGTCATTAGCCAGCTCTTATATGCATTTCCTATTTGGGGGTGCTCTTTTCTATCTCAGTTGGAAACTTTACAAAACAGGTTTTTGTGGCTGATTCTAGGTGCCTCCAAGGGGACCCCGCAGGTGATCCTGAGAGCTGAGGCCCTCTGCCTCCCATTTATGCCCTTCAGGCTCTGATTATCTACTGGGTTAAGGTGGCTTTATGCCCACCACGTGAGGATTCCCTCTTAGCCTTGACCTTGGAGTCTGACTTAGGGGACCCTTGGACGCAGGCAGTAGAGCGGGAGGTTCGGCTTTTAGGGTTCTCACCTGAAAGTCTTATCTATTTAGGACCGGTGGCTGCCCAGAGCCTAATCAAAAGACGTGTGCATGACCAGACCCTCCAAATGGAGGGGGAGCACCTGTCTGTGCAGAAGTTGGCCCCTATTTATAAACCACTTAACCCTGTGGATCACTGGCAAGACGCCAGTGAGCGCACAGCCTTTCTCAAAATGAGAATAAATATTTTCCCCTCGGCGGTACTGTTAGGCCGTTATATGAGGATCCCATGGGTGTTGCGCCTATGCCCCTTATGCCATCTGGGGGAGGTAGACACCACAGATCATATGCTTTTCCAGTGCCCCACTTTGGTAGGCCCTAGATGTAAATTTCTGGGGAGGCATCTTCTACATTCCGTCTCACCACCAATGGATACCACGAGGCTATTGAGTCCCTATGACACAGAACTAACTAGATCTGTGGCTACATTTTGTGTAGTGATCCAAGGCATTCGGCAGTCATTCCTGGGAGCCCATTGAAAGTTAGTATTTATTTCTAAGGCCTAACGCCTCCCCCGCAGGCTGTTTGGCCTCGGTCATCTATGCCATCGAGGTCACGTGGTCGTTGTCCCCAATTGGGTGGGGGCAGTCTTGTTCTGCCTTAGGGGGGTGGGACGGTATTGGCATAGTCTTATTTTTAATTTAAGTGTTGACTTTCCCTAGTTTCGGGGTATAATTTATTATGTCCTTTTGATTTCTTCTCAGAGAATGTATTTTAATTTGTATTTTTAATTTGTATTTGTGTTGTTTATTGCCAAGTTGGGTTTTCTGCCAGCGAGGTATGAGTGTAAAGTTGTTAAGGCTTCGGCCAAACAATGAACTTTGAACCTCGAGACTGGACTGCTGTAACGCGCTCTATGTGGGGTACCCTTGTTGCTGGTTCGGAAACTGAAGCTGGTGCAGAATGCAGTCGTCTGTCCCCTGACTGGGATGGAACGATGCGAGCAAATGACACCAGTGCTTTGCTCTCTGCACTGGCTGCCGATAGACTTCTGGGACCAATTCAAGGTGTTGGTGTTGACCTTTAAAGTCCTAAATGGCTTGGGACGCACCTACCTGCAGGACCGCCTCACCTTCCAGCTCCTGGATCGGCCCCTGCGGTCAGCCACGGGTGCTCTCCTTGGGGTCCCCCAGGTTTTCTGGGTGTTGACCATGAGGAGGGTGTTCTCTGTGGCTGCGCCGTGACTGTGGAACTTCCTCCCATTGGAGGTCCACTTGACCACCGACCTCCCCTCTTATTAGACAGTGTAATACCTGGCTGTTCCATCGGGCATTTACCGAGGGAGATGGGGTGGGTTAGGGTGGATTGGTATGGGGTGTTTGGGGATTTTAGGCTGTTTTAATTTATATGTATTTTAATATGTTTTTTAAATGTTGTTAGCCATCCTGAGATGCCTGTGGCGCATAAATTTTAATATAAATAAATAAATAAATAATGCTTTGCAACCTTTTTTCAATAAAAGTGTATGAGTGCAATCAGAGAGGAGGTTATGGGAGTGGGGGCATGTGTGTATATGCATGCAAATGGCTATGGTGGTTCTGTATGCAAGTAGCTACAGAGGGGATATGACTGAGCATTCATACACAAGCGATTACTGCAGGATGACATGGATATGGGTGCACATAAAAGCAGCTACAGTAAGAGGGTATGAAATGGAGCATGACTGTGTACGTGACTATGGAAGGAGACATGGGTGTGTGCCCAACTGACTATGGGAGGGGGATGAGCATGTGTGAAAGCAGCTATGGGGAAGGAGTATGTTGCTACCAGAGTGCCATGGGTGTCAACATATACCTGCACGTTGTTTCCCCTCAAAAGGGTCATATTTCTAAACCTACATAAAAATGTGTTTAGTTTAACCTTATTTGGTAAATATCATCTTGGTTGGTTGCAGAAGGTAGCATATTGGTCTAAAAGTGAGGAAAGAATAGTCCATACAGCCCCAGATTTTCAATGTATTTGGCTTACACATCACAGCTTAACTTTGAACAAGACATGTCATGGGAACAAGTTCCACGCATAAATGCACACCAGGACATATAGCCCCAAGAACAAGGAAATATGAAGCCAAAGGACTATGAGCCTGAATTGCAGTCACTGTGTAATAGGGTCTAAAGGTTATGGGGTGAACTTAGCAACCAGTAATATGGTGATTCATTGTCCATTGATCATCCTCTTCTACCACTTCAGATCTTGTATTCTCTACGTGAGGAATATAGTAATGAGGGTGTGGAAAGTACAGAGGGGCTCCTGCTGGCCAGAGTATGTGCATGTTGTACTATTGCTTTTATGCCTACCTTGGAGACCATCTTGTGGAGCTTAAGAATCTGTCTCCCAAGTTCTCAGTGTATCTTGCGAAAGTGCCTTAGACTCCTGCAGAGAGGGTTTACTGTAAAGGTGCTCCAAAAAAAAGTTAGCATTCAAATTATTCCTGCAGGCACCGAAGGAAATGGAGAGGATGGCTTGTAAATTTATTAGCAGGGCAAATATGTATTGTAACCTGAGGCAGCAAGTTAATAAAGCTCTTCATTTAAAGGGAGATAATAACATTTGTCTAGAGTGAAGTGCTTTATTGAATTGCTATAATGCAGTATTGGAGGCTGTCAATAGATGACGACATGTTTTGTTTCTGTACGGACTATGCACAGGGGATGACACTTGAGGAGAAGGATTGAGAGGGGTTGTGGAGCCAGAGAAAAGCAGATGCTGAGAACTGGCGCCTCTATATATACAATTTTATTGTGCTTTGATAAAGTCTGGTAGCAAGCCTCTTGTCTCAGATGCCACCTGTTCAAATATGGTGTGTTGTGTACCTGGGTACAAAGCTGGGGGGTGGAGGGGTGAATCATCCACAGGTGCATGATGTACATCTCTCATCTTTCTCACCCAAACACAAACAGAGGGACCCTGAACACAACATTCTGTTTATAATGGCATGAGATCATCACAGTCAAGGCTGATTTTAATCCTGCTTTTTAGTTTGTTGATGATTCTTGAGGCTCTGAGCTCTGTGCTGATGAATAGAAGATAGAAATAGATGAGACGTTTCGAATCCACCTGCTGTGGGTTGATCTACAAGGCCCTCGTTTGCAGTGAGTTCACAAGAGGAGGATGGAATCTAAGCACAGAATTTGCCTTACAAGACAAGGGAGAATTCTGTGGGGGGGTTGTTTGTTTATTTATTTATTTGTTTGTTTATAGTACACCACCCCTCTCACCGTGGCAACTTAGAGCGGCTTACAATTTAAAAAATAGAATAAAATAAAAACAATTACAAAAACATAAATTGTATTACAATTTTGTAAAATGTATGCAACCCCAGCTACAGCATAAAAGAAAAAAGCAAAGAATATTCTCAACCCATCCCACCCCCCTGTCAAATGCCTGGCAGAAGGGTTACAGTTCCACTGGAAGGCGAGAAGGTTAGGGCTGAGGCAAACCTCCATCAGGAGGGAATTCCAGAGCGATGGCACAGCCACCAAGAATGCCCTCCGCTCTATCCGAACCTGCCAATAATGCAGAATATCCAGGAGGGCACCCCCAGATGACTTCAGGGGCCCGGGGGTGAGGCGGTCACTCAAATAAGCAGGACCCAGGCCACGAGGGGCTATATAGGTCAAAACCAGTACCTTGAATTGGGCTCTGAAGACAATAGGCAGCCAGTGAAGTGCTCGGAGCGCAGGTGTTATGTGTTCCCTGTGGTCCGTCCCAGTTTGGAGGTGGGCTGCAACATTCTATACTAGCTGCAGTTTCAGAACCATCACCAAGGGCAGCCCCGCGTAGAGTGCATTGCAATAGTCTACCCTCAAGGTGATGACTGCATGGACGATGGAAGTCAGAGACATATGGGCGGAGCCCCGTCACCAGATGTAATTGGTGAAAAGCACCCCTAGCCACAGCCAACACCTGGGAATCCAGATGTAGGTGCAGATCCAGGAGCACCCCCAGGCGCCACACAGATGGAGCCAAGGAGGACAATACACCCTATAACAGGGGAAAACTCATCCAGAACCCCGGACCTGCCTCTAGCATCACCTCTGTCTTACCAGGATTAAGCCTCAGTTGGCTTGAGCTCAACCAGTCCCCTACAGTGGCCAAGCACTGGAACAGCAAAGAGACAGCAGGGCCTGGGTCAGATGAAAATGATAAATACAGCTGGGTGTCATCTGCATACTGATGGCAGTGAACCCCCAGCTGAGCACGATCTCATCAAACAGTTTCATATACACGTTCAAGAGAGTGTTCAGAGGACTCGGAGGTTGGGCATCATTTGACAGGTGGCATTCTGCTTGGCCATATTTAAGAGTTATGAGCAGGGGAGCTGGTCATTGCAAAGAAATGCTATGGCTATTTGGTGCCCACTCCCATTGACTTGGCTTCCTGCACTGTCCTGTATTGCAAGGTTTTGTGTGTCAGCAGCAGACTACAGAACTGCTGCTTAGTGATTATGTCTCCTAGCACTGTCAGTTGCCTATCATTTCATCTTGGGCAAAACAGAACACCCCTCCATTTCTCTGACTAGTGTATGGACCCAGAGTGGCAGTGGTGGCTCCTATTTTTTGAGGTGGTCCTTGGTCAAAAAATTTTAATGACCCTGGATAATTGATCAGTTGACACACTAGGGGTGGCTTCCCTGCTAAAAACAGCCATATTGGCCCAAGATGCTAAAGATTAAATTTCAGCATCCCCACCACAACCCCTTCCCTCCCAGGCTGGATGAGAAGAGATGAGACTTAACCAGGACTAAACGTGCCTGTAAAGCCACCACTGACAGTATAAGTTCATGGCTGACAGGCTAGGGATGATATTAGTAACAGTTAATTGGAAACAATCATACAGAAATAGGCCTTGATGGTTTCAAAATGGATACTGAGCAAACAGAACCGTTGGTTTATGTGGGGGCTACATGTAATAGTAAACCAAGCATCCATACATGCTTAAAATATCAGGACTTTGGTGCTTACAGTATAAAGATAATTATGAAGTGTCAGGGAGGGGACACTGCCAACACCCACATCACGTGAGGTCTCTCTCTCTCTCTCTCTGGGAAAAGGGGTCTTCAGGATCTTGTAGGACTCTTAGCTTCTTAAAGAAGCAGGCCAGATCATCACAGGACCACGACTAGCGTTACCAGTTTCACAGGGAAAGGGATAGGGAACACCACAATCTACAGGGGTGAGGAGTGGGAGGATGCAAACAAAGCCTACGGGGAGACAGTGAGCAGAAGGGCTTGCGTTCAGGGCTCGTGAGAGAAGGCCTCTGGGGGAGGGAAGGGAGAAGGTTCCAAAGCACCCCACAGTCTCACTCCACAAACTTTCACACACCCTATAAACGCAGACACCTTAATCAGTCACAGAACACACAATCCTTTTGGTAAGTAAGAGACATGTCTTCACTTTCACGCAAGGGACCAGTCCATGAGCAGTAAGGCTGATCACCGGCAAGGCAGTCTGTCTTCAGCTGCCTTGTATTGCTGCATGAGCTGTTCTGCCTTCTCGCGCAGGCGTGTTGAGCACCTTGGTTTCCAAGGCAACTTCGCAACACTGCACATGCACTGAGGGTTCAGGCGGCCCAGCTCTGGCTGGGCTGTGGCGTCAGGTCTCCCTTCCACCTCTGCCGCCGCCGCGCTGCTAAACCTCGCTGGGGAACCCCCCACCTCTGGAGTCTCTGTCCCGTCATCGCTAGGGGGCCCCACGCCTCCATCACCAGTGTCACCGGATCCTCGGTGAGTCCAGCGTCTGAGTCCCAGGGCCCAGTGTCGACTGCACCCCCCATGAGCCCTAACATGCACTTATCTGCTGTCATGACTGTAAACTGGATATTTATTTCTTAGTGTTTTACTTTTCATGGCCTAGCACAGTTTGTTTAAGCCTGTTTGGTAGTGAAGTAGAGAAACAAACATGAGTAATGCATTTTTGGATCTGTACAGGCTCCACAGGATAGTTTTTATAAATATATGTATATATATAATATTTCAGAGATTGTTTCTGTATTTCATTTACTACAGATTGGCCTATGGAATATTTAATTTTTTTTTATATATATATATATATATAAGGTAAATAGGGCAACCGTCTGACTTATCCACATATGGCAGGCGTGACAGTGCTGTAGGGGTGGCAGATGGAGAAATTACACATTGCTAAGCTGGGAAGTAACCTTTAAAAGGAGATTTTAATGCAATGCTGCAGAACGTGTTGTGATAAGAAGACATTTCTACTTGAGTTGCCAATATATAATGGCTGTTACATATCTGTAATTAGTATATAACAGATTTTTGACTTTCAGCTCCCACTGAATATGAATATTTTTCAATGGACTGGCTTGATGAGCAATAATTCAATGTTTTCATTACTATATATTTGCTTTGCCTTCTTATTTTTCTGTTGAGAAGTCATAAATGTTTCATCAAAGGAATGCCAGTCAAAGGGTATTATAAATGGCAGCTTCGGAAAGCTTCTTTTCTGACAGCTTACAGTATTTTTGAGGTATAGTTTGGCAACTAGTACAAACACAATAAGGAAAATTAGCCATACATCAAGCATTAAAGGTTGCTTGAAAATACTCACTTTGTTGTTGGGCTAATTACTCACTAACCTACAAAGTAGCGTTTCCCCTACAAGAGCAGGCTCTGGTGCTTTCAGTTTTTGTTGATCAAAGAGTTTTATCTGCTGAGCAGATATTTGCAATACCCTGTAGTTTTGTCCTTCATTGACTAGTTGCCAGCCTTCTCCTTGGCAGCTTATGGTCGCTTTCTCATTGCCGTTTCTTTCAACGCTTTACTTGGGTCAAAGAACAAAGTCCTCCTAAACAAAAAGAACAGAAAAAAAAAATGACAAAAATATATTAATGTGGATGTTTTTTTACATAAAAAATCCCCCAAAACACAAATTATATTCTGATGCAGTTTCTAAATTACCAGGAGATATTAATACAAATGGAGTGGTCCTTAATTTACAAGCTGAGGGATGTGTCAAGGCTTGTTTCATTCATTCTTAGTGTTGATAGCTAACCTTGGATGCATACCAACCTTTCACATATACAGGCATGAAAAAAATGGGAGGGAGAAGCTTTTTCTCTTTTTATATACACATTTGCAAAGTAAAGAGGATATTGCAATTGCATTACGTGGGCTACTATTTGAAGGA
Organism: Sphenodon punctatus; assembly: GCA_003113815.1. Classification (NCBI taxonomy): domain Eukaryota; kingdom Metazoa; phylum Chordata; class Lepidosauria; order Sphenodontia; family Sphenodontidae; genus Sphenodon; species Sphenodon punctatus. The sequence goes on from QEPC01011396.1 coordinate 1,663,870, forward strand.
ACAAGAAGTTCGTATGTGGATTACTCACAGATGGTCCACCTGATATTTCTTGGTGGCAAATAGTAATTTGTGTGTGTGTATGTTTGCAATGGCTTCTGGCCACGCATAATAAATTGATTGATTGATTGATTGAATAGTAATTCTTCCAAATTCACCTATTTTGATTCGGGTCTGAAGTATATACGAACCATTTCTCCAATGGTTATCCATTTCACTTATTCTGGTTTGGTTAATTTATTTATTTCCGAGTTTGGGATAGGTCATTTCCGTAATTTCAGTATTTGTTACTTTGTTTCAGTACTATTTACACCATAGCACATGCCTGAGCCTGAACATATTCTGAAGGCAATGCAAGACCTATCTATTTGAGTAGGCATTTAGCAGACATTGATAGGGCTTGGGACATTTATTTATATTTCTGATTTATACTCGTCCCTTCCCCTAAGGCAGCTGATAACATATAAAAAAAGACATTAAAGTATCTAAATAAAATCTCCTAAAAACCCTACACCAACTGCCTAGAAAACACCCACGCAATCCCTATTCCTGCCTCTCAAAAGATTGGTCAGAAAGAAAGGTTTCAAATTAAATTACCTCCAGGGAACACTTGGGCTCTGACAGACCTCTAGGGGTAGAGAGTTCCACAACACCAGAAACTAAGAATGCCTCTGCTTGAACCTGGCTGGCAGATGGTATTTTTTTAGATTGGTATACTGTCTTTATGGACTATATTTTTTATACTTCATATGTTTTTATTTGTTGTTGTTTTTAAAGTCATCTGCTCATCCTTTGGGGAAGGGAAGTTTAAAAACGTGAACAAAGAAATGAAATATTCCATAGCTCAAACGGTAGTAAATGAAATACAGAAAAAACATCCCAAATCTCTGAAATACTAAAATAAACCAAATATTTTAACTGAAATATATCTGCTTTGGTTTTGAATATTGTCCAGGCGTTTGAATGGCTATCTGAAAACATGGATGATAATTGCAAATACCAAATATGTTCTTCAGTTCAGCTCAATTATTGCTATTAAATGAGGCCTTAACTGTGCATAACAGTTATTTTAACATATTCTCTTCAAAGAGACCTCTTGTAAGCATCATCAGTCATTGGTAGCACGTATTTGCAGGACTTGAATCTGAAACAAGGGTGTAATTCTAACCCTATTCAAGCTAGTGGAATTGCATCCTAATTTTCTTCATAGGTAATGCCTAAGGGGGGTGCTTTGGTGCCGGGGGATGGGTGGAGGTTGCGACAGGTGTGTGGCACTTGGGCGGCAATCACACAGATGCCCACACACCTTCACCCATCTCCACACATGGAGGCACCTCCATTTCCCTCAATGCCTCAGTGGAGGTGGGTGGAGCACAGGAGTACACACGCCCCCCCCCATCTCAACCAGCGGCCACATGGACACACACACACCTTGCTCATCGAGTCACACACATGGGCAAGGGGGGGGCATCTACTTGAAAAGTGCCTTAATCTATCCATATACCATTCTGAGTTTTATACAGTCTTCATTCTCTCATTTAGGGCTTGGGCGATTTTTGAGTTGTCTTCCTCCTGTGATGACAAATACACATCGCCACAGAAAGGAGTCAGGATCACAATCTGAGATTTTTTAATTTTATTTTTAAAATTACCTTCTGGGCTGCATTTTAAAGAGATGCAACATGAATGCAACGCAATGTGAAAGCTGGCTGTGTTGTGGCTGGGCTGCTGTTGCTTGTTTTTTGACCCTGGAAGTCTCATAGGTGAAAACAGGAGTCTCAGACTCAAGCTTCAAGAAGTGGCAACCATAGGTGCAGGTGAGGAGCCTGAGGTCACTAAGACAGGGTGCTATGAAGAGATGGAGGGGTCATGAGAGTGGGATCACTGGTGGCAGGGAGAAAGTTTTACCTGGATGGGCTCGGCAGGCCTGGTGGCTGAACAATTAAATCACCCAGTTACATCCCTCAAGACTGTGTGTTCAGGACCTTCTAGGTGGCCACCTCCAATCTACACAGGTGTGAGGAACTGACAGGCTTACTAGGTTGAGGAAGACAAAGGCAGTCAGACCTGGTGCTAATCACACCACTGCTTTGTGCAGTGTAGGCCGTAGAAACTGCTGTCTTTCTTAACCAAGCCAGCTCAACGGGCCACATGACTCGTGGTGGACTTCGACTTGATCCTCAGGAAGGGCCTACCTTAGAAGCCTCTGGAGTATTTGTCACTCCCATTACCACTCCCAGTAAGGTCTCTGTTTTCTGTTGTATGAGCTGTTGAATAACCACTGTGCATTGTAGTAGCTACCCAATAGTTGGTACCTTTGTTCAACTGGCTACATGCTCAAGATTGCTAGCCTGGGATGGAGTTCCTCCTGGGGAGCCTGCAGTTTTTTTTCCCATCCATACCTGCTTGCCTTGCTGTGCGCGCAGAGCCCTGCTTCTGGGGGGGGGCTTTGCGCTCTGCATTGCTCCGCTCCGCTGCCGCTGTCATCGCCGCTGCCGCTGCTGTCGCTCGCTTGGGACCTGCAGGGGACACAAGAAAAACTGTGAGCTGTTGGGGGGCTAGGGGGGGAACACAGAGGCCAGCCATGTGGGCTGACCTGTCCCCTCCCCCCCCACCCGGAAGTAGCTGGGGGCTTAAAGCCCCAGGGACAGTGGCTGAGCCGCGGGAGCCTGCAGATTTTTTCCCCATCCTTACCTGCTTGCCTTGCTGCGTGCGGGGAGCCCTGCTGCTGGCAGGGGCGGGGCTTTGCGCTCTGCATTGCTCCGCGCCGCTGCCACTGCCGCTGCCACTGTCATCGCTGCTGTCACTCACCTGGGACCTCCAGGGGACACAAGAAAAACTGTGAGCTGTTGGGGGGCTAGGGGGGGAACTCAGAGGCCAGCCACATGGGCTGACCTGTCCCC
>QEPC01011396.1:1670688-1730212 GCA_003113815.1 Sphenodon punctatus
AGCTGTGTGACAGGAGGGGTGGGGTAAAAGTTTATAAATAAATAAAATAAAATAAAAAATAACTACTGGGTGTTTTGTTACTAAACTTCCTGGGCTGCTTGCCATATAACTAAAATATCACTGAAGTGGTTGGGTGTGGGAACATCAAAAATGGGTCCTGGTAGACTTTTCCATCCCCTTCCTTCCTGTAGCAATGCATTTCCTCTCCCTTCACCTGCACTGTAAGCCGCCCCAACTACTTAGGGTTGGAGCTGGCAATAGGGGCTGGCATCACTGCCCCTGCCCATCAGCCTTGTGATGGAAACCAGCACTATCCCCCCTGGGAAGCTGCTGGAAGGTCTACTGAATGCTGTTTGTGTAAGGACAAAAATTGTATCAGGACACTCACAGGTCATTCGTTGCTAGCAGCAGTAAGTGAAGCTGTGGTACTCCAAGTCATCCAGGAAGCTTTTTGTTTTCTCCATGCAAGTTTCAAGCATTGTGTGTAGTTTAGGAGTGGGTATTGTTTGCAACCCAAATAGCTGCATATTAACATTTTTGTCTCCTTGAAAGCTGCACTTAGCAATCACAACAGTTCTCGCATGTGTGCTCCCCAACTTCTAATACAAATAGAGAGTTTATAATAAAGAATAACAATGAATAAACTGAGAAAACAATGTTTGCATGCTTTACAAAAAACACATCATTAAAACAAAACTTTCTTACTAAGACCTGCACTTAGAAATCCAGTCAATTTTTGTTATGTCTGTGCTCCACATCTTACAAGTAGTGCTGAAACTAGGTCCTTTGTTTTCCTCAGAAAGCCCCAAGGACTGAGGTAATTAACTAGATTTTCCAAGTTCCAAAGTTTCGAGGAATACCCCTGAAATTTTAGAACTTGTAAATTTGTTGGCCGAGTGCAGGAAGGCTGGCGCTAGACCACTGCCACCCCTTCCCTAGCCCCCACTGGCCAGGGACCCTAGTGGGGGATCAGAGGTGGGAGGATTGAGGGGGCAGGGACCTAGCAGGGAATGGAGGGTAGAGTGCACGCCCCCCCAGAGAGGCTCCAGTGACATGTGGCTTCCTCCGAATTGGCTAAGTTTTTTTTTTTTTTTTTTTTAAAGGAAAAAAAGCTGGGCATGCTCTGAAGGTTCAAATATCTCCTTCTGAACATGCTCAGACATTTCCAAGATGGTGCTGGCAAAGGGCTTTTCCCAGAGGAAAAGGGAAATGGTGCCCCCAGGAAAGACCGAGTTTGCTTTCAAGTTTCAAGTTGACTGCCTCCAAGTTCCAAGGCACATTGAGGGAGGCATAGAGAGGGCCAAGCCCAAGTAGGAAACTTTTGGAGGCAGAATTGAATAGTCCTCCTTCTGCCATTCCTCCAGCAGATTGAGCTCCCTTCCTTAGTCATTAGTTGGGGCCATAATTGTGGCCTGGGCCTTTCCCAGCCTTGATACACACACTGCCCCAGTGCCTCTAGCCTCCAGCAACTCGAGCCTCCCCCTGTGAGGCCAGGTTGAGTGGAGTGTGCTGGGGATTAGGGCTAAAATCAGAACTAAAACAATTCTCATGAGATATCTCTCAAGAACGAGAACCAGGCTCGATGTCGCTGGGAACTGGTAGGGATGTGCGAACAGAACGCGGTTCAGATGTTCGTTCGTTTGGTTCAAAAAATGAGTTCAGGTTCAGTTGTTCGGTTTGTCAGAGTTCGGTTTGGCCGAAAACAGCAGTACATTTGCAAATAGTGCTATCGGTACCGATATCGATACTGACATCGAAGATTTTTTTCAGTATTGGTATCATTTAGCCCTGAGACCACCCCTGGTTTCCACCCTTGGTGCCTCCTCCTCAACTGCCTCCCCCTTCCAGTCATGTTTTTCCCACCCAAATGGGCCTTCAAGTCACGTTTTTCCCGCCCCTGAACTCATTCAAACTCACTTGAACATGGCCGAACTATTCGGTCATTTCCGAGTTTGGTTCAGACGTTCGGTTCAGTCATCCGAACATACTGGTTTCGGTCCGAACTCCAAACATCCGAACCACGTTCACGCATCCCTAGGAACTGGACACCTGCTTCAAGTTCTCAGTGTGATTTTGAGCTCATCTCCACCCCCAAAAACATCTGTTGGGCAAGGGGAAGTAGTGCACTCACCTAGGTTTGCAAGGGCCTACTCTGGCCTGGAGAGCTAGGACGCCGGGGTTCCCAGCTTTGTTGGTCAACACAACCCTGTGCAAAGCCCTCAAGCAGTTGCCTGGCCAGTTTCAGGCTGAAATTAAACAGTCAACTGCTTGCAGCTTTGCAAGGGACCACTCTGAGTAGCTCTTTGCAATGCTGGCATCCTGAAGAGCTGCCCTGGCAGAATGGGTTGGGGGACCCACCAACCTGCCAGTAAGCACACCTAAGCCCTGCCGGGCAACTTGCAAAGGGCTGCAATGGCGGGGGGGCGGGGGAGTGCAGATCTGCTTCCCCCCCCTCCAGTGCAGCGCTTTGTGAAAAGGCTTGGGGGTGCTTCCCAAGGGGTTGCCCCTTTGCCAGAAAGCACCCCCAAGTCTCGCTGGGTGGATTGCAAAGCGCTGCACTGGGGGTGGGGGGAGAAGCTGATATTCATACCTTTAACAGCATTTTGCAAAGGATGTTGGGGGTGCTTCCTGAGGGGATGTCTTGGCAGATGGAGCGTGGGGACTTACCCCCACTCCTGCCAGGAAGAACCCCAAAGTTGATCCATTTTTTTTATCCCAGTGCAGTGCTTTGCAAAAGGCTTGGGGGTGCTTTCCAAGAGGTGACTATGGCAGAGGTCCCAAGGCTTCCCCTGCCAGGAAATACCCCCGAGCTCCACTGGGCTGCTTGCAAAGCATTGCAAGGGGTGGGGGAAGAGAAGTGAATCTGCGCCCCTCCCCCCATGCAGCACTTTGCAAGCTGCCAAGTGAGGTGGGGGATGCTTCCTGGCAAGGGGAGTGGAAGTGTAGGGAATGAGTAAATGCAGGGGGAGAGGGCTGCCTCGAGTTGCTTGCTTTTCTCACTGATAATCCAGGTTGTTTCTTGACTTGTTCACGTTTTCAAAAATGAGCCAAGAATCCTGACTCTCACTAAGGAGAGCATCTGACAATTGAGTTTCAGCCCTCCTGGGGATGCAAATGATGCCACATCGCTACTCCGTCTTGAAGCTTCTGTTGCAAGTTCCAATGTGGGTTTTCTGCCTTTGCAGGGAAGCAATTCCCAGTGAGAGGAATGGATGCTACACCTGCTAGGCTGCACCCTACCGTGGCTAGGATGTTGTCCTTCCCTACTCTGACTGCACAGAATGAAGGTTGTTGTCAGGCGGGGCCTAGACACAGCAGAACTTACCAGCAGCAGTGTAGGAGAGCAGTGGCAGCAAGCTGGATCCTAGCATGAGAGGCAGTGTCAACACCTGGAGGAGGCAGGAGAATTAGATTCTGGCAGGGAGTCACAGTGAAGGGAGTGAGGGGAGGGGCAGAGAGCTGCATGATGTGCCAAATGCCCACCTCTGGTCTAGTTCAAGAGGAGACAAAGTAGTTCAGCTGATAGCTTCTATTGGTAATGCATGGTTTTTTAAACTTGTTTTAAAGGATTTGAAACACCATGACTTGTTTCCCTAATCCTCCTCCTCATGCTATTGCTTTCTTTATATATACCTGTATCCCTGAATAGGCAGAAAGGCCACATTAGAACTTGCAACAAAATCAGTCCATAGTTGTGATTTGCTACATGCTTTAGGAAAGGTCCTGTGTGGCTCAAAAACTTGCATATTCTCACCAGCAGCAGTTAATCCAATAAGGTAGGACATTTTGAACTACTTAATTTCCATCGCTTACATTTTCAGCCAACATGGTAACCACATTCTTTCTAGTTTGCTTCAAGTTACAGCATAGATATGTAATGTAAACTAGCCCTGAAAATACAGATTTTTCAAAGCCTGGAAATGTACCTTCCCCATCCCCCCTAAAATAACATGCCAGGCTGGAATATTAATGAGTCTACAGATGACTCTTTAGATTGGCTTTTGAAAAGGTTGTTCAATATTCATAATGGTCCATCTTAAGACGTTCAAAGTTTGTGACATTTAGAATTAAGGTTGTCACAGTCAACTATTGTCTGAGAGTTGTTTTGACTAGATGCCCCCTTAGGGATGATTCTTTCTGTCTACATCTACTACAGATACTGCCATATTAACAACAGCTCACTGCATTCATGCAGTACCGCTTGACCTCCTGATCAAAATGGAAAAAAAATAATAATGTGTGGATGGGTATCTACATACATGTACAAGTGCCCTCTGGAGGGAGAAATGTCTACTTAACACTTGAGCCAATGGTGCAGCATGATCACACCACACAGCTTATCAGGTCTGTCTAGTTTGGGAGAGTGCAGGAAAAACTTAGTCAGTAGCCAGCTTACTTGTTTATATGATAGTACTTTGAATTTGTATTGTCCTTATGTCAGTCTAGGGGTGTAAAGGTTACACTTGTGCACCTCTTCCCTTCCCCCTGACACTGTCTCACCGCCACATTAAACTGAACATAACCAAGACAGAACTTTCTCCTAAACATACTTCTCCCCTCCCACCTCGCCATCTCTTGTAGTGAACATCGGGAGGTCCCCTCAGGCCACAACATTTGGGTCATCTTTGACTCCTCTCTCCTTCTCTACTCACATCCAAAACAGTATTAAAATGTGTCGTTTCCTCCTCTATAATATTGCCAAAATCCATCCCTTCTTGTCTGAACACACTACTAAAAACCTAATCCATTCCCTCATTACTTCCTGCTTGGTCTACCAAAAGGCAATTCCCACCTAAAGGCCCACTTCTTCAAGATCGCTTTTAAATCATGAAACTGGGACATTTCCATGGGGTTGTTAACATATGTCCCTGTTCCACACATGTCCACTGAGTTTCCCTAGAGAGTGTGTCCCGGTGGCCAGGTGTGCGCTCCAAAAATGCTCAATTTTGGGAATTAAGCTCACCATTTTGAATACGGCGCACGAGTGTTTGGAATCTTTTGAGTGTAAATTGGCAGCGTCACCCAGAGAATTTTAAAAAAGGAAGAGATACCTTAAGGTGCAACATAAAGTTTTCAACTTATTGTGGGGATGAAACAGAGGTACATAAAAGCAAAAGGCATTAGCTGGCAATAATCAAGCAATGAGACACTCAAATCAATTAGTTACACAAGGATGCTGCATGGGTTGACTTCTAGAGGAAATTCTTAACTTGGGGGCGGGAGGATGTCTGTGCCAAGGCACAAACAGCAGGAGATTCAAAGGAAGAGGGCGAGAAGAAAGACAAAGTGCTTCATCTTACCAAAACGTTGTGTTCTGAGGAAGGGCAAAGGAATGGATTCTTTATAGCCCCTTTCCCAAGTCAGACGGTACAGTAGCACCAGGGCAGCCTTCCTGCCAACAAGCCTTCAGGGGGGGAGTGGGGACTAGAGAAATAGCAATCCGAGGAGGAAAGAAGTTTGTGAACTCAGCCCACTGAGTCACTCAAGCCCAAACCACACACTTGGGGATGCCTTGGCTAGGGTTGCAAGGGAGCCTAACCGTGTCTCCATGAGGCAGACAGGCGGGAGTTCCTTTATACCTACTCAGTGATCAGGTGACAGGATTTCACAGCCCGGACTCCCACCACTCAGTCAGGATAGTTATGCAGTGGGCCAGACAGCACTGGCTTCGCTGAATGCACCAGCAGGGAGACAGGCAACTGGAGCACTTGTCAGGCAAGGCCCCTTGGTCTATCTGGGCAATAAAATGGACAGAAGAACTCACAACCAGGTGTCCTTCTGTATTGTATCTGGTCAAACAAGGAAGTATGGCCATGAGAACAGACTAACCTGGGGTTCTCAAAGGATTGTACTGAAGTAAAAAATGTTGCCCCTTGGGCATGGTGGGCATGTGAGGATCAAGAACAAAGTTTGATTAAATTTAGGAGGTTTTCTGAAAAGGAACTCCAGTACCTCACAAAAGGACATTGCAGTTGCTTTTGTTTCACAAAAAACAGTAATAAAAGAAAATGCATTACTAAGAGATGCCTCCTATGTGTCTCACCCACGCCAGACCTCACAAAACAGAGTTCCTGAGGAGCATTCCTGCTTGCTCCCATCCCTGGTTGATTTAGGCTCAGGCTGTGTAGTCCTCCTTTGTCTTGGATGCACATCACAGTCTGATTAGACCACCCTTCTCCAGGTGCATTGGGACACGTCCTTCCTGACGCTGCCCCACTCAGCAATACAGCATGGGTTGCTCAAGCCAGGTTGATTGATTCTAGTAATTATCATTCTGATGGAGTGGGTCTGCATTGTATAGTGATCCCCCCTCAATCAGCCCAGGACATTTGTGGCCAAAGCCTGCCGGGTTTGCACTGAGGTCAAAGCACAATCGAACGCAGGGCAGGTTTAAGGCAAAAATCATATATCAAAACAAATTCAGGGAGCACTGGTTGTAATAGGGTACTGGTGGATGTAGTAGGCCAGGTAAAGAAATTGGGTGTGCCTTTCCACCACGCTCTGCCCATGACAACCCAGGTGTAGGATGTTGTCCATAAATGCTTCTTTCAAATATGCAATTTGCAAACGTTATGCCTTTATCCTGGGCTGAGCTTGCCAAAGTGACCTATGCACTGGTGACTGAGGCTTGACTTTCATAACTCCCTCTTCTCTGTCCTGCCGGCTGTGATTATCTGTTGCTTACAGTTTGTTCAGAATGCGGCAGCTTGGCTGCTTATTGGTTTAGACAGCTGCGATCATATTACGGCCATCCTGCATTCTTTGCATTGGTTGTCTGTGTAGTGACTGATTGAGTTTAAGATCACACTGCTGCTTTTTAGGGTCCTGGATGGTTTAGGCCCTGGCTATATTTGGTACCTACTTCTGGAACCTTGCACTGGATATCTGCGTTCAGGAACCACTTCTGTTTGGGGGTTCTGTCATCGTGTCTGAAGTCAGCAGGCAATTTGGCCTTTGCTGTGGTAAGCCCCTCTGTGTGGAACTCACTCCCTCTGAATGTTTGCCTCAGTTCTTCCGCCCCTTACTTTAAAAAGCACCTTACTGAAAACTTATTTATTTTCTAGGTGCGTTTAGGATCCACTGATGGTACCTTCAGTGTACTTAGCAATACCTTTTTGCCGGCCCCATTTTTTTTTTTTTAAAAAGCTTTAAATCATTTCAAATTATTTTATACTGTTTAAAATTGTTTATATGTTTTTTTTAACCTTTTGTGAAGTGGTCAGAGTGCCATGTAAGGCAGGGGGCGTTATGTAAATAAAATTTGTTTTTCTTGTTGTTTTCAACCATTAACCAAAGCAGATGAACTTACTGAATACCTGCATCTTGTAGACCATTATTTATAGGAAGATTATTATTTGTAGTTGTCTATGTCTTTGTGTCTTGATTAGATTGTAAGCTCTATGTAGCAGGGACTATCTTTATGTTGTGTGTTTCTGTACTGCACTGCGTACGACTAGTAGCTCCATAAACAGTAGTAGTAGCCTACACACAGAGTATGTCTACACAATCTAGCAACCCAGGTTGCTCGCTTGCAAATTAGCAACAAAAGTTCTCCTTGACTAAAGCTGTGAAAGGGCCAGTGTAGCTTAGCAAATAGTTTTGTACTTAGACCTGAGAAACCAGGGTTCCACTCCCATATTAGCCATTAATTCATTGGGTGTCCATGGGTAAGTTCAGACATTACGAAAACGTTTTTCACCACAGTGGATTCCCTGTGGTGGCGGCATTCCCATGAACATCTGTTTGACCCCTGCCAGATGTTCACCACAGTGAATCTCTTGCGGGGGTCAAACCTAACCACGGTTCTGGACTTACGGCCGGCTGGAGGTTGAGAACCGTGGTTAGCTTGGCCATGATCCGGAAAGGGGCAAAAGTAATATTAGTAACCTTGCCCTGGTCCGGAATCGTGCCCTGAACCACGGTACGGGATCGGATGCAATGACCTCATTAGCTGCTATGCTCACCCGTCTCCCCATGTGTAGGCGGCCCAGGGAATGCGGGTGGGGCTGTGCGGCCACATGCTGCGCAGCCCCCTCCCTGATTCCCCACAGTGATGGAGCCGGCATGTCTGAAGGACAGTCGGCTTCATCATGGACCGGGATCGGAGAGCGATCCCGGTCTGGGGTTAACGTGGCTGGCCTCTGGGCCTGTCACTTCTGAATTACCCTAACTCTCAGCCACAGTTCCCCATATGTAAAATTGGGAATAATGAATGACTTATCTGTGAGGCTGAACTAGGTAAGGATTATAAGCAGTTTGGAACAATGAAATCACTATAGAAATAATAATTAACTCTCATTCAACTCTAGAGGTCCTTGCTCAGCTCCTGGTGAAGGAACCAATATGGTGGCCATCAAAATAGCCAATTGATGTGAAGTTACTACATTGCCATACATTAGGATCAAAGTACTGAGTAAAAGTTATTGAAACACTTCTCCTCTTTGTAGCTCTAAGTGAAGGTAAGGCTAAAAGGCTTCCAAAAAGGTGAAGATTTTTTTCAATATTGGGTCACCCTGAAATATCTTTAGAGCTTGATTCACTGCTGAGCACCTTCCTTCTGAAAAATCTAGCTCATCTAGATTGTTGCCTGTTGGGCAGCTATCTTCATCTCTCCTCAAAATAACTCTTCCTTTTGAAAACAGTGGTCCAAAGTAGGGTTGTCCTCCCAGTGTTGCCGTTAACTATCTGACACCTTCCTCTTATCTATCTTTGCCCACTGAGCTTAGCACATTCAAGTTTCACATTACTTTTTAATTATTTTCCCCCCCATTATTCATCACCTCTTTATTCAGAGGATTAGAGCTTGGAGATATAAATCACATCAGGCTATGGCTACCATATAGGTTCTCAGTCAGAGTGCAGATTTGCTTTTCATCCTCTACAGTGTAACAGTAACTGAAATATCTACACACCAAAGTACACTGTGAATGGACCAGTCAGAACTTCCCCTTTCTTAGTCCCTTCCTCCAGATCACATGGGCATGCCGTGTTCTCTGTGCTATGAGTATGACTGTATTAATTAATTAATTTATTTATTTCCTAATTTTTCACTTTATTTTCCCATTTGTTCTGCATTACATTGCATTACATTGCCTTTATCTTTACATAACTTCCATTAATAGGTTACATACATCTATACTCATTTTTTCCCACCATTTTCAGATTCTATATGTATGTCTCCTGCCTCTTCCTTCCCTTCCTCCCCCCGTCCATCATCCGCCCCCCGCACAGCCATTCCCAGGTTTTCTTTCCTTACTCTTTATCGTTATCCACACATTACTTTTCTTGTTTTTCCCCATTCCACCCATTTCACAGCAGATATTAAAATAAGTAGGATTGCTGATCCTCATCAGTTTCTGGCGGTTGCATCAGCTCCATACATTGGAACCATTTGGCATTGAAATGTCACTGAGGGTGGCTGACACTCTTTCCTCGAGAATAGATACCAGATATTGTTCATCCAGTTGTTTACTGTTAGTGTCTTTGCTTCTATCCAGAGTTGGAGTATACTTTTGATGACTGCTGCCATTAGAGTTTTACATATGGGCATCTTGTGCCTTACGCGCTCCGTCTGTGGATACAGTCCTAGTATCTCTGGGCGCTGTGGTATGGTTATTTTTGTGATTTTTTGCATATTATTCCAGATCAGAGTCCAAAATTCTTTCATCTTAGGGCATTTCCACCATACATGTAGGTATGTGACTTTTTATCCACATCCTTTTAGGCATATGTTAGTTCCTGTACCTCTGACTTTGCTCAGTCTATTTGGGTCCATATAGTAAAACATGATTGTTTTAATAATTGGTTCCTTTATCTCCAAGGACCATGAACATTTGTTCATGTGTTGTAATATCCAGGACCTTTGTTTCTCCTCCCATTTAGTACCCAGCATCTTCTCCCATTTTCGTAAATATATTGGTGGGTCAGCATACCATTCGCTCTGAAGTGCTCTATATATTCTAGCAACTATGCCTTTGCCTGACCCTTTGTTGAACAATGTCCCTTCTATAGCCTTTTGGGGTCTAACATATTGTGGCCTGATCAGTGTGTCCTGATTTAGCTCCCCTCTTAGTTTGTAGTACCGTAGCGTGTCTGTTGGTTGTTGTATTAGTCCTTGTATGTCTTTCTTTGACATAAAATTATCTCATCTAAATAACTGTTACCCTATTAATTCCTTTAGCTTTTAGTTTTTTCCTAAGTTGAACTGCTATCCCCTGTCAAACCATTTTCAGAGTCTCTATTGGGGTTATAGGTGAGGCTGTTCTGTGTATTTTGGCTTTCTTTCTCACCATTTTCCATGCGGCTAGGACCACTCACGCATACGAGTGGTCGGTCCATAGTGCTGTTTCCTTCTTTTCAGTGTCTAATAGCAAATATTCAAACCGACTCACTTTTAATGATTCCTTTTCTAAATTTACCCAGTGAGGCCCTGTTTGTGGTGTACACCGTTCCTTTATGGCCCTGAGTGAAGCTGCTTTATAATAAAGGTTTATATTTGGCATGTTAACTCCTCCCCTTTCTGTTGGTCGTTGTAGTATTTCCTTTTTGATTTGTGGCTTTTTGTTGTTCCAAAAAAATTATAACATTATTTTATTGTGTTGTTGAAAGAACATTTTTGGAACTTTGATTGGCAAGGCTAATATTTTATATAGGATTTTTGGTAGCAGCTTCATCTTGTATAAGTTAAGTCTCCCCAGCCAAGAGCTGGTTAGTTTGGCCCATTTGGCTATGTCTTTTTGAATTTGATTTAAGGTGTCCAGGTAGTTCTCTTTATACAATTGTTCAGGGTCTCTGGTCAGTTGTATTCCAAGGTATTTTAGTTTGTCTTGGGTTTCTAAAAATGGTTGAGCCTGTTTAATTTAGTTGTATATCCTTTCATTGGGGGAAAAGATCATTGCTAATGATTTCTGTATATTTATTTTGTACTCTGAAATTTGGCTAAATTCTTGGATTAGCTCCAGCAGTGGGGGCATAGACTGTAATGCATCAGTTACATACAGTAACATGTCATCTGCAAACAGCGCCACTTTGTCCTCTTGGTCTCTCATCCATACCCCTTTAATTTGTGTGCTTTGTCTGATAGCATAGAGTTAAATTGAAGAGCAACAGAGTCAGGGGGCAGCCCTGTCTTGTCCCTCTGGTTAAGGTGAACTGTCTGGTGAGGTTTTCATTTATCAACAGTTTACCACTGGGTTGTAGCTAGATGGTTTTCAGCCAAGTTATAAAATTCCCTTTCATTCCCATTCTCCCCAGAATTTGATATAGACATTTTATCTCCAAACGATCAAATACTTTCTCTGCGTCGGCCGAAATCAATATTGCTTGCTGTCTGGACTTATTTAAATGGTGTATAATATTAGCCATTTATCTTATGTTATCCGCACCCAGTCTGTTAGGGATAAACCCTACTTGATCCTGGTTTATCACCGTGGAGATTATGGCTGCCAGTCTGTTTGCCAGTGTCTTGGTGAGTATTTTAAAGTCTAGGTTTAACAGTGATATCAGGTGGTAGCTTTCGCATAGATTGGGTTCTTTGTTAGGTTTGGGTATAAATATTACCTGGGTTTCATGAAATGTTTTGGGTAGCACTTTTTGTCCTATTATCAAGTTATATACCTTTGTTAGATGCGGGGCAATTAGATCCCTGTATTTATTGTAAAATTCTGCCGGGAACCCATCCGGACCCAACATTTTATTTCTTGCTAGTCCTTTTATAGTGTTAGTTATCTCTTCTGCTGTAAATGGGGTGTTTAGGTATTGCATTTGGGCTTCATTAAACTATGGTATCTTAACTTTGTCTAAAAACTCTTTCGTTTTCTCAGGATCGGGTTCCTCTGCCTGGTAGAGCTGTTCATAAAACTGTACAAAGGCTTCCTGTATCTGCTGTGGATCGGAATTGGATTCCCCTTTTTGTGCTTTAATGCTTTTTATAGAGAATTTAGTCTTCCTGATTTGTACCAATCTAGCTAGCGCTCTTCCTGCTTTATTACCATGATTAAAATAAAAGCATTTTATTTTTTTTAGTTGTCGAATCGTCTTTTGTTGTTCTATGGAACTTATTTCCCCCTTAACCTGTATTATCCTTTTTTTTTAATGATTGGATACAGTGTTCCTTTCCCTTATTCCCTAGTTTTAATAGCTCCTGATATAACTCTCTCTCTGTTTTCTTTGTTTATTATTATTATTATTATTATTATTAACAAACATTTATATAGTGCCAGCAGTGTACCTGGCACTTTACAAAGTAATAAAATAGACAGGGTCCCTGCCCCTAGGGCTTACAATCTGAGAGACAGGAGCTGGGGGTGAGACTTAGGAAGGGGAACAGAGGGAGAGACAAGGGGTCTAACATTCATGAAGATGCGAGGTCTCAAGTGCACGTACTTGGCTTGGTTACGATGAGAATGACAGCAGGCAGGTCCATGTGGCAAGGATAAGGGTAGACCGATCGTAGGTATAGGATTAGTGGCTCAGCAGGATAAAGAGTCAGACAGAGCAGAGCGAAAGAGGTGAGTTTTAAGGAGAGATTTGAAGGTATGAAGGGAGGGGGCAAGGCGGTTATTTAGGTTGGCTTTTATGGCTATTATCTTCCCTCGTATGACCACTTTCGCGGCCTCCCACAGGGTATACTCTGAGTCTACTGTCCCTGCATTTAAGTCGAAGTAGCTTTTATTTCCTCCTGAATCTGTTCAGAGGCTTTTGGATTTGTTAACAGAGCTGTGTCTAGGCTCCATTTTTTGAATTGTGTCTTTTCTGTTTTCCCCCATTCCCATATTGAGACTATCGCATAGTGGTCTGATACCACCGGGGGAGTATTGCATTTTGTTTAAGCACCCCTATTTCTGCTTTTTCAATGCAACTATGGTCTATTCACGAGAAGGAACCATGTACTGGACAAAAAAAAAAAAGAGCATTCCCTTAGTTGTCTGTTTAAAGTTCTCTACCAGTCCCATCCTCTCTAATTCTTCAGCTATGCATTTTTGCCATTTTGTTATCTTTGTGTTTTTTTATGTGTCATTTTCTGTGAAGTAGGTGTTAAAGTCTCTTTGGACTATCTGAATCCCCTCTGCCGCCACCTCTATATTTTTTAAGGTTGTCCTCAAAAATTGGTTAGTGTTGTAGCTGGGTGCATCTGTGTTTGCTAGTGCACATTTTTTCCCTTTAATTTCAACATTAACTAGCAGGAACCTTCCTTGTTTGTCTTTAATCACTTTATTTATTTTGGACTCAAATTCAGGTCTAAAATCTATTAGGACCCCTGCCCTTTTTTTGGGGGGAGGGGCACTTGCCCCAACAATTGTGCCTGTATTTTGGGTAGCAAATCTGTGTAAATCTTTTTTCAACAGGTGGGCTTCTTGTAGGAAATATACGTCAATTTTGTGTTCTCTCAAAAGGTTTTTAACACTTTTTCTTTTAATTGGGTGGTTTAGGCCCCTTACATTTAATGTGATTAATTTAAGTGTTAATTCCATTGTGTGTTTATCTTTTTGTTGAGTTTCAGTATTAATAAACTGGTGTGTGACTTCCTTACGTTAAGGTCCTTCTGCTGTTATGTTCCCCCATTAATGGCTGTTGCTCCTTTTACCCCTTTTACCTCCCTCTCCCCTGGTACCCTCCTCCTCCTCCCTCTTCCCTCTCCTGGTTGCCCCCTCCATTTCCTTCCCTGTGCACCTGATGAATCTTTTGTTCCTGATATCACTTGACCTCTGAGGTCGTTCTCCTTGCGGCTATCAGCCACTTGTTCAGACCTTTACCTGTCTTCCCAATTACTCCCTTTTTAGCACAAGGTTTTTCTTTATCCCCCCCTCCCCTTTTTTTTCTCCTCCACCTGTTACTTATAGGTGGGTTCTAGTCTCTTATACCCCTCTGAATGCTGATTGCATTTAATTTTCCCCCAACAAACCATTTAAACATCACTTAAACCATAATCTATAACCTTGTAATAATGGATCCCCCTCCCTCTGTGTCAGCCTTCACGTGCGTGTAAGAATGCCTCCAGCTCCTCCGTTTCTTAAAAAAAAATTAGTTTGTTGTCAATCCAGATGGTCATCCGTGCTGGGAAGCACACTTGGGGTTTCAGCCCCATTTGTGACAGTTTGGGATAGTATTTTGCCCAGCTTTTTCACTTGTGCGTAATCTCGTATGCATAGTCCGGGTACATCCTTATGTTTGTGCCTCTTAATGTCAGCTGTTGGTTCCCTCTGGCCAATTTGAATATTTGCTCCTTATCCTTGTACCTAAGGAATTTTGCTATAATGGTGCATGGGGGCTCATTGTCTTTGGGTCTCGGGCGCAGAACTCTATGTGCTCTTTCCATTTCAGGGAGTAGAGCTTGCATCTCTTCCGGAAAGTTTTCAGTTAGGATTTGTTCTATGCGTTTTTCCACTCACTCTGTCTCTGCTCCTTCTGGCACTCCCACCGACCTAAGATTGGCTCTTCTTGTTCTCTGTGTCCTCCATTTTCTCTCTTAGTTGCTGTACTGCTTTTTGCATTTGGTTTAAGGTGTGTTGATCTATTGTTGCCTGGTCACCCTATCCTCTAAAGCCTGCAAGTTTTTATTTGTTTTCTATTTTTACGTTCGTTTCCTCTGCGATCTGCTGCACCTTGCTAATTTTGCTGAACAGTTTTTCTCTATGGAGGTTTGCTTTTTGCAGGTCTGATTTAATTTCAGCCCTTAATTCTTGTATTAACTGTGTTACTTATTGCAGTTCCCCTCCTCCCTCAAGGGAAGGGTCTTCTGGGGGCCACTGCTCCTGCGCGACCGCCATTTTGGTGGTCCCGCCCTGATTCACTGTCCCACTATCTGGGTTGTTTAGCTTTGCAAAAGCTTCAGTGTCCCTTTTTCGGGTTTTTTTGGGGGTGTGTGGCTCCCCTGTTTGTTCATACTGACTTGGGGTTGGTACATGGGCTTACCAGGTGCTGGTGGAGGAGCTTAATAATGCTGGTTGGAAGCTCCCGCAAATCACGTCCGCTCACTCCTCATGCATGTGCAGTCCCCCCACATTACGTTTATTTATTTATTTATTTATTCAGGTTTTTTTTTCTACTCCACACCCTCCTGCTCAGAGAGCAGTTTAAGGTGGCTCACAAACATAAACATATAATAAAATAATAATAATAATAATAATAAAACAAGCAAATAACATAGTTTAAAAATGCATTAAAATACTAAAATATACTAGAAGGGCAGTACCCCCACTCTACCCATCTCTAAAGTCCCAGCAGAACAATCAGGTCTTACACTGTCTTCGGAAAGAGGGAGATCTGGGGCCAGGTGGGTCTCCATCAGGAGGGAATTCTACAGCCTAGGAGTGGTCACTTAGAATGTCCTTCCCATTGTCACCACTTGAGAAACTTGGGGGGCTTCAAGTTGGGCATCTCTGGTCTGCAATACTGGTTAGTGTACTGCTAAAATAGGAGGGGTGAGGGCAGAGCACAGATCACAGGAAGATGAGTTTGGTGTGACAATAAGAAACCAGGAGGTACTATCTGTGGCTCCAGGGAAAAAGAAGACCAGCATAGCACAGTCTAGGTTGTCTCACTAAGTCTCTTATATGGGAGCTGTATAATTGACTGTACTCTCTCAGAAACCTGGCACTTTTGATCTACAGTACAGTGCAACTTCATTATAATGTGTATTGTTATAGCACCAATTTAGTTATAATGCATTGAGACATGACTCCCAATGTGTTCAATCAAAATCCAGTATACTTCGTTTTTCCATTAAAATCAGTGAGGCTGTTTAATGTAGCCAAAGACACAAGATTTCAGCGTGAATTCAATTACAACTTGGTGTAAGATGTGACTCACATATACAGTGTTATAATGAAATTGTGCTGTACTTGCTAACAAAACTGCTGCTTGCAGAAAGCATCTTCAGCTGTATTAAGAAAGCATGTAGAAAGTGGACAGTAAACCGGTGTCTTGTGTATTAATAATCAGTGTCTTAGCAGACTTATCCTTGTTAGCTGCAATCAAAGGGTTAAAGCAAGGTGAGTGAATGTGTATCTGCTGTTGCCAGAAATATAAATTTCATTAGTCCCCCAATGAATTCAGAACACTATATACCACCGTAATATTGAATTATGGGTTCTGTGTTAAATTAACCACTTCCTCGTGCTTTTTAGATTGGAAAAGCTTCTAGCTTGAAATCGGGCACACTTGATGAGGTTTCCACATTCCACTCATATACCAGAAGTTAAATTTCATTTTAAATGGCATGGATTATTATTATTAGATGGACTTTATATTGTACACATTAGTCTTTTTGATCACTTGAATAAGAAAGGTAGAAGGAAGAAACTAGATCTACGGACTGAATTTTGTACTTGTATAAATAAGCCGTGAATTCGAGCTGAACAAAATGTTTGGGCAGATTCCGTCCCTTGCGGATCTGCCTGGTTTGAGCCATGTCAGGCAAACTGTGGACTGTTGGCAGTCCACCATCTATTCTGCTGAAGTGCTGGATTGGGTGCAGTCCCGTTTTGTGCATACTGGTGAAACAGATTTCTTTTTTTTTTTTTTTTTTTGCACATGTGCAGAGAAGAAATTTCAGGAGTGCACAGAACAGCCTGGTGCTCTGTGGTACAGTCACGCATGGTGTCATTTTGCACAAGCACAATAAAGTACTTTTTTGTATGTGCACAGAGATGTTCTGTGGGCATGTGAAAATAATGCCTTGCATCCTCATTGTGCAGCCTGTTGCAAAAATGGAGGTAAAATCCATCAAGAGAAAAAACAGTGATACATTTCAGCTGCATAGTGCTTCACTGATCATCACCTGGAATATCTCTGGTATTCTAGTGCTATTTTGGTATAGTGGCAGCTACCAGAGACACAGCAGTCCAAACAGAGGTGGGAAGACAGCTTTGTTCCTTTAGGGGAAGGACTCCACCCAGCCATTGCTCAAGGGTTTAAGATCTCCGTTACTGTCACCATTCCTTACAGGATCTCCGGTACTGTCACTATTCCTCACAGTTGAGTTGTGGGTTTGATGACTGGGCAGTGCAATTGTGCCATGATGTGTAAGACAGCTGACTCCTGCTAATCAAAGAAAGTGCATCATAAATGTGCTGGTAGCTACCTTTTAAAACCTTCATCTCAGAGTTGTACAAGGAAATGGTGGAGCGCGAGAGGTGTATTGGTGGTGGCAGCTACAGCAGTGGTGGTTGCAAGGAGTCATTGAGCCCAAATGTGGAGGGGTGTGAAATAGACACTCCCTGCTGCCTCCTACTCTTGTTATCCTCTGACAGCTGCAGAACTGGATCAGGTGGACGCAAAGGTTTCTATTACATAAGCCTTACCAGATTGCTTTAGTCAGGCAAATATCACTGCAGCAGACTGGGCAATCTGAAGCATATCAAGTCTTGCATTTGTTAAAAGTGATGATAGTGTATATAGGCAGAAATTGGGGAGTGGGGAGGAGGTAGCAATGGTAAGAAATAGCATGTCTTAAATGTTTTGAGAACTTTGCCCTCCTGCAACTACTCTTCTCTGCATCAAAAAAAGAATCCTGCATTGAAAGAAGCCAAAAGTGTTTGTTTTTAAAGGTACCATACAGAGAGCTCCTCTATTATGTCAGAATAGCCTTTACTAATGTGACAGCTCTATAGCCTGGGTGTATGCACATGTCATATCTTATGACAGGGCATTGTTTGCTGTATAGTGTTCTGAACTTGGACATATGCCATTTCATATAACCAAACACATGGGGCCAGTGCAAACAATTCCTTCTGACAGTAGGTCTGTGGCCAGGAAGCTTGGCTATTAGCATACACTCACAATGATTTCCTTGTTGGTGATTCATGTTTACAAAGAGGGATTTGTTCATTGCTTTCAGGTTCAAGCTGCAGCACCTGTGAAGCATGACATATTTCCAGCGGCTGTTTGGGGCTTGTATTGAAAGAAAACCCTGTCTTCTCCCCTCCCCACTCCCCCTTAAGGATGTGGTAATTCATAAGGCTTATGGTTTCCCATGAATTAAAGCGAGACAGGTGCTGGGCAGGAGTGTAGCTAGGAGTGCACTCAACATGCATGTCGGTCCCCAAGCTTGTGGGCCCTGGTATGGATGTACCTACTGCACCTAATAAAGCTTCACGCCTGGCACTGGATGCAAATTTTGCCTATACAGATGGTACTTGACTTCACTTTTGGCTTGCCTCATTGGACTTGCTTGATTCTTTGTGGCTTCAAGTACACTTCTGTTGTTTGCTTGAGCACATTGATAAGTCAGTGTGGTTTGCCATCAATCTTGCTACCAGGGTGAGAACAGTTATTCCTTCTTGTGTCTTCTGCGATTATTAGTCAGGTCCCAGCTCCATGCACACTGGCAGTCTCGGTGGCAAGAGCTCACTGACAACAAGCTTTTAAAGATCAAACCTGTTCTTTGTCCATGGAATAGTTCTTTTCACCAGAATCATTGTGAAGAGGTGGGATTGGCTCACTTGCTCATTGGGCATGGTTACCTCATGCACTGCTACCTCTTGGAAGGGATACACTGCCTTGAGTATGCTACACTGCAGATTTGAGGTTGGACCATATGTGGCTGCGATGTTCGGACTTTTCTGCTGAGCATCACGCCTTCTTCCGAAGCCAACCAGACATTAGAAAACTGGTCATGCTGACAACCTTTTCAGAGGATGATGTATATACCTCCCTGGCCGCCTTGTTTTTCTAAAAGCTGTCCAGTGGATTTACCTGTTCAGATCTTTACTTTGCCCCCCCTGCTCAGTCTGGTGTGCTTTTATATGCTTATTTACTGTCGTACCACTTTTCATGCGTTTGTACTAGTGCTAAATGGATGAGTTGTTTTTTTGTGACCTAGCTACCTGTTTCCCCAGGTTTTTTTGTTCTGTTTTTTGTTTCTCTTTTAAGTATAATAATGGGGTCCCTGTATGGACCCAGGGGACATCTTTGGTTGACCCCGGATCCCTCTTGTTCTGTACATTTGTATTTGGTGTGCTATAGCCTGTAGGCTGCTGTGCCACAAATACTGTAATCCTAGCCTAACCTGCCTCACAAATATGGAGAAGCTTGTTCATCACCTATTCCACATTAGGAATATGGTAGTTATGAATTGATCTTAATTTAGTTTTGTCATGATGGCCCTTTTTACACAGACACTCTAACACCTATAAAATGAGTGTTACATGTTATTATACATGGGAAACACTGCAGCCCTGCAACATGGGCCCTTTTCACACGAAATGCCTCCACCCAGTTTTGCTGGGTGGAGGCATTTGTGTAAACACCGTGGGTGGTGTGTGCCTGGGTGGGGTGCATTTCACTATGTGGAGGTGTCTGTGTAACACCACTTGTGGTGGGTGGGGTGCATTTTGCTGGGTGGCGATGGGTGGAGGCATCTTAGTAAACTCCACGGGTGGTGGGTGTAGGTGCATGCATGTGTGCTCCCGTGCAACACCCATCTCCACCCGCCACCCACCCACGGAGCAATCGGCATTGGAGTCCGTTGCTCCGTGGGTGGGTGGAGATGGGTGTTGCGCGGGAGCATGCACGCACCCCACTCACCACCCATGGTGTTTACACAGACACCTCCACCCAGCGAAACTGGGGGGAGGCATCTCGTGTGAAAAGGGTCCATGTTGCAGGGCTGCAGTATCGCCCTGTACCAGGTATAATAAAATGTAACACCTTTATCAGTGTTAGAGAGTCTGTGTAAAAAGGGTCAATGGGAAGTATTGTTAGTTTAGTTTTCAGACCTTTGAGCCACTTTTAACCCTATGTCCAATTCCTGCAAGATTACTTGCTTGGGCAGCCAGAGCACTGTATCTCACCTGCACTACAAGCTTGACAGAAGCATGGGGGGTTCAGAATTTGATTCACCCCCTGAAGTGCTGTGATGCTACAATGCTTAGCAAGGGTCATGTTTATATCCAGGTACGCGTGTTCACTGAGTTTTCTCCATTGAGAGTAATGAGGAAAATGCAGTAAACACAGATCTCTCGTTATATCATAAAGGGACAGGATAGCCCGTTTGCCCTACCCCTCCTACATGATCCCATCTCCTCCAAGTTTCCTCCCAGAGAGAAATGGCAATGCTAATAGTGGATTTTGTATTGGTGGATATTTGCACTTTTGGATAGTCCTCCAAATATCCATACATCCAGAAGAGAAGGGAATAGTTGCATAATGGGTTGTCCTGCTTCCCTGGTTTCAGCTACTGCACATGTGCAATACAGTTAAATGTAGTAAAACGAGTAATTAAACAACCAAACAGAGAAAAAATATCCAAAACAGATAACAAACAAAACTGGAAGCAGATAGTGGCTTTAATGTCAGTGGATCTAGTCTGAAGCAAACAAATTGGACAAATAAGATAGTCACCCTGGATATGCTTTTTGGCTCTAACGCAGAACACTTAACATTTGTTGATATAACAAAGAATAAAGTAAGATATTTTAATCTTTTGTTTACTTTAGGTGGAAACTGACCTGATGACTGCATGGTGTCAGCACGATCTGGGTCAGGAAGTCACAGCGGACATGGTCCAGACTGGGTTGTGGGTGGTTCATCGCACAAGCAGTGTACCTGGCAATGTATAATCAGTAGTTGTAGAAATTCAATCAGGGTTGGGCTGCACATCAAAGGTGCCCGCTGCTGGGGAGACAAATAAATGTGTGGCTGAACAGCCCCGCCCCCCCCCCCCCCCCCCCCCCCATGATGGCCAGTCATGGTGGACAGCCATGGCAGACCTGATTCACCATGTCTGCCAACCCCCAGCAGATGTGATAGCTGGCTGTGGCCTGGTTTGATCCATTTGGGTGGACCTTAGCCCGGGCCTAGCTGCCGACACAGCCCAGGGCAATCCCA
This sequence comes from Sphenodon punctatus, assembly GCA_003113815.1. Lineage (NCBI taxonomy): Eukaryota > Metazoa > Chordata > Lepidosauria > Sphenodontia > Sphenodontidae > Sphenodon > Sphenodon punctatus. The sequence continues at coordinate 1,691,518 of QEPC01011396.1, forward strand.
AGTGAACATCTATCTGGTGGTGCTTGCACAAATGTGCATTTGAGGTCTGGTGCAAAATGGGTCAAAGGGTGTCTGTTTTTACAATTTGTGCCCTTTTGCAGTAATGTGTCTTTTTGGTCTATTCTGGTTTCCCTGTCTAGTTATGCCTTTTATCAAGGAAGATGAAACATTTTTTAAACAAGAAAAGGACACTCAAATAAGAAGCAATTTGGCAGTGGCCGTTGGGCAGGGGGGCAGGTACAGGGTGTGTGCACTCACTTCTATAGAGTGAATTTCAGTGTTCCCTTTAGAGTTCTGTGCCATTGCGTTAAAATATGCAAACAGCTTATTTTGCATGCTTGATCATGCTCATAAAAGTTTGATTTTCTTGGGACTATGTAGCACGATATAAGATGTAGCTCTTTGTGCTAAAAGCTTCCTCATGAAAATATCAGGGGCTAATTTCTGCCATCATAGCAGTGAGTGGTATTTACTTTACCTCATGTCCACTGTGAAGCAAATAACTATCCCTGGTTACTACCATAAAATTGTCTTGCAGTACAGTCACTGAATAAAAAGCCATTGCCGTTCACTTCTCATTTCACCAGAATTAGGGAAAACCCTTTGAAATTAACTGTGATTCATTAATGTAGCATAACCTACACCAGAGTTGTTGTGAGGATTACTAGTTGAGTAAATTATTTAACTAAATTGGTTTAATGTTAATGGCTAAATGATAATTGTTACAGTTAACAAGTTGAAATGTCAGTCACCCTGAACATAAGGGAAAGGGTGGGATACAAATTGAAATTTAAAAATAAAAAAATAAAATTAGACTTAAGATGAGGGGGACTATTTATTTCAAAAAATGTACATTAAATCTGTGGACCTTGCTGCCAGAGGAGGTTATGAAGGCTAACTGCATAACTAGTTTAAAAAAAGGATTGGATATATTCTTATAGGATAGGTTCACAGATGGTTATTAGAGATGAGCCAAGTGGTAAACGTATTGTCCATGAGTAATGCCTGATTCTTTGGGTATCACTTTGAGTACCTAACCCTATATTGATTTTATTTATTTATTTTGTTATATTTATTAGCCGCCCCTCATGCCTATGGCATCCCGGGGCAACTTACAACACTAGAAACAGTCACAATCATAACATATTAATTTAAAACTTTTTTTTTTTTAAAGCATCTTCCCACCCGCCCCCCACCTACCCCTCCGAAGGCCTGGGTGAACAGCCAGGTCTTGCAGGCTCAGTGGAATGCCAGCAGACCCATGGCCAGGTGAGCTTCCTCTGGGATGGAATTCCAGAGTCGCGGCCTGGCCACCAAGAACGTCTGTTCCATTGTGATCCCCTGCCTAACACGGGGGACCTCCAGGAAAGTACCTCCAGTAGACCGTAGGGATCGCTCTGAGATGTGGAGGGCGAGGGGCCAAGACCATGTAGGGATTTATAGATCAAAACTAACACCTTGAATTTGGCCCGGTACGCTATAGGCAACCAGTGCGAAGTGCGGAGCACAGGTGTTATGTGCTCCCGCTGACCCTCCACCTGCCGATCCAGATGGAGGTCCAGATCCAACACCACCCCCAGACTCCAAACCTGCTGGGCTACAGGAGGGCAGACACACACGCTCACCAGAGGAGCCAGCACACCCCTCGCCCTTCCCACCACTATCACCTCCATCCTATCGGGATTAAGTTTCAGTCTGCTCTGCCGCATCCAATCCACCATGGCCTCCAAACATTTGGAAAGTATCGAGACAGCAGGACCTGGGTCAGTTGAAAATGAGAGGTACAGCTGAGTGTGGTCAGCATATTGGTGACATCACATTCTGAACCCTTTCACGATCTCCCTCAGGGGCTGCATATATACATTAAATATCAATGGAGACAGGATTGAACCCTGCAGAATGCTGCAGGTCAAGGCCCGGGAACTTGATGTTTCAGCCCCCAACGCCACCTGCTGGCTTCTCCCCAAGAGGAATGAGCAGAACCACCCAAGGATGGTGCCGTCCAGACCCCCCAGGTTTTGCAGCCATCTCAACAGCAGCCCGTGGTCCATGGTGTCAAAAGCAGCTGAGAGATCTAGGAGGATCAGAAGTGTTAAACATCCTGCATCCATCTCCTGGTGGAGATCATCCACCAAGGCCACAGACACCGTCTCAGTACCATAGCCAGGGCGGAATCCAGACAGAAGAGGTTCAAGAAAACTGATGCTATCCAGATGCACCTGGAGCTGCAGTGCCACTGACCATTCAATAACCTTCCCTAAAAAGGGAAAATTAGAGACAGGGTGGTAGCTGGTGAGTGCACCCACATTCAGAGAGGGCTTCTTCAGAAAGGGGCACACCACAGCCTCCTTGAGACTGGGCGACAACTTCCCCTGCTGGAGGGATGCGTTAACCACCCTTGCCAGCACCGTCCCCAATGTCTCCCTGGCGTTCACCAACAAGGACGGGCATAGTTCGAATTCACAACTCATGGCTCTAACAGACTCCAGGACATCCACTGCATCAGCTGGTGTCACTTCCCAAAACTCCTCCCAGAAAGATCGACCAGACGGTGCCTCCAGAACCTCATGCTCCTCACCTACTGAGTCCAATCCAGTGTCAAAGTTACTCCGGATATGAGCGATCTTGTTGGCAAAGTAGATGGCAAACTCCTCACAGTGGGCCTGGGACAAGTCCCCGTCCAGGTGGAGGGAGGCAGGACTGACCAGCCCACACACTGCCCGAAACAACTCCACTGGACTTTATAGACTTTATGAGGGCAGCAAAGAACTTTCTTTGCTGCCCTCACTGCCTCAACATAGGACTGCAAATGGGCCCTATGGAGAAGTCAATCAGATTTGGAGCGAGTCCGACGCCAGCATCACTCCAGTGTCCTGCCTACCTGTTTCATACACCGCAGCCCCTCAGTAAACCAAGGGGTCCTGCGGTCGCGAGACTGAGGCAGAGGATGTCTCGGAGCCACCCTGTCAATGGCCTCCCCCAGCAAGGTGTTCAATGCTGGACCAGCACATCAATAGAGGGTCATCAGAGTTTAGGGTTAACTCCTTCAGAGCCTCCTGGAACTTCTGCAGTTCCATCAACCTCCGAGGGCGGACCAACCTAACTGGTCCATATCTGATTATATCCATAATCAGATATAAGTATAATTACAATACTATATAAGATAAAACAATTGCAATATTAAAATGATACAATGTAATTACAATAATGTAATATATATATAGATAGAAAGATATAGATAGATATAGGGCAGGGACCGTGTCTATCTTATTTTCTGTAAAGCACCAGGTACATTGCTGGTGCTATTTAAAGGCTTATAATAATCATATTGTAAAAGACGTTTAAAAACCTACTATTTTATTTTACTATTTTATTATAAAAATGAACTGTTTTCTCCCCATTTTAAATCTAATAGAAAAGTGTGACCACTAATATTATTGTATTAGACTAAATTATTGCAATATAATTAAAGTATTAAAATTGTTAGAATTATAGTATTGCAAATATATTGTATGATTGTAATACAAAATATATTATTTTATTTTGTATTATAATAGTATTGTATTACAATAGTATTGCTCCCAAGACAACCAATTGAAGCATAGAGCAGTTCTGAGGGCCAATGCTGTGACTGTGTGGGAAGCAAAGAAACAGTTATTTGCTTCCCTTATAGCGTCCGCTCATTTACGCCAGGTGGAGCTGTTCCAGGTGGTGAAAGGATTGGTAGGTCTACTCTGTCTACGCTTGGAACCGAATTCATCCAAGGTCAGCTGTGACATGTTTTTAACATACTTTGCAGATAAAATCTCTCGCATTGAGCACAACTTCAACTCCGCATTGAGCATGACCTCCTTTAGATGCAGTGGCAGAGCCAGAGGTTATGAATGCCCTGTCTGATCCAGTTTTCTTGGATGAATTTCAATTGGTGACACCTGCTGTGGCGGCTGATATCCTGGAGTCTGTTGAGTCACATCTTGTTAATTAGACCCATGCCAGTCCTTGTTGGTTAATGCCACCAGGGAGACGTTAGCGCCGGTGCTGACCGAGGTAATTAACACCTTCCTTTTGGAGGTGAGGGTGCCAGACTACCTTAAGAAGGTTATGGTGTGGCACCTTCTCAAGAAGCTCTCTCTCTCTATGTGGATCCTTTGGCAAGTTACTGATGTGTCTCTAACCTTTCCTTCTTAGGGAAGGTTCTTGAATGGGTGGTGACTCAGCAGCTGCAGCCATATTTGGACCACAGACAGATTTGGTGTTTTTGCGATCCCACACAGTCAGGCTTTTGTCCATGGTATGGCATGGAGATGGCATTGGTGGCCTTGCTCAACTACTTCTTAGTAGAGCTGGATAGGGGTTGTATGACCCTACTAGTTCTACTGGGTCTATCAGGGGCTTTTGATATCGTGAACAATGAGATGTTGGTGACTTGCCTGTGGGATGTGACTGGGGTGGACAGAAACATTTTACAATGGATCCATTCTTAACTCACCAGGAGGTCACAGCAGGTGGTCCTAGAAGACTGCACATCATCCCCTGGGACTCTCTCATGTGAAATCATGCAGGATTCCATTTTTTCCCCTCTTTTGTTCAACGTATACATGAAGCTGTTCAGGGAAGTCATGTGCAGCTGGGGCATGCATTGTCACCAATATGCAGAGGACTCCCAGTTGTAATCATCTTTAATTTGACCCAAGCCCTGCAGTCTCCTTGCTGTCACAGTGTCTGTCCGCTGTGGGGGATTGGAGGAGGTCGAGCCGACTAAAGCTCAGTCTTGATAAGACAATGGTGGTATTGGTGGTTGGGGTTGATGATCTGGGGAGGGGAATACTCCTGCTATTGGAGGTATTCACCATCCATTGGTTCCATCTGTGTGGAGCCTAGGGGTGCTCCTGGATTCACAGCTGTGCTTGGACCTCCAGGTGTCAGCTGTGGCCAGGGGTGCCTTTTGCCAACTACATCTGATGAGAATGCTCCACCCATATGTCTCCGACTTAGACCTCACCACCCTCATCCATGCATTTGTCACCTTGAGACTAGACTATTGTAATGCGATCTACATGGGTCTGCCCTTGGTGATGACTGTGAGGGCTGGGCTTCCGCGGAGGTGGGACCCTCACGGGACGGTGGCAGCCCAGGGACCAGGATGGCCGCTCTGCCCAGGGGGATCCTGGTAGGGAAGAAGCATTGCCTGAAAAAGGACCCCTCAGGTTCTTATATGGTGGTTCAGGAAGGACTAGCCGTTCCCCACCTAGATCATCATAGGGGCGCAGGCGTTGTAGCTTTCCAACCAGGGAAGGCCCCCACAGGCCAAGGAACGCAGGCACACTGGGCCCGGGGCCGAGGGCAAGGGGTGAAGGCTTGTGGGGGTACCGTGCAAGAGACCCAGGGGAAGAAGGCAGGGCAGGGCATGCACACTAGAGTCTCCCTGTGGGCACCCAAGTGAACAAGGAAGGAACACAATACTCACAGTCACGCTGGAGGCCCAAGTCTCTCTCTCTCACACATACACTCTCACACATTCTCCCACTCTCACTCGTAGTTCACACGTAGCTAAGTCACTCTATAGTTTGCAGGGGGCTCAGGGCCGGTCTCACAGGGCAAAGCTCTGATCACCAGCAAGGGAGCTCCTCTGAGTTCTCCCTTATAAGCAGGGCTGCAGCGTTCCTCTGCAGCAGGCGAGCGGAGCATCGGGGCGGCGGCCTGAGGGGCGTGGCTGACTGCCTCATAATTGCGGAGGGCGGGGCTGGCCCTGGAGGCTCCGTCGCATGGTGCTGCGGCGAGCCCGGGGGCGTGGCCTGGGATTGAGGCACTGATTGTTGTGGAGCGCTGTCAGCGCGCTCCGCCCCTATTGCAGGGCGGTTCATCCCCTGTTCCTCTATGGGCGCTGGGCCTGGGCCTTCCTGGGGGTGAGTTTGGCGTGACCCTGCCGGAGGGTCCTTCTGGGAACCCCGTTGCTGTCGGGGACGGCGGCTCGGTAGGGCCCGCTGCCTGAGACCCGGCCTGCCCCCCCATCTCCTCAGGCCCCCAGGCCTGACAGTACCCCCCTGTCGATGTCGCGGCCAGGGCCCTGGCCCAGGCTTGCCGGGGTAACGGGCATGAAAACGACGAAGTAACAGGGGGGCATGTACGTTCGCTACAGGTTCCCAAGAGTTTTCGGACGCATCGTAGCCTTTCCATTTGACTAGGTATTGCAGTTTCCCCCGCCATCTGTGGGCATCGAGAATGGCGTGCACCTCGTATTCGGGGTCCTCGGATCCCAAGATCGGTAAGGGGTCAGGCTCCGCGGGGGGGGGAATGATCTTTGGCGGCCTTCAGTAGGGAAACGTGGAACGTCGGATGTATCCTGTACTGAGGGGGCAAGGTTACCATATAAGCCACCTCATTCACCTGCCGGTTAATGGGGAAGGGTCCCATGAAACGAAAGTCAAGCTTCGGAGAAGGACGGGTGGAGGGGTAATGGCGACGGTCGACCCATACAAGGTCCCCCACATTGAAGAGAGGGGCGTGTATCCGATGCTGGTCTGCAAATTTCTTGAATCGTTGTCGTGCTTGTTGGAGGAGTGCTTGAGCTGCCATCTGAGCTTGTCGAATTTGTTTTACTAAGGCCCCTGCGGCGGGTACTTGGGGGGCGTCTAAGTCCGGGGTACAAATACGCGGGTGGAAACCATACGTAACAAAAAAAGGAGAGGAGCTCAAAGAGGCGTTCAGGGTATTGTTGTATACAAATTCCGCTAAAGGAAGTAAGTCATACCAATTGTCCTGGAGATGGTCAACATAGCAACGGAGATATTGCTCCAGTGTTTGATTGGTGCGTTCCACCTGTCCATTGGCCTGGGGGTGGTACGCTGTCGTGAGGTTTAGGTTGATCTGGTGTGCCTTTAACAATGCCTTCCAGAGCCGTGAGGTAAACTGGGTTCGCCGGTCGGATACAATATCAATGGGTACGCCATGTAGCTTAATGATGTTGTGTAATAGTAGCAGTGCAGTATGTTTGGCAGTGGGAAGGCCTTGGCAAGCGATGAAGTGGGCCATCTTCGTGAAATGGTCGATCACCACCAAGATGGTGGTGCACTGTTGGGATGGGGGGAGTTCTACAATAAAATCCATGCCCACCTGTTGCCAGGGGCCGTGTGGCATGGGGGCCAACTGGAGGACCCCTATTGTTTTTTGCCTGGGAACCTTGATTTTAGCGCAGATGTCGCAGGCGCGGACATAACGCGCCGTGTCCGCCTTCATGGTGGACCACCAAAATTGCCGGTGGAGTAGGTCGTAGGTTCTCTTGATCCCTGGGTGCCCTGCTAGGGGAGCGTCGTGGTGACTCCATAAGGCTTTGGACCGGGCGGCTTGGGGAACTACTATACTTTCCTGGTGTCAATATAGCCCCTGCCGTTGTTGCAGAGGGTGATTTTGTAATACCTCCTGATCCTGCGGTGAAAGCTTTTGTAGGTGGTTGCTAGACAAGCTTGACATGACCAGCGCACAGGGTTTCAGGATGGGCTCACCTTGGTTGCCCAGGAGGGTCTCTTCCTTAGTGGATCTTGAAAGGGCATCTGCTAGCAAGTTTTGTTTCCCGGGGCGGTACTGGATCTGGAAGGTGAACCGGGAGAAAAAGAGCGCCCAGCGTCCATGTCGGGCGCTGGCGATTTTAACCGTTTGAAGATACAGGCGGTTCCGATGGTCGGTGATGACAGTGACGGGCAACTTGGCGCCTTCCAGATAATGTCGCCAGGTAGTAAAGGCTGCCTTGATGGCTAAGAGTTCTCGATCTAATATGGTATAGTTGGCTTCCGCGCTCGTGAGCTGCCGGGAATAATACGCACAAGGTAGTAGGACTCCAGTATGGGCTTCTTCCTGTAACAGGATGGCCCCAATGGCTTTGTTGGAGGCATCCATCTCCACCACAAATGCTTTCTCAAAGTCTGGATACCATAATAACGGAGCTTGCATGAAGGCTTGTTTTAGGGTGTTAAAGGCCTTCTGGTGCTCGGTTGTCCACGAGTAGGAGGCTCCCTTGCGTAGCAACATGGTTAGAGGTTTTGTTACAGCAGCATAGCCGGGGATATACTGTCGGTAGTAATTTGTGGTCCCTAAAAAACGTTGTAGTGCCTTGACAGTAGGGGGTGGAACCCAGGATAGGATTGCCTGTACCTTGGTTTTGTCCATCTTCAGCCCCTCCGGGGAAATGACAAAGCCTAAGAAGGCAATTGAGGTAGTATGAAAGGCACATTTAGATAATTTACAGAACAGACGATGCTGTTGAAGCTTCTTCAGGATGCTCCGGACATGGCCCACATGTTCTTGTTCTGACCAGGAGTAAATTAAAATATCGTCCAAGTATGTGATAACGTAGACATCCAAAACTTCCCGGAGTACATCATTTATGAAGTGTTGGAATGTAGCCGGGGCGTTGGCTAGTCCAAAGGGCATCACCAGGTACTCAAAGTGCCCGTATCTTGTCCGGAATGCCGTCTTCCACTCGTCCCCGGCCCATACTCGTACCAAGTAATAGGCCCCTCGCAGATCGAGTTTAGAGAAAATGCAAGCTCCTTGGAGCCTATTCAACAATTCAGGGATCAATGGGAGGGGGTATCGATTTTTCACTGTAATAGTATTCAGGCCCCGGTAATCGATGCAGGGCCGTAATCCCCCATCCTTTTTAGGCACGAAAAAGAGGGGTGCCCCCGCCGGGGAGGTAGAGGGCCGGATAAACCCCTTTTGTAAGTTCTCATCGATATACTGTTTGAGGGTCTGTAATTCTGGCCCTGAAAGGGCATAGATCCGTCTGTAGGGAGGCTGGGTCCCAGGGAGGAGCTCAATGGGACAGTTGTAGGGATGGTGCGGGGGTAGCACGGTCGCCTCTTGTTCGCTGAAAAGAGGGGCGTAGGCCTGGTAGGCCCCGGGTAACCCAGGAACCTCACAGTCTGGTACGGTGGTGCACCCGGTGGGGGCAAGGTCCTTGGTCTCGGGGACCTGGTTACTGGGCTCCCGTACCTGCAAGGTGTACCGCTGCCAGTCGATGGTCGGGTTCCATTGTTTAAGCCATGGGATCCCCAGGACAACGGGAAAAATAGGGGTACACACTATATCCAACTGCAGGGGTAAGGAGTGTCCCTGGATCATCAGGGGTATAGGGGGGGTCTGGCAGGTAATTGGGCCAGAGACCAACAGGGACCCATCAATGGAGTGGATGACCTCCTTCCGCTGGCGGGGTTGCTGTGGAATCTGGTGCCGCCGCACGAACCCTTCATCCACAAAGTTCCCGGAGGCTCCGGAATCGACCAAGGCCCAATCTACCAGGGTTCGGGCAGGGCCAAGGCCCAGCATCACAGGTATTTGGAGGTGTGGTCTTTTCTCTGGGTAGTTGGGAACCCAGGAAGCTAACGGCGCCAGGGGTGCATTGGCATGGCTCGAGAGACCCCCTACACCTCTCGAGCCTGGGCTTTTCCCACCTCTCGTCGACTTCTAGGGGCTGCCGGGCAATTCCAGGCGTAATGTGAGGCTTCCCCGCAGTAATAGCACAGGCGGGATAGGCGCCGCCGCTCCCTCTCTGCCGTCGTTAAGGGTCCTCGGGCGGCCCCAACTTGCATGGGCTCAGCCTCTTCGTTGCGGGGAGGCTCTCCTCGGCTACCCCCGGTAGCCACAGGGTGCAGTGGGGGGCCTCGATAGGTCTCGCTCCGGCGTTCACGACGCCTTTCATTGAGTCATTCCTCAATCTGCAAGGACAACGTTACCAATGCCCCCCAAGTCTTGGGAAGGGTCGTAAAGGCCAGCTGGTCCTTAATTTCTTCACTTAATCCACGCTTAAACATTACACGCAGGACGTTATCGGGCCAATTTAAGTCTATTGCCACTTGCTGGAATTTTGTCACAAAATCCAGCAAGGGGCCCCTTCCTTGCTTTAAGGTCGTGATTACGGTTTCTGCGTCCTGAATTCGGTGGGGGTAGTCATACAGGAACTTAAGCTCCCGCACAAACCCCTCGTAATCCTCCAGAAAAGGGCTATTGCTGGTAAGTAGTGGGGTAGCCCATACTAAGGCATGTCCTTCTAGTAACCCGATAATGAAGGCAACCTTCTGGGCATCCGTATCGTAGGTTCGGGGTTGGGTCTTAAAGGTTAACTCGCATAGGGCCAGGAACCCCTGAAACTGCCGGCGCTCCTCGGTGAATTTAGTAATCATGGGTCCCTTGGGTTCCCGAGGGGCCAAGGCGATGGCGGCTGCTGCCATTGGGGCCGGCGGTGGCGGCACCAATACTTGGGCGGTCTCTGGCCCTCATTGCTCCTTGAGGTCTTTAACCTCCATTGCTAAGGATTGCACAGAGTGGGCCAAGTCCCTAACTTCAGCAAGTAATTGCTCCATGAGCAGGGGATAGATGCTGGTGATACTGTGAGGGCTGGGCTTCCGCGGAGGCGGGACCCTCATGGGACGGTGGCAGCCCAGGGACCAGGACGGCTGCTCTGCCCAGGGGGATCCTGGTAGGGAAGGAGCGTTGCCTGAAAAAGGACCCCTCAGGTTCTTATATGGTGGTTCAGGAAGGACTAGCCATTCCCCACCTAGATCATCATAGGGGTGCAGTCATTGCAGCTTCCCAACCAGGGAAGGCCCCCACAGGCCAAGGAACGCAGGCACACTGGGCCCGGGGCCGAGGGCAAGGGGTGAAGGCTTGTGGGGGTACAGTGCAAGAGACCCAGGGGAAGAAGTCAGGGCAGGGCATGCACACTAGAGTCTCCCTGTGGGCACCCAAGTGAACAAGGAAGGAACACAATACTCACAGTCATGCTGGAGGCCCAAGTCTCTCTCTCTCTCTCTCTCTCTCTCGCACACTCTCCCACTCTCACTCGTAGTTCACACGTAGCTAAGTCACTCTATAGATTGCAGGGGGCTCAGGGCCGGTCTCACAGGGCAAAGCTCTGATCACCAGCAAGGGAGTTCCTCTGAGTCCTCCCTTATAAGCAGGGCTGCAGCGTTCCTCTGCAGCAGGCGAGCGGAGCGTAGGGGCGGCGGCCTGAGGGGCGTGGCTGACTTCCTCGTAATTGCGGAGGGCGGGGCCAGCCCTGGAGGCTCCATCGCGCGGTGCTGCAGCGAGCCCGGGGGCATGGCCTGGGATTGAGGCACTGATTGTTGTGGAGCGCTGTCAGCGCGCTCCGCCCCTATTGCAGGGCGGTTCATCCCCTGTTCCTCTATGGGCGCTGGGCCTGGGCCTTCCTGGGGGGTGAGTTTTGCATGACCCCACCGGAGGGTCCTTCTGGGAACCCCGTTGCTGTCGGGGACGGCGGCTCGGTAGGGCCCGCTGCCTGAGACCCGGCCTGCCCCCCCATCTCCTCAGGCCCCCAGGCCTGACAATGACTTTGCCAGGCTCTGGAGCAAGGACCCAGGGAAGGGGGCAGAGAGAAGGGCAGGTAGGAGGGGAAAGGGCTGAAGGGAACAGGGGATGTCCCACAGATCAAACAAGAAAACCTCACAGCCATTCTCCGATACCAGGGAGACTGAGTGCTCAGCATGAGAACCAGACAAGTTGGCCTAAGAGAGCTTATGGCTCATCATTGAGGTCAAGGGACATGGAGCTGGGGAACTGGAGCTTGGAGGGACAATAAGAATCAAGACACAGGAGTTAACAGGACACAGATATTGGGTAAGTTAGGGAATAATAGAACAGTGACCCAGGGCTTGACAAGGCATAGCATGAAGGATTATAGGGTGTAATGGGGAGCATACGAAGGACTTGACAAACACAGGTGATAGACGGATAGGCCAAGAGGGAACAAGGTAGAAGACTACAAAACAGAGCTCGGAAAAGAGCAGCAGTGGAGGACAAGGGCACACACACAACGAGGCACAATGTGAGGAACTCAGGACATGAAGGAAGACAAAACCAACATGGAGAAGTGAAGAAATGCAAAGGAAGATACATAGCAAAATACACAGAGTGAGGGAATGCTAGGGGACAAGAGAGCTGGAAGAGAAGTGCCTCAACACAGAGAGGGAACAAGAATGACCAGCAACAGCAAGGAGAGGAAGTGCTACACAAAAAGGAACCCAAAGGGGTGAACAGAACACTAAGACTCACCAATACAACTGACACAGGGTTACAAGGAAGAACACTGACACACAAAGTGGAAGTGCAAGCAGAACACAAGCTAGAGGGCTATAGCAACAGAAGCTCCACCAACTTCCTATAGCTCCCAGCATGTTTTATATAAGGCAGGGAGCCAGTCAGGAGACCGGTGGGCATGTTCACACCCACCATCATCTGCAAAAGAGAAAAAGAGGGCAAGACACACAAATGGGGGAAACTGGTTCAGCATAAGCCACACAGCGCAGGGCAAACAGCAGCTATCAACCAGATCCCAAGGCCTTGGGTTCAGGGCTGACTCCTGACAGGTTTGGAAGCTGCAGCTGGTGCAGAATGCTGCAGCCCATCTCATTAAGGGTGCAGGCCACAGGGAGCACACTACACTGGTGCTCTGAGCATTGCACTGGCTGCCTATTGTCTTCCGGTCCCGATTCAAAGTACTGTTCTTAACTTTTAAGGCCCTAAATGGTTTGGCCCTGCTTACCTGAAAGATCCCCTCACCCCTTTGGTCCCCAAGCAGCCCCTGTGGTCATTCAAGAGTGCCCTCATGGAGGTCTCGCGTTTCCAGAGGGTCCAAACAGACAGGAAGGCATTCTTGGTGGCTGCACCATCTGCGGCGATCCCCCTCAGTCAGGATCTCCTTGCCTTCCAACGAAACTGTAAGACCTGGCTCTTCCATTGGGCATTGTGGAAGAGGAGGGTGAGATACGTTAGAGAAGTTAGGGAGGGGTGTTTCTGCATTGGTCACTTTGATTTTACATCTTGTTACTATGGTTTTATTCTAACTTTGTATTTATTATTTTAATATGATTGGGAGTTGCCCTGAGTCACCTTGAGCGAGAGGGGTGGGGAAGAAATACTTTTAATAAATAAATACAATTTAATTTAATTTATTTATCACATTAAATACGGTATAATTACAATATTATCATAATACAAAAAAATCACAATTATACAATATAATTACAATAATGTAATATATATATTGTAATAAAATATTATATTATCATTAATGCTCACTAATATTATAAGCCACCAAGTCAGCTGTTAGAAAGAATTTTGAGCAAGCAGAGGGCAACTTAGAACCTAGGGCCCTTGGCCCAGCTGTCCCAAAGCAGAGCTGCCGAGTCACACCAGAAGGGCTCTTTCAAGGCACTCAATTATTTATATGACCAATATACAGTTCCCGTTCTCATGACAAGGGCTGAAACATTTTCTAGCTTTTCTTGGGAAGAATTGGGGTTCTTGGCTCGTCGAGAAGAGCGAAAATGTCAAGACAGCCTTCCCACTTGACATCCCTGCACTTAAAAAATGAAAAGGACCCTTAACAGCCCTTCTTCCCTCCTCCTCCTCCCCCACCCCCTCCATATACTCACATGGCTGATGCAGCTGCTGGGTCTCTTGCTTCTCTGTCAGGCAACAGGGATACAAAGAGGCGGCAATTTTTTAAAAAAACAACAACAAAAACCACTGTACATGTGCAAAATGGCCACTTGGGTCATTCTATGCATGAACAGCCCTTCCCCAGAGTGGTGTCAGCAGCGTAAGCAGCATTTTGGAAAAAAAAGCAGCCAATCTGTGCATATGTGTGAATGGCACCACACATGCATAGAATGGCTGCCCTTTTCTAAAATGGTGCCAAAGCTGCCGGTGCCATCTTGGGAAAGGGCTGTACGTGAGCAGAATGGCCTCGGAGGCCATTTTACACATGCACGGTGATTATTATTCTTATATAGTTTTTTGTAATTTTTTTTTTTTTTTTGCAAGATATCACATGAGATTTTGTACCAGGGCTGAGATCTCGGTGAGTTTTTGGGTCCAGGCCTGAAAACTCAAAAGGTGTCTTGAGAGAACAAAAAGGCGTCTCATTTCAGCCCTACGCATGACCAAAGTACATAGGAGCAGCTAGCGGTTGCTCTAGCAGTTTTCCCAGTAGAGGTTTGGAAAGGAAGTGGAGAGGTTCAAGATTCTTATAGGCGAAGAAACTGTCAAATAAATTGGAAAATCTGCCAGTCCAATTTATGGACGGGTGAGGGGAAAGCCCATCTTTAATTTTCAATGATGAAGGAGCAGCTCCTACTACACAGCTAGGCTGTATCCTACATCTATTGGGGTCAATAGGAGCTGCAAGTGAACTTTGTTTAAAAAGGTAACATGAAGGAAATAAAATGCATGCTAGAACCCATGACCCCTGGCCTAGCAAGCACAAAGCTTTGCTACCCAGCCACACCACAATTGCACCTATAATATCCTTACAAAGTTATCTACTTTGCTGGGCACTATCTAGAGCTTATCCCTGCTAGCTGATAAACATTCTGGTTGAGAGTTTCTCCTATAACTCTACTGGGAAACTAGGGTGAAAGAGACTTGAGTAGGTTAAGGGTTCAAATGTGGACAGTCTGGTAAGCTGAAGGTGTAATTTCTTGCATTTTTAAATTTTCTTTGGGAAACGTACAGGGTTCTAAATTAGGAGTTACCACTCAGAAAAGGATCTTGGAGTCAATGGTGGGCAATATATTGAAATCTTCACCTCGGTGTGCAGCAGGCCCAGTTAAAAAAAGCAAATGGAATATTCCATGTGGGAATTACAAGCATGGGGGTGGGTGACGGGATACAGGTAGGAAAGATAGGGCTGGCCATGCTCAGGAGCTCCAGCAGTACCAATGTGTAGGTACTGCGGTGATACACATGCATGTGAGGTCTGGTCTGAGCCACCAGAGTGCAAGGCAAACTCCCATTCTCTGGTGGCCTGTGATTCCAAAAGGAGGGTCTTGTCTGCCATAGGCAGCAGTGTGGGATTTTCTTTCAATGGTACATGATGTTACTACAGTTAATTACCACTAGCTTAAGTAGGTACTGGAATACCTTTGAGGGGAAGGGTGAAGTATAAATTTGAACAAATAAATTTTGCCAAAAGAATTGTCGCTTCTGTGGCCCTAAAGCTTGCATGCCAACAGAAGCTGGCCCAATCATCAAACTTGCTTTGTCTCCAGGTCTTACATCTCAGCCCAACACTTTATTCTCTAGATGGTTAAATTTGGTGTGTGTTCATTTCATTAGAGTTTTTCATCTGACAAAGCTGTTAGAACAATTAGTTCATATGTCGTGTTTGTATTCAGTCAAAATGTGCAACTACTACAGCAAAACTGCCTACATACTTGATCTGTAAAGAAATAAAAAATCTGTTTATCACCAGTACGAACGCGTGACTGGAACTGTGCTGAATGGTTTGAAACCTCCATAAAGGTTTTAGATACCTGCAGAGCAGAGAAAAAGCAGCCTTCAAGCACAATTCTTTAGATGTATGCAAACATGAGGGCAGATGTACAATGCAATTACCTGTGTTTAACATGAACTCCTGCTAAATTTAACCTGGCTCCATAAGCTAAGTAAACAGCTTGTCTCTTGAGCAAAGGTAGAATTCAAGAACTCACAAACTTCTGCTTTGTTGCCTGCAGGTGCTTCTAAATGAAGTTGTATTAAAAAAGCAGGATTATGGTGTTTCTGATGGTGTAGCACAGTCTGAGAATCACTGTCACATAGAATGTTTATCTTTGGTTAAATAGTGTTTAAATTACTTGCAATGCCAACAAACAGTATGATAAACTATCTGAAGAATTTGACCATTGAATTCTGATCATTCCAAGATGCATTGCAGAATCCTAGAAGTGTAGAGTTGGAAGGGGGTCCCAATAAAGGATGTTGTCTATTGCAGATAGATGATTGCCCAGAAGGGTATGAAGGATGAGATATTACACTGCAAGAAATTTTGGATATGACTAAGCCACACTCTCAAGTCAACAGTACAAGAGTAAGCCTAAAATCAGAAATTTGGTTCAAATTCTGTCTTGGATGGATCCACCTGTTCCAATCTGGTCTAGGAAAATGCAGAATGGACTATGATCTGGCTTATGTTTCACTGGGGATCACCTGTCCCACGTACTGTACATGCATAAAAAGGCAGTGCAGTGCATTATGTAACATGACATCACTCTGTGTGATGTTACAAAAACAAAGAAAATGTCTTCAAAGATAAGAAGACTGACCCAGTTCAGCCTTATCATAGAGGTAAGCAAGGAAACACATCCCCTTGCAAGTTGACTCACATTCAAAAGTTTTTAATTCACCTGATTGTCGAACTCTGCTGCTTTTTTGTCTGAAAAATCAGTGTCTTATTTTTTTTTCTTTAAGTGAAATGAATTTTTTTATCAACTTTCATTTGATATTTGTTTAATGCAAAAAAAAAACAACCCGCTAACAAAGGCAGTAATTCAAAATACTCTTTGCATAAGCAGATGATAGAAATAATTTAGACGCAGCTAGGTGAAATAAAATGAAATGCCTTTATAATAAAACTTATTTGTGCAGTCAGCTCTCATAAGCAGAGGTCTGGGAGTTGAAGACTAGAAGGATATAAAGTCTGTACCAATACTTAAGAAAAGCAATGTTCTCCCAACTGTATTATAATTACCTTCCTCCTTTGGGGAGGGGTCATTCCCCCCTCCCCCCGCTCTCCCTCTAGGGAGGAAGGAGCAAGAGAAAGTGGGAGGACTACAAGGATGCACCTGCCCAGCTGGAGGTTGCTAGTGTAACCAGCTCCAGCAGTGTGAAGTCTCACATGACAGGGTTTTCTGGGCACCATCTTAGGTGACCAGCTCCCCTTGGCATTCTGCAAAGGCAAGGGAAGCCAACTGGCTTCACCAACTGAGGATCATGACAACGACACCTCCCCACCTGAATGGCAACTGAGCACCAGAGCTGTCAGTGACAAGAGGAATTGCTACAGAGTCATTGCTCACTGGGTTACCTGTGAGGTGGGCCAGCGAGGGTAGGGCTTTTCAGGACTTAAGTGAGGATCGTCGCTGCAGCGCACCATGGCAGAAATCAAGGGCCTTTACGTGTCCACTGATCCACCTCTTCATTCTCTTCCCCACACCTCCGGCACGGCTTGGTACTCCTTCTAGGGATGGACGAACAGATCGCAGTTTGTCCATTTGGTTCGGCCGCGTTTGGTTCGTCCATTTGGTTTGTCCGTTCAGTTAGTTCGCCGGGTTCAGGTTCGGCCGTTTGATGCGGCCATTCAGTTCGGGTTCGGCCATTCGGGAAATGGTTTGTTATGGGGTTGTTTTGTTTGTGGTTTATATGTTTTTTTGGTTTTTTATTTGGTTTTATACAGTTTTTTGGCTTTTTATTTGGTTTTTATATGGGGTTTTTTAATTTAATTTTTATCTAATATTATATCTATTTGCACTAAATCTAACTGCTATTAACTATTCTAAATTCTATGAACTAAATGGATTATCTAATAAGTACACAGGCCTACTCCTACAAACACTAAAACTAAAACACTAACGCTACCTCTATCACTAAGCTAACTCCTACAACTATCTAATCTTATCTATCTGTCTATCTATCTATCTATCTATCTATGGGATGGGGGGAATCACAAACACAAGGTTTCAGTTTAAGGTTTAA
The DNA here is from genome assembly GCA_003113815.1 of Sphenodon punctatus. Lineage (NCBI taxonomy): Eukaryota > Metazoa > Chordata > Lepidosauria > Sphenodontia > Sphenodontidae > Sphenodon > Sphenodon punctatus. Next base: position 1,709,065 of record QEPC01011396.1, read on the forward strand.
GTTTCATTTCAGTACAAAACTGAAATGAAACTTAAAGCAATCTAATAATCCGACTCTAAATGAAAGAACAGGGGAAGGGAAGGGAATCTGGGATGGAATATATGGGAGAGGAAAGAATTCAGTGGCGGGGGGAGGGAGGAAGGAAGATTGAAGACAAGGAACACAGGGAGGGGTAAAAACAAAAAGTAACCACTAAATCTATCTATCTAAGCTAAGCTAAATAAATGAATGAGAATATGGGCGTAGATGGGTTGGATGGGTGAAATGGGAGTAGAACTGCAATGGATTGGGGAGCTGGGAAATGCTGGGAGAGGGAGCCTTCTGAAATTCCTGCTGTTCAGGAACAGTGACTAGCTCAGAAGGTGTTGGGAAGGGGGGAGGCAGATAGTTTTGTTTCCTGCAAGCCTCTCCACCCCTGGTGCCTGGAAGTCTGCTCCTCAGCTGACTACCCCACCCTGTCATGTTTGACCTTCCAGTGACCCTTTTTTTGCCAGCTGAACACGATCTGAACTGACCAAACTGTTCGGTCATTTCGACGTTCGGAATTGAGTTCCGTTCGGTAAATTCGGGTTTGGTCGTCCGAATAGGCCGAGTTCGGGCCAAACTTCCGAACTGCGTTCGCCCATTCCTAACGCCTTCCCCCTCACCCAAGGTGGACAGTGGACCCTAGCAGGGCTGCACTCCTGAGACGGAACTTGGAAAGGGGGTGCAGAGTATTCTTCTACCCCCCACCTTCAGGACAGCTAATCCGACATAGAGGATTGATGGAATAACAACCAGAGGTAATCAGAAAATGTGAGCAATGGCACCCAAGGCTAATAAAAAGAAGCCCCCTCATAAAGAAAGGGATGTGGGGGGGAGAACTGGCCTAATCACGTTCATAAAAATTATAAGGGAAATTCAGGAGGACCTAGAATTGTGGGACACATTTTTAACTGAACATAACAGGCTTAGTTTCTGGAGGCAGCAGCTCATCCATGAGGCAGAGCTCAAAGTCCAATCTGACACTGCAGGGGGGCTAGGCTTTGTGTTATATTTCTGGGGACACTGGTGCATGGCACCATGGACGGTTGATGGGATGTAGATGGGGACAATGAAAGATGGTACTTTGCTAGTATTTTTTCCCATAGTTGTAGCCATCTACTTACGGACCAATTTCTCCAACAGGCAGGTCCTATTCTGGTGTGACAACAGGCAGTGGTGCATGTAATTGGCATATTGTCACCTAAGTCAACAAGGGTGATGAAGCTAGTGTGGGTATTTGTGCTTACATGTTTGAGGACAGATATTCTGTTTGTGGTGAAAGACGTACCTGGTATTAATAGTGGCATAGACACCATTTTTTTCACTTCTAGATGGACCACATTTGCCTTCTTGCACCAGGAGCCAGGGAAAGCCAAAAGTGTTCCCCAGAGACCTGTGGAACCTTGGATATTAGAACTAGCAGAGATGGGGCAAGCTTCCTTCCCCCTCCCATCCCCCCCACCCCAACCAGAGCTGTTTTAAAAAAGGACTTATATGGAATTCCAGGAGGTCTAGTTCCCAAATGTCTGGGCTCTGGGTTCCCCATACCAAAACCCCAGATGTTAGTTTGGGCTCACATTCTGGCACAAGGTTTTGGACTCTTGGACTGCGGTGTCCAAAATGTCTGCCCTAACCTATGATGGAGACACAAAGTGGTTTGAAAATCCTTTATTGAACCAACTGCTGGTGGAAATAAGCAAACTTTCAGGGCCCTTCCTCAGACACTACAAAACTCTGTAAACTTTTGACACCAAAAATAATTGCTTTAACATGGACCTTTATTTCTCCAACCACTACAAAAATCGTTTGTTTGTTTGTTTGTTTGTTTATTTATTTATTTATTTATTTTATTTATTTAAAAAGTATATCCCGCCCTTCCTCCGGGGCGGTGAACAACATTCAATAAAAATATAAAAAAATTTAAAACAATTTAAAAATACAATATGTGGGCAAAACCCACCCCACCCCACCCCTCGCCAAAAGCCTGACGGAACAGTAGATTATACATTTATCTACTGTATTTGATGCTTGCTGTTCTCTGTTTGAACTTCCTAGATACCATTCCAATTACTTTGTGTCTCTCTGTAACTGACTGTCAGTTGAATACTCAACCTTTGTGTTACTATGAACCCAGTCCCTTTTATATGTGTATTCTAAGCTGTTTCCCACTATACCTCAAACTCATGTTTGCCTTCTTTGTGTTTTTACCACTACATATTGTATTTGACTCCTTCACCAATTTTACATCTGTATTTAAATGTCTGGGACATTTATAATCTCTTTACCCCCACTGGCTAACTTGTCTTATCCACTTCCACCTGTTACTTTCCCCCACATATAGACCTGCCCTACATTTGCTCATTTTATGTATTTCTACTGACTATACTACATGCCTGAGGAAGTGCCCTGTGTGACCTGAAAGCTTGCTTATTTCCAACAACAGTTGGTCCAATAAAAGATATAATTCAAATGCGTTGGTCACTTTCAGACCTTCTCCCCTCCATGCATATTCTGGCTGGGGGGGCGGGGGATGTGCAGCCATGATATGCACAGGGATTGACTGGTATGAAAGCCCCCACCCCCTTTGACTTTGCTAGCAGACATGCACGGGCGGGGATGGGCTTTCAGACTGACCGATCCCTGCGCATATCTTGGCTGCACATCACACACACACCCCCGCAGCCAGAATATGTGCGGGGGTGTGTGGTCTGAAATTGGCCTTTGTCTCTGTCAATTGGGACAAACATGGTAATCACACACCATCTTGAACATCTAAAAACAGATTTTCTGGGCAAACCCCCCTCCGTCCCGCGACCAAGGGTGGTTCTTGGGGAGAATCTCAGAGTGCTGAGCCAAGGAACAGGGTTGGAGGGGTGAAACCAGGTTCCCAATTATTCCTCCCCTTTTTGTGAGAATGTTAGGGTGTTAAAGCATATTTGTGGTAAGAGTAATGAAGTATCCCTGTTCTCCACAGCGTTCCAGATTGCATTTTTTAGAGTATTCAGGATTGGCAACTTGGTTCCCAATGCCTGAACTGATTAGGTCCATGAGGGCATTAGATATAGGAGATGTGGGGTGGGCAAGAAGCACACTGACCCTTCACCTTTGGTACTCCAAAACTGAGCAAAGGAGGCATGGGTGGATGATAATTTGATGCTATTTAGTTGACTCCTAACTTGGCCCTAGCATAGGCCATGAGGAATTATTTGAAAATGTGGACAAATTATCCAGGCCCACTGTTTGTCCATGAGAATGGTTCATCCTTCTAACACGCTATCTACTAATGACAGTCTTGAGGTCATGTTTGAAGAACCTATGCCTCAACCCAAATGAATTGGGCCCACGCATGTAGAATTGATGCTGCAATCACTGTAGCAGCAATTGGGGTTTTGGGCCAGAAAATCCAAGAGTGGACCATTGGAGGTCCAACGTCCATTTGGGACTTGGGTAATCAACTTAAACGTTTTGGTTGCCACTGCTGAGACTGTCCGCTGTAATGTTGGAGACCTATTTGTTCTTCTATCATTTTTTTAAGGGCCAGGGCCAGTCAGCTACCCATGGAAGGTGGTGGATAGTCGGTCACAGCATTGTACAGTGGGTGGCAAAGACTTCTGAAAGCAGCTGACAGGAAATGCAGCTTGGGATCAGCGAATTGGTTGATAGTGTGAAAGGCGAGAGGGGTATGTGCTTGGAGCAACTCCTGGGAGTTGTGCTTTACACACAGCCAAGACTTTCCTCCCCCCAGTGTTAGTCATACATCTTAGGGGAGAATAAATTGCCCCATGACATGGGCTTGCAGGAAATGATACAGGTTATATATGAGAGTCCTGAAAGCTAAAATAGAAGAAATATACAGGGTGGCTGGGGGTTGGCAACCAGCCAAGTGAAGCTAGCGGTTCCTGTGTTGGGGTCCAGAGATTATCTGCATGTTTTGTTGATGGGTGAGAATACTGCACAAGCCAAAGCATCTCCTTATGAGATGGGAATACATCTAGAACAGCCGCCCTGAGCTGTTCTCAGGAGGGGCGGGGTATAAATTCAGTAAGTAAGTAAATAATTAAATAAATAAATAGACACATAGGCAGGGGGCAGCCCAGTGTCTGTGTCTTCCAGGGGGGAGGGCAGAGGTGAACAGCCTATTCATCTGAAGGCAAGCATGGTCCCAGAGGATAACGGGTGACCTTCCTTCTTGTTTCTGACCCTCAGAAGGGGGGGGGAATTGTTCGCAAGCACCCCACCCCAACCAAGGTGAACCATGGGGAAGGGGATAAGTTGAGAGATTGCATTAATAGGCAGGAGGCAGCTACCAGAGTGCACCTGGGAACCTTGTGCCCAGTGTTGAGAGTTAAGCTAGGTTTGAGTTGCCCCCCTGTTTATGGGGGGGGGGAGGATGGGTTCCACCCTCCCTCTGGTTAACTTGCTATGCAATAAAGAGTGCTGCCTTGTGAATGTATGTCTTTATCCATGTCTTGTTCTGAGATGCGGTGACAATGAAGTGCCTAGTGAATACTTGTGAATATTCAGATTAATGCTTGAATATTCAAGTGAATTTCAGATTGCATTTTTGATTGTCAGATTTGCAATCTGTCACAACACATGTGGCTAATTTATGTAAATTGTTTTGATTTAATTTATTACAGCATGAATTGTAAGTTGCATATTTGATTGTAACAGTCAGTTTGAAATATCTACAAACCACAGATTTCATGCTAATAAACATACATTAAAAGACTCGGTGATGTTAAGTAGAGAAGAAATTATTTGACTATTCAATAACAAATTGTGTGTGTGTGTTCCCAGTCTGTCCACTCAGAGATGAATTGGTCACTGTCAGGCGGGGGGGTGGGATAGGGAAAAACCCACTTCCTAACACAACACCCCCCCTAATCCCACTACTTTCCCACGTGGTACCTGAAGGGGTATCCCCAGAACATAAAGACCCTCCAGATCGTGTTCGGGTGTTTTCTCTGGAACTAAGAGCAACCCAGATCATCATCGGGTGGAGAGAGGAGGGGGACAAGGTGGTCCACTCTACCCTCAGTACTCACACGCTCACACTCATTCCATTGAAAGGATCCCAGGGTACGTGTGATGGTCCACTCCCAGGAGAGGGGTGATAATAAACGGCTGTGATGATGGTCACAGGAGGTTGGGGAGGGGGAAGCATGCATGGAACAGCTTTCGCACTCACCATGGTGCAAGAACTTGTGGGGGAAGGGACACCACGCACCCGCACTCACTCTCCCAATGCACACGATGCCAAAGGCGCACCCACACGCACACTCACGCAGACACAGTCTACTTCGCTTTCTCAGTGTCCGCTGCCACTCCTTTGTTCCAAGACTCCCAGGACCTGCCTCTCACAATGATTACCGGCAGGGACTAGAACCCCTGCCACCTGCTTTATCTTGGTCCCCAGGCCCTCCCAGCTGTTGCTTGTTCCATGATTGTCTGGGAGCTGCCCCCGCTGTTTTCACAGTGAGGCAGCTTCCCAGTGCTGTGCTCATGCGCCGACGCAGTTATGCGCAGCTATGCGCTGCGTCGGAGCTGGATTCCGGGTTGCCTGGCAACCTGCAGTGCGTGCGCTGCATGCAGTGCGTCCCTGTACACAGCTGAGCTCCGCACCCCACGGCCCATTCGGCGGCTCCGCTCTCCGGGCCCCCCAGTGCTCCACTGCAAGTGTGGCCCCCCAGGGCCACTGACAGTCACAAGGAAACATTCATTAATGCATTAACAAGGAAACATTCATTAAGGCATATGAATTGACTGCTGCCAGTTACCTATATATTTTCAAATAACTGCTGCTTCAGAAAAATGAAATAGTGAAAGATCTATGAGTAAAGAAATATTTCCTGTGCTTAAGTGCAGAGCTAACTTTTGTCAGATTTCCCATTTATGTATCTTTTGTGGTGTTGGAAGTTTTTAGAGACCAGTATTTTAACAGAATTTAAATCTAGTATTGTACTTTTGCTTTGAATAACTAGTAGTACAAAAACAATAATCTAGAAATTGAAAGCCCCAAGCTGTCATGTAGTGCCAAATGACAAGATAGTACTCTATTCCGTTTGAATGGGTGGCAGTTTGGGGAGAAAAGGAAGGGGGTTGAAATCCTTTTATCTAGTTCAGAGACAGCAGTTAGATAACTTACATATCAAAGATTCAATGAATGAATAATTGAAGATGAAACTGACAAAGGACTGTTAAAACAGGTAGGAGTAAGACAATTGGTATATTTTTAAAGAAAATATTATCACGACTTTGGAGCCAGTAGGAAAGATTAAGCACAAATTTATTTACAAGTCAGTCAATAAACAATCCATTTGTTATTCCTGTGTGGGGAAAGTTATAATTAATTTTGTGTTAATGTAAAATGTAAGGAAATGCAGTAATAAATTACTCCTCTTGAGAGCGATTTCTAAAAATTGTTTTAAAATGTGCTCTTGTTAACATTTATAAAATGCTTTAATCCAAAACAAATGATGTAACTGAAAATAAGAAAGTGTTGGGTGCCGTGTTAATGATACATTTTCTGGTTATAATCACATGCTTATTCCAACTGTTGGTTTTCTACTTTTTTAAATCTTGTCTCTTATGTCAATTTCAGAATTTTGTGCATGGCAGATGTTGGCTTTTGTATTTTTTTAAAAACAATTTTTTTAAGCATCTTCATAGTAGCTGTAGAAGCTTAACTATTGTTTTTTCCCCAAAAAATTTGGATGAGGTATGGCATGTCAGATGTGTGGCAAACAGCATGCATTCCAGAATCTTGCAATATGTTTGAACATTGTACCAATATTTTCTGAGACACAAATTAATACATGGTTAAATGCATGTATATGATTTTGGCTGTAGTAACTGTGAAGTAGCTACATTCTTTTAGGAGTCAAAGCAACAGAACAACAGAAATAGAACTAATTACCTTAGTTGACACTCGGACATATACAAAGTGAACACTTTGATTCCATGGAAGCCAATAGCAAAACTCAGGCAGTACTTTCTGCAGGTAGGGTTTCTAAAGTGATAACTAGTTATGCCAAAACACAGTTGTAGAGATGTCTTTTGGTACATGCACCTTAAGGGAAACTTGTCCTGCTTCCAGCAAAATAGTGAACCACCAGTTACTATGCAGTCCTGTGGATAGCAATATGTATGTATTCCATCTCAGGTTGGAGGAAAATTTACTTGTAGCCCTGAAAACAGATCCTGCCTCTGATGGATCCATTTACTCTCTGGGGAACACTTCTGGACTTTCTCTGGCTCCTGGTGCAAGAAGGCAAATGTGGTCCATCTAGAAGTGAAAAATGGTGTCTATGCCACTATTAATACTGGGTATGTCTTTCACCACAAACAGAAAATCCCTCCTCAAAGATGTAAGCACAAATACCCAGACCAAGGGTGTTTTTAAAATAGTGTGGTGAGAGGTGTGTGTGTGTGTGTGTGTGTGTGGTTTGTTGCTCCTGAGTGATGCACCAGCGGCGCACCCATACACATGATGTGCATTGGGAGCGCTTCACTTGGGTGACTCAGAGCATGGCTGCTTCAGCCACAGAGGTGGCTACACTGGCCCACATGGGGCACTCCAGGTTTTTCAGCGGTGCTCTGTATGTGGCCAGGGGTGTCTGCTGCATGTGTTATAGGAGAATGCCTCCTCATGCCCTAACTTCAAACGAGCAGTTGGATGTGTGGATAGATCTCATTTAAAAACACCCCATGGCTGTTAGAATGTGGACTGGGTTGTATTCTGATGGACACTGGGATCAGAGCCTCCATTTCCCACTCTTGTGTGTGGTGACACTTTATGCATGACCAAGGGGCATGCTCCATGCATAGTAGGGCTGTAGTGGAAAGTTGCAGTGGTCACTTTTTCCACCGGAAACAGTATTTCTGCAATTAGTGGTACGGCATGGCAGATGCTTTCATTCTGCTAGTTTCATTCTGCTACTTCCGTAGTTCCACTAATTTCATTCCACTACTTCCACAGACTTCACAAATAGCGGAAACATGCCATTTTCACTACTTCCATCATTCCACCAGCGCCATAAAATAGCGGAACAGTGGTTTTCCAACAGTTTCCAACAATTTCACAATTATTGAAAAAGTTAAGTGGTAGAGCTGAAATGAGTAATTAATTACCCATGAGTAATATCCAAATTTTCAGGTAGCCCTTTGAGTACCAAACCCTATACCTACAATAGGAAAAGAGTACTTGCCTACCCATTTTGGATTTAAACAGTGGCAGCTGGTGGAGTTTAAGGTTGGTGGGCAGGGCCAAGCCAATGATGGGTGGGCTGACCAGAATTTTAAAAATAATACGCAATCTTAAAACCCTAGCTGTTTATATTAAAAAAAAAAAAAAACGGTAAAAACTGGCGGGGTGTGTGTGTTGGGCGGGACCACTTGATTAATGGAATAGAACATGAACACAAGGATGAGGGACAGCTCCAGGGCACTGATCCATTCTCTGGACCGTCCTCTTCCTGAATGAACTGTCTTGAGCTTGTGTGCTGCCCTCAAAGCTTGCACTAATTTTTCAATTGGTCTCTGAGAAGGGCCGACCCCCCACCTCTGATATAGTACTTTCAGGATTGTTCCTACAAGATCCTAGAACCGCTAACAATGGGGAAAAAAAGACATGGAAAAATCCTTAAGATCCCAAATTCCCAGTAGCATCAGATTGTTTATGTTTATAGAGTGGGCGGCCAAAATTCAAAGTGACTAATACTAAAATCACACAAGGCTGTGTACAAACTGTAAAGCAAGTATTTCTAAAGAGTTCATCAGCAGAACGTTTGTCACCAAGTAAATCCTGTTGGAGAAGTTTCTACCCACACAAAACCAAAGCCTGTCCAGGCTAGGAGGTTCAATAGAGAGGCAAAAAATAACATTTATTTCCAGCAGAGTGCGCCTATAAATAACCAGCATTGCTACAAGATAGGGACGTTTCCCAGCCTGAGTGAGCCTGGGTACTGAAATGAACACCCCAATTTAGTCATGCATTTCTTTGTCTCAAGCCTGTCCCACACAAAACCAGACCCACCCCAGGCAAGGAGACACAACCAGAAGCAGAGACTGAGGCAACAATATTATTTACAGCAGCAGGATCAAGCAACCAGCATTTCAACAAGTTCAGCCACCCCACCCTCAGCCTGGGGACTGAAAAATTCCAGCTTAGCCATGCAATTCATTTTGTGCCCCCATCAAAAAAAACCACATAACCAATTAGATATCTTTCCAGGTACCTTCCCCCTGAATCACCCTCACCCCCAAGACAAGAAATCTGACAACTCGGTGTCCCCCCAAAAAAATTCCTAATAATGCTCACCCACCCAGCAGCAGTTAGTATCAAATCAGTGCCACAGTGGGCAAAGGCAAATTCCAGGCTTCATAATCAGAGCAGTCCCCCCTTTTCTTTCCATCCCAATCTCTCACAGGACAGTCTCAGCTGGCAACAGGTCACAAGCAACCAACAGCAGCAGGTGTGGTGCCACCAGTAGTACCAGCACCCATCATGTGCCCAGAAAAGCCAGTGCAGGCAGCTCCTCCAGCATGCCCCACCCCCACCTCGCATAACATCTCCAGGCTGATTCCCCCTGCAGTCTTCAATGAGTGCGTGCACTTACTGCACTCACCTCCTGCCTGGCGGTGTCAGCTTCAGATGCCCAGGCATCCTTAAAACAACTGATACCTTGCACATGGGTGCATATAAGGGCAACACAAATGATAAAGCATTTGGAATATTTTCTGTACGAAGATAATCTGTTACCTAAGGTCTGTGTACTCGTATCCTCACCACATGGACCAACCAGCCATCATTCTTGATGTAACTAAGCCAAGCACGTGCACCTGAGACCTCGCATCTTTGTGATTGTTACACTCCTTGTCTCTCCCTCGGTTCCCTTTCTTTCGTCTCCTCCCCTCCCCCGTCTCTCAGATTGTAAGCCCTAGGGCAGGGACCGTGTCTATTCAATTACTTTGTCAAGCACCAGGTACAATGCTGGTGCTATATAAATGCTTGTTAATAAAAATAATAATAAATAATAGGTTAGGGCTCTTCAGGCTGGACAAAAGCAGACTGAAAGAGGATATGATAGAGGTTTATAACACTTTGAATGGTGTGGAACGAGTAGATAGCAAACATTTCTTTACCCCCTCAAGTAGCCCTAGGACTAGGAGAAGCTCCATGAAACTAACTGGTGGCAGATTTTAAATAAAACTGTTTTTTCACTCAACGTACAATTAAATTGTTGAATTAGTTGCCAGAGGACGTTGTCAAGGCCAGCTGCATTTAAAAAGGGATTGGATAAGTTCTTGGCGAATAGGTCCATTAACTGCTATTAGCCAAGTAGATTACAAGATGGGAACTTCTTACTGTCAGGAATATGGAGTGATCAACAGGAAATAGACTGTCCGTTCTGACTGCTGATACTTCTCCCATGCAACCAAAATTGGCCACTGTTGGAGACAGGATGCTGGGCTTTATGGACCATTGGTCTGACCCAGTATAGTATTTACATTCTTATATTCTCTGTTACTCTGCTTTAGTGGCTAAAGGTTAAATACCACCTCTATGCTGATGACACTCAACTCTATCTCTCTACTCCTTCTCTCTCTCCCTCTGTTCAAGCTCGTCTCATCAACTGTCTCTCTGACATCTCTACCTGGATGTCTCAACGTCAACTCAAACTCAACATGGCTAAAACTGAACTCCTTATCTTCCCCCCTCATCCTTCCTCTCCTTCCTCACTGTCAATAACTATTGATGGAGTCACCATCCTGCCTGTCCCCCAAGCCCATAGCCTAGGCTTCATCTTTGACTCACCCCTTTCTTTTAAACCCTACATTGACTCTGTTTCTAAATCCTGTCGCTTCTCCCTCCATAACATTGCTAAGATTCGCCCTTTTCTCTCTGTCTCGTCTGCCAAAACTCTTGTTCATGCTCTGGTCATCTCTCGCCTCGATTACTGTAACCTCCTTCTCACTGGCCTTCCCCGGTTTCACCTTTCTCCCCTCATCTCTGTCCAAAACTCTGCTGCCAGGGTCATCTACCTCGCCAGTCGCTTCGACCATGTGCAGCCCCTCCTCTCTTCGCTTCACTGGCTTCCCCTTCCTGAACGAATCCTGCACAAGCTCCTGGTCTTCACCTATAAAGCTCTTCACAACCTTGCTCCCCCCTACCTCTCTGCACTTATCGCCCTCCATACTCCAGCCCGTGCACTTCGCTCCTCCTCTGTCCCCTCTCTCGCCCTTCCACGCATTCCCTGCTCCCCTAAGCGCCTTCGTCCCTTCTCACTTGCTGCCCCCCATGCCTGGAACTCCCTCCCTGTCCACATCCGCCTTGCCCCCTCCCTTCATACCTTCAAATCTCTCCTTAAAACTCACCTCTTTCGCTCTGCTCTGTCTGACTCTTTATCCTGCTGAGCCACTATTCCTATACCTTCGATCGGTTTACCCTTATCCTTGCAACATGGACCTGCCTGCTGTCATTCTCATCGTAACCAAGCCAAGTACGTGCACTTGAGACCTCGCATCTTCATGAATGTTAGACCCCTTGTCTCTCCCTCTGTTCCCCTTCCTAAGTCTCTCCTCTAGCTCCTGTCTCTCAGATTGTAAGCCCTAGGGGCAGGGACCCTGTCTATTTTATTACTTTGTAAAGTGCCAGGTACACTGCTGGTGCTATATAAATGTTTGTTAATAATAATAATAATAATAATACACCCTACTCTTGCCCCAGCTGCCCATACTTCAAAGTAACTTAATTGTCCATCCTGTGCACCCATACCTGCATACAGCCAGCTTCAGACTACACTTCAATGAAAGGACTTGGAGTTGAAGATCCCCTCATCCCAGCAGCCGCTCTCAGCATTGGTACTGGGATGCATGTGTGCAAATTGTGTGCTCACCTCTTGCCAGGATTTATTTATTTATTTAATTTATATTTCTTAGACACCCCCTCATGCCCATGGCATCCCGGGGTGGCTTACAGCATAAAAACAACAATAAAACAAAGAAAATTCAAACATTTAGAAAGCCACCTAAACCCCCCCCCCCCAACCTATTAACCCAATCCCCCCCTTCCCTCCACCAAAGGCCTGGGAGAACAGTCAAGTTTTGCAGGCCCAGCGGAAGGCCAACAAATTTAGGGCCAGATGGGCTTCCTCAGGGAGGGAGTTCCATAGTCACAGCCTAGCCACCGAGAACGCCCTCTCCATCGTGGCACCCCGTTTTACACAAGGGACCTCCAAGAAGGTGCCCCCATCAAACTGAAGGGGTCGCTCTGGGGCGCGGAAGGTGAGGCGGTCCCTGAGATATGAAGGGCCAAGACCATCACCTTGAATCTGACTCGGTACACTATAGGCAGCCAGTGCAGCACGCTGAGCATGGGAGTGATATGCTCCTGTCGGCCCATCCCCATCAGGAGATGAGCCGCCGTGTTCTGCACCAGCTGCAGCCTCCAAACCAGCATCAGGGGAAGCCCCGCGTAGAGCGCGTTTCAGTAGTCCAGCCTTGAGGTGATGAAGGCATGGATGAGGGTGGCCAGGTAGGGTTTGGAATTATATGGACGCAGCCTCCGCACCGGATACAGCTGACGGAAAGCAGCCTTAGTCACCAACTCCCCCTGTCAATCTAGGCAGAGGTCTGAATACAGCAGTACTCCTAAACTCCGAACCTACTGGGCTACAGGAGGGCGGACCCCTTTTATGAGGGGAGACGACACCTCCCTTGCCCTACCCACCACCATCACCTCCGTCTTATCGGGATTGAGTTTGAGTCTGCTCTGCTGTAACCAATCCACCACGGCCTCCAAACATTGAGACAGTACTGAGACAGCAGGACCTGGGTCAGTTGAAAAGGAGAGGTAAAGCTGGGTGTCATCAGCATATTGATGGCAACGCACACCAAACCCTCTCACGATCTCCCCCAAGGACTGCATATATACATTAAACAATAATGGAGACAGAATAGAACCTTGTGGAATGCCACAATCCAGGGCCCGGGGTCTGGAAGATTCAGCCCCCAGGACAACCCGCTGGCTTCTCCCGGAGAGGAATGATCAGAACCATCCAAGGACAGTTCCGTCAAGACCCCCCAGGACTCGCAATCGTCTCAACAGCAGCCCATGGTCCACCATGTCAAAGGTGGCCAAGAGATCTAGCAGGATCAGAAGTGTTGAGCATCCTGCGTCCATCTCTTGGCGGAGATCATCCACCAAGGCCACCAGTGCTGTCTCTGTACCATAGTTGGGGCAGAACCCCGATTGAAATGGGTCAAGGAAATCGATGCTGTCAAGATGAACCTGGAGCTGCAGAGCCACTGCCCGTTCAATAACCTTCCCTAAAAAGGGAAGGTTAGAGACAGGTCAGTAACTGTTGAGTGCGTCCACATCCAAAGAGAACTTCTTCAGCAGGGGGCGCATGATGGCCTCCTTGAGATTGGGAGGAAATCTCCCCTGCTGAAGGGTCACATTGATTACCCTCGCCAGCACCATTCTCAATGTCTCCCTGGAGGCTTTCACCAACCACGATGGGCATGGATCTAATTCACAACTGGTGGCTCTAACAGACCCCAGGACATCCACAGCATCGGCTGGCATCACTTCCTGAAATTCATACCCAAAAGATGGACCAGACTCTTTCTTTGCCATCCTCACAGTCTCAACATAGGACCGCAAATGGGCCCTATGGTGAAGTCGGTCGGATTCAGAGTGAATCCAACACCTGCGTCACTCTAGTCACCTACCTGCCTGTTTTATACACCGCAGCCCCTCAGTAAACCAAGGGGCCCTGCGGTGACGAGACAGAGGTAGGAGACGTCTTGGAGACACCCTGTCAATGGCCTCCCCGAGCAAGATGTTCCAAGCTCGGACGAGTTCATCAATGGAGTGGCCATCAAGGTCTAAGGTTAACTCCCCTAGGGTCTCCTGGAACCGTTGCGGTTCCATCAGCCTCCGGGGGCTGACCAACCTAACTGGTCCATTCCCCTTCTGGATGTGGTGTGCTGAGAGACTGACCTGTAGGAGGTAATGATCCATCCATGACAAGGGTGTAACCCTCATATCCCACATTACTAGATTTAGTAGTAGAGAGAGACACTGCACACACATGTGCAGTTCAGCCAGAGACCCCAACAGCCACTTTTAAGCATCAGTGGGGCGCAGGGACCTATGTTGACTGTGTTGTTGCAGTTTGCAGTGATTTTTGTAGAATCCGCAATTCCTTGCAGTGATGGCTGAAATTGCAGTGAAACAACAGTGGGAGCTGTCTGCAGGATCTTTACATTCTGGCTCAGGCATAAACTTCTCACCCGACCAAAAGCTAAAACTGCTGCAGCAGCTTAATACACGGGTCCCTACCCCAAGGAGCTTACAATGCAAGGCCTAAAAATTCACCATCAACATAATATTTGCAAAATTAACTTGACTTGCCTATTTATACAAATTTGCTTACCAGCATACTATTTCTACAGGTTTGACATAGAATCACAGCCACTTAAATCCTCTGGAATTTCAGCACCCCTGAACTCTGAATGCATGTTAAAGCCCCAGGCCTCCCTTATGAAAACATAGGGTCCTAAGATCCTCCCGACACACAATTCATTTCCCAGAGGCCTATTCACCCTCAGGGTCATGGTCACACTTTGACAGACTGCCGCTGCAGCAGCAGTTTTAGCTTGGCGACAAGTTTATGCCTGCCTGAGCCAGGATTTAAGGATCCTGCAGATAGCTCCCACTGCGGTTTCCCTGCAATTTCAGCCTGTCATTACAAGTAATGGCTGAAGATTGCAGCAACACAGTCAAGACAGGTCCCTGCTCCCCACTGACGTTTTAAGGTGGCTAATGCCACACTTCTGGCTGTTGGGGACTCTGGCCAAACTACACATGCGTGTGCAGTGTCTTTCTCTACTCCTAAATCCAAAGGTGAGCCCATGATTTGCACACATGCAATCCCAGTACAAATGCTGAGAGTGGCTGCTGGGATTGTAAGCCCCTTGAGGTAGGGACCTGTCTATAACTACTGATTGTTCAGTGCCAGGTCTTAGTGGGGGTGCATCTTACCCCCACATGTAAGGCCTCTAAAGAGGAGCCAAAAACATAAGAACTAGAAATTACTGTGCATGCTCCAAATGGCCGCTGGAGCCATTCAAAGCATGTTTCCCTTTTTCAAGATGCCGGTGCCATTTTGGAAAAGGACAACTGGTCTAGATGGGAAGGGATACCCTTTTCCAAAGTGGTGGTGATACGGCCCCCAGACTCAAAGAGTCTGGCAGGCAGGTGAGTAAAATCCCCCCCCCCATGCACTTTTTCAGGGAAAGGGTTAGCATTTCCCCCTCCCCCAAGTGAGAGCACTGTGTGTGCAAGTGAAGGTTTGAGTGGGTTTGGCCACCCACTATCTCAGCCTGGGCAGATAAATTCCTAGAGCTTTTGTGCTTGAAGCGCATGTGCAGTCTACCAGAGTTGCTATAGGGGTGTATTACGCAGCTCAACAGACAAGCATGCAGTTACATAGTGATGGGTCACTAGAAGGTCGCATCACTAGGCACATTCAGCATATTATACCAACTAACATAACCTGTAAATCAGATGCTGCACACCATTAAAAAACACAATTGAATGGACAATAGATTTTTAAAGTCAATTTAAGCCCATATGCAATAAAAACCACTTAGCCAGGGGTGGCTTAGGGGAAAAACCTCGTTGCTCTGCAGACCAAATATCATTGCTGTGGAAGGGAACACACTAGTAGCCCAGCAAACTACTGTCAGCAGCTGACCTTGCAGGACTGATAAGCCGGGTCTTGCAGTAGCATGCTTGCCGCGCTGCTGCACAGCAGTGTGCTCAGATGCCCCAGCTTGGCTCAGTAAGGCTGCTGAGGTCCTGACTGGTGGTTACCGAGCCACACATATATGTATAAAAGAGACATTAAAGACCTTGTAGATGTTCAACCAATTGCTGGGCAAAAGGTTGCTTTTGCATCCAGTCCTAAAGCTGTTTATCAACTTAGGACATGAATTGTTTAGGTTGTTACATCTAAGCTTAATGAAAAACATCAGGTTTTTAAAAAAAACCACATTGACTATACAGTTTGTTTTTTTAGTAGGAACATTCATTGTCATTTTAGGTAGATATCAGGATCATTATATTAAATTGTTGGAATAATTTGATTAAAGGAAGGAAAGAAATGTAAATCCTCCTTAGAAATATTGAATTTCTGACTGGTATTTCTCACTTTTTACAACCCTGTTCATCCTAATCCTTCTTTTGCTGTTGAAATTTAATTTTTTCATTAGCAAAGTATTCAGCAAAAGTAAAGGCTGCTGCTTGTATAAGAGTGAGAGCAAGCCGGAATTTATGCTGATTTTTGTTGTTGTTTGCTTACAGCCAGCAATGTGCCTGACACTGAACAGTCATGATTAGAGACAAGTCCTTGCCCCAAGGGGATTACAATCTAGAATGGACAAGGGCAGGGAACATGGAGGGAGAGGGGAATGAATTGGTCAAGTTGTAGGTATACATTCTTACCTTAGTTACAAGGGGAAGCGAGGATACAAGATTTACTGCCTTTATAAGGAGTTAGTAAATAAAGAGGGTATAGAACTTACTATTAACATTTCACATCTATGCAGAACTGATAAACTATTGTTTAAGATATTCTCTGTGTAGAGGACACCCACATCCCAACAACAACAAAAAAGCAAGCACCCAAACACTATTTTCAAATTAGCTTATTGGAAAAGACTTTGAAGTTACTTCAAGTTTCCAAGGCAGAAAACTGATAAGAGATTTGTGATGCTCTGACAGTAACTACAGGCTTTGGAGCAGCTCTGCAGTTTAAGTGGCTGAATTGCAAGATTAAAAACACAAACTTGCTATTCGTTATGCCAATCAATGTGAAAATTGGTTGGGAGGATGAATTGTGTTAGGTGTTGAAGGTATCCCGATTTCAGGCAAATTGGTTGAAAAATAGGTATTATAACAATGGGTAATTTCAGACAATACAAAAACGCCTTTCACTACAGTGAACGCCAGTGGATTCCCTGTGGTGGTGGTGTTCCCATGAATATCTGTTTGACCCCCGCCAGATGTTCACCACAGTGAATCTCTTGCGGGGGTTAAAATTAACCACGGTTCTGGACCTCCAGCCAGCCGGAGGTCCTGAACTGTGGTTAGATTGGCCATGATCCGGGATGGGCCAAAAGTAACGTGTTACCTTTGGCTGATCCCAAATTGTGACCCCGCCTGTCTTCCCGAGGGTGGGTGGCCGAGGGAGCGTGGAGGGCAGGACTGTGCAGTCTCATGTTGTGCATCCCCGCCCCTCCCTGAATCCCCACATTGATGGAGCTGGCACGTCTGACAGACAGACGGCTTCATCACGGACTGGGATCTGAGAGAGATCCTGGTCCGGGATTCAGCGTGGTGGGCCTCTGGACCCATCACGTCTGAAAATACCCAATGTGATGTTTGGAGGAAAAATAGTAGGGATTGGCGAACAGGTCGCGGTTCGGGTTCGGTCATTTGGTTCAGTCCAGTTTGGTTCACCTGTTCGGTTAGACCGTTCAGTCTGTTCGCCGCATTCAGGTTCGGCCATTTGGTTTGGTCGTGTTCAGTTCAGTTCGGGCGTTCGGAAAAAGGCTCTCTGTGCAAGAAATGATGGCCCCGGGCCCATGACAGTGGGTCCTGGGACTAGAATGGCAGCTTAAAGATATTGGCCACAGACCTCCCTGCCTTTAACTTGGCCCCAGAACCCCGATGGCAGGTCCTGGGGCTGGAGTGGCTATTTCTTGGAGCGTTGGAATGACATCACCTCTGTGCGAGGAATGATGGCCTGACCCATGATGGTGGGTCCTGGGACTAGAGTGGCAGCTTCTAGATACATATTGGCCACAGTCCTCCCTGCCAGTAAGGTAGGCCCCAGAACCCTGACGGTGGGCCCTGGGGCTGGAGTGGCTGTTTCTTTTTTTATATATGTCTATCTCTACACTAAATCTAACTGCTATTAACTATTCTAAAACCTATTGAACTAAATGGAATATCCTAATAATTAACTACAAAGGCCTTGTGCTACAAACACACTGTATCTCTATATCTAAGCTAACTACTATGTATATCTGCCTAGTAACTGTCTATCTAATAACTATCTATATATACAATATTACACAGGGGGAAACACAACACAGGGAGGGGTAAAAAACTGAAATGAAAATCAATCTAATAACATTCCTACTCTAAATATATCCAAAACTTAAAACAGGAAGGGAATCAGGGATGGAATAAGAGGGAGAGGGAAAAGGATTCAATGGAGAGGGGAGGGAGGGAGGAAGGAAGATTGAACACAGGGAACACAGGTAGGGGTAAAAACAAAAAATAACACCTAAATCTGTCTATTATAATCTAAATAAATGATAATATGGAGGTAAATGGGTTGGATGGGTGAAACAGGAGGAGGATGGCAATGGATTAGGAATAGGAAGGAACAAAATCTGCTGGGAGAGAGGGACCCTTCTGAAACGCCTGCTGTTCAGAAACAGTGATTAGCTAGGAGGTGTTGGGAAGGGGGGAGGCAATCAATTTTGTTTCTTGCTGCGCCCGCCTTACCGCAAGCCCCATTGGCTCCATGCAGTCTAGCCTGTGGCCAATCGCAGACTGCGAAGCCAGTGGTCTGAGGCAAAAAGGGATGGTGATTGGGCAGGCTGGTTGCTACTCCGAACCTCTCCACACTTGGTGCCTGGAAGTCTGCTCCTCAGCTGCCTACCCCTCCCTGTCACATTTGGCCTTCTAGTGACACCACATTTTTTTTGTTTTAGCCACCCAAACTCACCCAAACGTGATCTGAACTGACCAAACTGTTCGGTCATTTTGGCGTTTGGAATTGAGTTTGGTTCGGTCAGTTCGGATTTGGGTTTGGGGTCAGGCCAAACTCTGAACTTCTGAACCACATTTGCACATCCCTACAAAATAGCTTCACCCTCCCCATTTTGTGACTTTTTGCTGTTGAGACATTAGTTTTTCTGATTAGTATGTGAACATGTTGGGGTCATTGGGAGTTCAGGTTTAACTTCTAGTTTTTCTGGTGCATTTAGGTGGTTTTAAAAAAAAAAAAGTGGTTGTGAAGTTTTTGAGAGGTATTTATTTATTTATTTTTTTATTTAAAGCATTTTTTAGTCACCCCCCCCATGCCTACGGCATCTTGGGGCGACATAGAATTTCAATTTAATAAAAACAACACAATAATTTAAATCTAAAACAGGGTTGGGAAACAAAATTAATAAAAATAGAAATTAAAATAAAAGGTAGGGGAGAGCCAAAAATCTACCCCCCCATTCCCCCCTCCTCCCCAAAGGCCTGGGAGAAAACAGCCAGGCTTTACAAGTCCGCCGGAATGTCAAAAGGCTTGGGGTCAGGCGAGCTTCCTCCAGGAGGGAATTCCAAAGATGTGGCCCAGCCACCGAGATTGCCCTCTCCATTGTGGCCCCCCGCTTAACACGGTGGACCTCCAAGAAGGCACCCCCGGCTGACCGAAGGAGTTGCTCTGGGGTGTGGAAGGTGAGGCGGTCCCCGAGGACCTGCTTTAGGGACTGGGTACTGCTTTAGGGACTGGGGAGGGAGTGTGAAAATGGCTGTCTAGTTCATCTGTAATTGTTAGTTATGTTATGTGAGGAGGCTCATGAATGGTTTGTGTGTGTGTGGGATGGCATTTACAGAAGGAGCATTTACAGCAGGCAATGGATGGTGTACAGTTGGAACCGGAAGGGAAACTTGCTGGCTGGCTGCTCTGGTTGCCAAGCAAACGTGACAGCAGGTGTAATAGACAAGGCACAAGGAAAGCCAATTAGAAACCAAAGAGAATACAGGAATACCGATCAGATGTAATGGGGGTTCTGGAATGCCAATAGCCCTTAATGAGCAGTAAAATAATAAAATGCTTACCTTAAACAACAGAAGTGGAGAACGATATGAAATGCTGAAGAAGGGTCGTGGGGATTTAACAAAAGGCCAGGAGAGGAAAAAAGAGGAAGAGTAGAGAGGAAATTAAAAGATGGAAAGGGGAGCTGGGTAGAATGACGGGTAGGAGGCCATTCAGAGAATCTGGATTTTTGGAGGTAGACAGAGTGAAAACAGGCATAATGCTAACTCCACTTTAACATTTTTTAATGCATTTTTATTGCAGGGCTGTACTGGTGCAGCCCTACAGCATGTAGATGAAATGTTAAAGCAATGTTAAAGTGGTGTTGGTGTTAAGTTTGTTCTCACCTTTAGACCACTTTGTCATGTGCATTAATACTCACCCATTGGCACAGCAGGGAAGTCCGAGACTCAAAAGACGCACAGCTTCCATTTTGTGAAAAGGGTGGTAATGCAGATTGTTGCCTGAAAGCATATATGCGGCAAGGTAGAGAAAAGGTACTCTGCCTGGCAGAGTCTGACAGATGTATGTGTCTGCTGGCAAAGATTCACATTTACACCCTTCTCACAAGATGGAAGCTTCACATCTTTAAATTCTTGGATGGTGCTTACAGGTGTGTAATAACGCACATGAGTATGCACCGCTAGTGTCCTATATTGTGCTTGCTTACAATTCAGGCTTCCACAAATGAGGCACCCACATTTCGCCTTAGTCTTTCAGACCTATTTCTATTTCTCTGGAGGTTGGGGGCAATAGTAAAGCTGAGGAGAGATGGGGGAAGAAGGCATCTTGCCCCTTACCTCCTCCTGGGGGCATGGAGAGTGTACCAGGGGAGGGGGGAAGAGGTACTCACAAAGCCTATCACTGAGGTTGCAGCTCGTCTGCATACGCTCCCAGCATCCTCGGCTGTCATCGCTTGAGGACACCACGACTCTCCTGGGGCTGGCCTTCCTGCCACCCCAAGCTCCACCGACCAGCGGGCCAAGAACTGGTGAGGTTGAAGCTCGTCTGCATACGCTCCCAGCATCCTCGGCTGTCATCGCTTGAGGACACCACGACTCTCCTGGGGCTGGCCTTCCTGCCACCCCAAGCTCCACCGACCAGCGGGCCAAGAACTGGTGAGGCTGCAGCTCGTCTGCATACGCTCCCAGCATCCTCGGCTGTCATCGCTTGAGGACACCACGACTCTCCTGGGGCTGGCCTTCCTGCCACCCCAAGCTCCACCG
>QEPC01011396.1:1733890-1748165 GCA_003113815.1 Sphenodon punctatus
CCCTCTGTTCCCCTTCCTATGTCTCTCCCCCAGCTCCTGTCGCTCAGATTGTAAGCCCTAGGGGCAGGGACTGTGTCTATTTTATTACTTTGTAAAGTGCCATGTACACTGCTGGCGCTATATAAATGTTTGTTAATAATAATAATAATAATAATAACATAGGTTACACAGAAAGAGCAGTTTCAGGAGGGGAGGAGTTAGAGCTGGTGTGAAGAGGCAGATTCAGCAGCCTTCCCCTGGTCTGTTGGCCAGACGATAGAATCTAAGGCAGGTTAGTGAATCTACTTTCTTGCTCCAGCTCAACCCCTGCCCATCTGGACAGCATCTCTGCTTCATTAATCTTTGCAATAGAGAGCCCTCTAAGTGCTGCTTTCCCCTTCCCTGCACTGTCTCAGCTCTCCTTGCCCAGGGCTAAACTAGCAGAAGAGGCAGGCATTTTGTTCTTCTTGGGATCACACTTCTTTATTTTCCAGGCTTCTCCTGTCAGTGGGGTCGATTCCAAGCCCCACGGACTAGCATGCAGAGGACATGTGGTATGCACACACCCAACTTGGGGCCAACAGCATGTGTGCAAACAGTGCAGCAATGCATGCATTCACATAGCAGTGCCTCCAAGTGCTTGGGATTGACCCCACTGTTTAGAACAGTGTACAAAGATTCACTAGGGTGAAAAATCCACAAGAAATCTCCATGAGCTGTTGTGAATTTGCAGCAATTAGCTGCAAAGAAAGGCTGATGTATTTTAGTTTTACTATAGTTTGGGATTCCCTGATCCAGGAGACCATTCTGGGTTCGTGCCTCCATGCTTTGTCAGAGAAGGTTATCGTCTCAAAGTAGCTTGAGGCTTAGACCTACCTCTGACAAGCCAATTAAAATCCTGTTCAATCATCTGATAAGCTGCCTTGTTCCTTTTTCCCACGAAGACTAGTTCTAGATGTAGTCATATCTCCAACGTTGTGTCCGCCTATCTTTTGCACTTATGGAAAATGTTAGGTACACCTAGAGCTGACATGAACAGGGGTTTCTATATCCATAAATAGCATGCACATTTTTGGATACTGATCTGAATATTTAAATCGTTGTCTTTACATGAAATAGTTTTTTCTATCCAGTTAGATACTTCATTTCACATATTCCATGGTTTTGCCAAATACTCAGTTGTTAGACCAAATACCTGAACTGAAAAGGCAAAAAAATAAAATAAAATAAATCCTCCTGTAAAACTGAGAAAAATATCCAAACAAAATGGGGATGAATACCAGTTTGTATCTGCTTTTCTGGATCAAATTAAAAGTGGGTAAATGCTTCAAATAAATCTGAATTGCCGTGAATATTTGTTTCAACTCTAGGTACACCCAAGTATGCTTTGTGTGGAAGTCAAGACTACATTGGGTGATAATAGGTATTGGCCTGGTTCATCTGCTTATGGCCCACCTGGGCCAGCACCTCACCCACACATCTGTTTCTGAGCTTCCAGATGTGGGCCCAGTCCAGATGCCAGTGGGGTGAGTAGGTGGCTTGCCAGGAAATGTGGACTCTGAAGGAGCCCGACCCAAGGGCCATCCAGGTGGGCCATAATGGGCTAAAAAGAGTGGGCACTGTGGCAAAACACCAGTAGGGGGTGCTATACAGCTGAGCCACCCACCTCACTGTGTTTCTCCAAATCCCTGACCAGGGGTTCCCACAGCTGGCAAGCCCCCAGAACCCTCATTATTCCGCTGCCACCACCTGCGTGTTTCCCCACGGGCATTCACAGCACTGAGGAAATGTGAGCCCCAAAAGGCATAAGCCTTACAGCTTCCCAAAAGCACTCCCCTTTCTTGGCACTCTGGTCCTGGGATTTCCTCCTCTGTATTGGAGTCAGCTCCCCAGAACTACCCACAGGAGGCTTCCCTTGGTTCCAAAGCTGTTGGATTCTAGCCAAATAGGTAGATTTCCCCCTCTTTAGTAGTTTGGCCTCATGAGGCGTTCAATGGTCAGCCAATCGCACACACACACGCACACAGAGTAGGGTAAAAAGAAAACTTAGACTTTACTGATACATATAAAAAGGAATAAAAGCATAGAACTAGGGGTGAAAACCCTTTGAGCAATCAGAGTCAGTCCTGTGAACACAGGAGCCAGTTTGGAAAGCGTCTTCCTATAACTGTTGCTGAGGTAGCTAGCAAGGTACTCGCACTGGTTCTGATCAGGTCTCCTTAGGGGATGGTTTTCTTATGAGGTCCAAGTTCTTCTTCTGGCACAGGCCAGAGTTACTGTTAAGCCATATAGTCCATGAGTGCCTCCAGGCAGGGAGGTCACCAGCCTAGCACCGTCTGCTAGAGATCTCAGTCAGTGAGTCCAGAGAGAGAGTCAAAATGCCTGTGCTGGTCCTTTTAAAGCATCCTTGGTCTTCTTTCTGATTTGTCCAGGAGGGTCAGCTGTCTGCAGTCCAGCAGCCCCTCTCCTATGATTCTATCATCCCATGTCACCTGTCTTAGGTGTAGAGTTCCCCCCTCCTCCTTAGGAATTTCAGGAATGAGGAAGTCCTGAACATGTGCTTGTTGTGGCCTGGGCTTTGGATGAGCCAGGTTTGCAGTTTCAGCAAAGGGAGGTCAGAGGGGGGTCTTTGTCAGAGCAATGGCATTTTGCCACAGGCACATTGGGTGTTTTTAGACACGCGTTTCTCCTGAATGTTTGCTGTAACATCCAGAACTTTCTGTGTCTCTAAATCACTCATCCAGACCTGAAACATCCGTATCTTTGAACTTCTGCATGAAACTTCTCCCAGAACTTTTGTGTGTAAAAGGTTCTCCTGGTAAACTACTTTGCTCCAGGCAGCTGTGGTTACTTGGTTTCCATGGCAGCCTTTCACTTTTACATCTGCTTCTACTTTAGGCTGCCTCAGGGCAGTGTTTGTGTGAAGAATGCATCCAGGAACTGCCTCAGGGCTCTGTGTGTGTGTGTGTGTGTTAGTGTGTGTTAGTGTGTGTTAGTGTTATGAATCCGGAACTTACTTGTGGACTTGTAAACCCAGAAGACTGAAACATCCAGAACTTTAACGTGTGTCTAAAAATGTCCACTGATTTCTGTGCCAACCCATCCTGGTGTGGGGGGTTGCCATGGCTGCCTTTCATAGTGGGGTGCCAGCAATAGCATGGGGCAGGGTCATCCAGCTGCACGTCACTTCCTGCCACCACCTCCCCTGCCAGGTCAGGCCGGCAAAACATTTATTATGTTCCCCAGTCTTCACAGTCAGGGGTGTCTGGAGCCAGCCCCATTCTCCCAGGATATGAACCTGGTATGCCAGCTGCACATTTGTGTTTTCCCATTGTGACCCACTGTATACTCACAGGTAAAAAGGTAGAGCAAATTCCATCTCTGATACCAAAACCACTCAGTGTCTTTGAAACCCGAACATTGAACTCTGTTCTTACTTTTCAACATGCATTATAAAAATATCATTATATTGAAACTTGCTTGGAATTGGAATTGACATCATTTTTGAAACTGTCCATCCTAGGGTATTTTCAGACGTTACGTTACCACACTCAATCACGGTGAATCCCCCCCCCCCATGGTGATCATGGAGGCGTAACATCTGTTGGGCTGGAAAGAGATTCCTGCCAGATGTTCACCCCCATGAATCACTGGCGGGAATCTCTTTGACCACGCTTCCTGCTCTCCAACCACTCAATGCTCAGTCAGGAAGCGTGGTCAAAGAGATTCCCACCGAGAGTGAACACCAGCAGGAACCTCATTTTCGGCTCAACAGACGTTACGCCTCCATGGTCACCCATGGGGGATTCACCATGGTTGAGTGTGGTAACGTAACGTCTGTTACCACACCATGGCCCGGAATCAGCGGCCGTGACTGCTGCTGATTCCAGACCGTGGTCAATGCCCCGGGGGGCAGGCAGGTGTTGCAGCTGCATTGGCTGCTGCACGTGCCCGTCTCCCAGAGGGTGGGCGGTCTAGGGAGCATGGGGGGACGGGGTTGTGCAGCCGCACGTTGAGCCGTGCAGCCATGCCCCTTCCCCCGATTTCCCTCCGGAATCGACCGACACGTCTGTTGATGGGCTGTTTTGATTTCGGAGGGGAATCACATGGTGATTCTGTGCCAGGTCCAATGGCCACCCCGGCACATCAGAAATCACTCCTAGATTTCAAGCCCCTTCAGACTGGGGCCTGTCTCTAAACATGACTGTTCAGCACCAGGCACATTGCTGGTGTTATACAAACAATGAATGGGGAAAAAAATTGTTTTCTTTCCAGCATTTATGAACAAAACAAATTTCCATATGAACAATATGGGCCAAAGTCAGCTTTGGTTTGATGAGTGTCTCCTTTCTTGAAAGCTATAGCCACTAACAGGATTAAATTTGACCTAACATATTGAGTAGAGGGAGTGCCCATTCTGCTTAGCAGCCACATATTAAACTACAAGTCGCTCTATTTAGAGGTAAAATTACCCTTGAGGAAAATGAGTCTTTATAACTCAGTTTTACAAATCTTTAAATGAACTTCATGGACCATAATGTGGAGACAGACTTAGTCTGTGGCTTGTGTGTTGCTTACAAATGTTAAGCAATAAGCAGCTTTTAATACACATGCATATTAAAGTATCTAAAATAAGTGTCAACACATTTAAAATATACCCAGAAAAAAAAAAATCTGTCTTCATTGATGTTACAGCAGATGGGTTTCTGTAAAAGATAAGAGGAGCTCAGTTGGAGGTAGACCAGAGGCTATTTTTGACATCCTTGTTAGAGGGACAGATGATGCCACAGTAACTTAACTAAAATTCACTTAGCCTTGAGTGATGTATAGCAGAAATCAATTTAGAGTTCAAATGAGTTGAGTGCATTTTATGTACGTTTTCAAGGTTGTAATTTAAGACTTTTTTTTTACATTGTGAATTCATAATTTAATAGGTGTAGTTAATGATTCTGGGGGTAATTTCAGATATAACGAGACCACAGTCAACCACGGTGAACCATGGAATATCCCGCGGCGCGACCAAAGAGCCGTGAACATCTGAACAGCAGCATCCAGATGTTCAACACAGTCAATCACCCGTAGGGGCCAAATTCAACGATGGTTCTGGAGGTCGGGACAGGACCATCCCTGGAATCATGGTGAAAGCGATTCCCACCGGGAAACCGATGAATGTAACGACTGGATGCCAACCACCAGGCGGAATCATAACAAATGATTCCCAACTGTTGTGAGAGCATGCAGTGTCGCTGCCAGGCAATGAACAACACACAGACTGGGGAGGGAGATTTAAAGGGCACACAGCAGCAGTGGAATGTGGCGGGATGGAGCACAGTGGAAGGGAGAGGAGAGCGTATGGCAAGTAAGGTGGGGGGAGGAGGAGGGGGGTGGCCGTGGCAGCGGTGGAGCAGCAGCAGCCGCCGGAGTCAGCCGCCCCTGAGGGGACAACGGGCTGCAGTCTTACTTGGGCAGATCTGAGGCTGGCACACTGGTCACCCTGAGCCAGTGGACCCAAGGGGAGCACAGCCCTATGGAGGAACTGGCCTTGGAGGACTCCAAGATGGACATAGAGGGTAGGCAAGTGGTGGGAGGGCAATGAGCCATAAGGGGTGCACCCAGGGCTTGGGGGACCCCACAGGGCACAGGCCTGTCCCCGCAGCCTCCATAGACCAGGGAACATGGGAAGGGGATCGGGGTGCAGGGGCACCCACCGAGGCACACAACAGGGGGGACAGGCACAGCTGATGAGGGGGCACTGTCCCCCAGTGCCAGTGAGTGGGGGCCATGGTGTGATGGGGACCTGGACTGTGCAAGGGTAATGCACACACCCCCTCTGTTCCCCAAGAGGTACACACATGCCCTGGCACGTGGGTCAGCCAGGTGAGGGGGAATGCGTAGAACAACCTCACCAACAGCAGGTGGACCAAGGTGAGCTATGAGGGCAGGGGGGGCAATGGGGGTGCACCAAGGGCACGGATGGGTGGGTGAGTCACCAACCCCTCTGCACTGGTATGACATGTCCTGTGGCTTGGGGGGGGAGTGGTAGGGATGGGCAGGCACAGGTGGCACCCTAGGGGAAGGACTGCCGCTGCCTACATGCCGGGGGGCACCACGGCCACCCCCAGCACAGCCCCGGGACAGGTAGTATGTGACCGAGCCTGATCAACCATCACCAATCATTTCCCCAACAGGGCAACAGGCAGCACCCCCACCAGCCGAGCCCGTGCCCCTGGCACAGTGGCTGTGGGAGCACAGGGCATGGGTATGGCACCGTAGGGAGGATCTGGTGGAGGAAATCATCCAGATCAGCACGGAGCAGGGGTAGCGGATGATTGCTGCCATCGACCACATGGAGGCGGCCACAGACAGGGCCCTGCAGCATGCAGAGGCCATGGACCGGCAGCTGGTGGCGGAAATGCACCAGGAACAGAGGTGGAAGTGAAGGGAGCACACGAGGCAGATGGAGGCTTTGGAGTGGCTGAACCAGACCATCGAGCGACTGGGCAAGGAGCACACCCAGATGATGGACAAGTTCCTGGAAATTGGCACCTCACTGCTGCTGCATGCAGGGACCATGAGTGCCTACTGCATGGCAGTCGCATCACCTGGCACCATACCAGCTCCAGCGCCTCAGTGGCCTCGCACGCCATCCCCCCCACCCCAACCGCCATCACAGCCTCTGGGCCCGCGCATCCACCTCCCAGTCCCACCTGGCCTCCAGAGACAGCAGCCACCAAGGGAGTCCCCTCTGGTACCGCCCCCGCCCTCCATCCCCACCGCACAGAGTGGTATGGACACGGAGGCTGCCCAGGACATGGTTGGGGAGACAGACAACAGGGGTGAGGAGAGTTCCCAGAGCTCCACGGCATCCACTAGGTGGTCAAGGGGGTGACCCAGGAAGGGGCGGGAAGAGGGGGAAGTAGGGCAGGCCATGGAGCAGGAAGGGGGGAAGGGGGAGGGAACTGTATGGGCAATAAACAAATGGGTCAGCAACTACAACAGCTTTATTGTCTGCTTCATGGTAACAGGGAAGGGGAAGGGGAAGGGGATCGGATCGACTGCGGCTCGATGACAGGTGGGACCTGCCGGGGGAGGCAAAGGTGCTAGAATGGCTGGTGCTGTGACCTGCCTGTGCGGACAGGGTGGGGACCCGGGGACCGGGGGTGTCCCATGGCAGCCCACGGGGGGGCCCAGAGCTGGTCCAGCATGCTCAGACCCCGGGATCACTGCCTAAGCCTTGCCAGGGCAGCATTAGGGATGGACAAATGCGGTTTGGAAGTTCAGAGTTTGGACCGAACTCGAATAGTTCGGTCGACCGAACCGAACATTCGAACTGAACTCGAATTCGGAAGTTCGGAGTTTGGACCAAACTCAAATAGTTTGGTCAACCAAACTGAATGCTCGAATCGAACTCGAATTCGAACGTTCAGTTCAGATGCGTTCTGTGAGTTTGGAATTGAATTTCCATTGGTTTCAATGGAAAACACATTATTGGCTGTAACATTTTTGTTTTTTAAGCTATGTAGCTGAAAAAAGTGGTGCCTATACCTCCAATAGAATGAATTATGTGTGCCAAATTTCAAAATAATTGGATAAAGGAATCCGATTTTAGAAGCAGTTGAACTATTGTATTTTGCAATATTCTACATATACATTCTTAGCTGTAACTTCTGTACCTCGCATCTAATATAGGTAAAACTTGTCCTTTTTATACTCCTTCCCATACTAACTAGCTTTGCCAAATTTCAGAAGGATTAGAAAAAAGATCTTCGTGGTATAAGCAATAAACATATAAATGTATGTCTGACTATAACATCTTTGTAGTCGAACCTGTGTACATGAAATTTGCTAGAACTATATATTTCACTTTCATGATTATCTCTGCCAAATATCAGAAAGATATTATAAAGGGTCCCAATTTTATATGCCTGTAGAGAAGGGGCCTATGCCTGGGATTCTCTTATGTCACTGTGGTATAAGATCGGTTTGTGATGCAAATTGGCCAACAGAAATGTCAACCAAATATTCTCATTCTGTGCTGGGACCATCCCAACATATCTCTCCCACTTGTTTCTGGGAAGTCAGAAGCATCTGTTTAGGAAAGAGTCAATAGAAATTCTCTTATGTCCTCTGTCTCAGTGCTGCAGGATGTGATTGTGATAATAATTGGCTAGCCTGGATGTGTTTAAACTATGTCTCCTGACTGCTGGGATGCTATCTCAGAAGTCCCAGTTATGTTGCTTATGCCCGCCACAGGGCCACCCCCTATGCCCACCTTGAAACCACTACCAATTGGTCCTGTAAAACTAGAAGCTTGCAGTAATGTGTTTGGCCATTGAATGTGTCTGTCAGTCTTTGGGGTTGCTCCACATCCTTCCTCCTACTGTCTCTCTCCCCCTGCCATGCAGGGTGCCTGCCTCTGACTGGCACTGAATATGCTGATATTCATCTGAATAATGATCTTCATGGGGAGAACATCAATTGCTTATATAATTGGGTCCCTTTATTAAAATTTCCTGTACATTTGCTGAAATTGCAGGAAAGGTTTTTGATACATTCTTGTCAAATATCCTATAAACAGAATGGAATATCAAAATGTTACAGCTGGAAATGTATTTTCAGGTTAATGTCTTATACTCTTGGGACTCATGAATGGATGCAAGATAAAGAAGTTGTAGCCATGAATGTGTATGGAGCTTTTCTTAAAATCACAACATTAAATTGCTTCTGAAATTGGTTTTCTTCATCTAATCATTCCGAATTTTTGGTACACTTAGTGCCCTCCATTGGGGGTACAATCTCCCTAAATTTCATCAAAAACTAATAAGAAATAAAAATGTTATAGCCAGAAATATGTTATAGCCAGAAATTAAACTGCATTTGGATTTGGATTTGGATTTTCAATTCCCAATTGCACCGAACTAAAGACTGAACCGATCCTGACCGAACCGAATACTGAATCCGAACTCAACATTTGACCTGAACCACCGAACGTCTGAACTAGACGAACCAAACACAGCCGAACCAAATGGACGAAACGAACGGCTGAAACGAACGGCCGAACCCAAACTGCAATCTGTTCGCCCATCCCTAGGCAGCATGGATACGCTTGGAATAGTGGTACTCCCGCAGGTTCTCAGCATTCACATGGAGAGACATGGGTCCTGGTTGCCTCTGGGGCATGGGGACCACCAAGGTGGCCCCATCAGTCTAGCATATGTTGTGCAGGACACAGCAGGCACCGATCACGAGGACCAAGGTCTCCACAGCGAAGTCTAGGTGACCTGAAAAGCACCTCCAGCACTGCTAGAGGGCACCGAATGCCCTCTCAACCATGGTCCTTGAGGCGCTTAGCTGGGCATTGAACAGTGCCTCCACAGGGGTCCTGGGGGACTGGGTATGCCTTCATGAGCCAGCAGAGGAGCGGGTAGGCTGGATGTCCCAGAATTCAGGGGGGCATCAACACCCCCTCAGTCCTGGTCATCTACATGTTGGCAAAGTCTCCCCAGTACATCCAGGTATAGAGGGGTGAGATGGAGAAGGTCCAGGCCTCGTGGCTTCAGCCAGAGTGGCCAGTGAAGATGTCCATGAACTGGCCCCAGTGGTCCACAACCGTCTGGAGATACAAGGAATGGTACCCGTGCCTGTTTGAGCCTGGTCTGGGAGTGGCTGCACCCATGGTGGGCGTGCCGGGTGGCCACAGTGGTCCTTGCAAGGCACCCCCAGTTTGGGCGTTCAGGTGGAGCAGCTCCATGGTGAGCTTCTGGAGGTTGTTGTGCTGCCAGTGCCACTCCGCACTGAGGTCTGGGAACTGGCAACATGCAACCCTCTGGCCCACGTCCATGGTGGAGGGTGCCCATGGTGTAGTCTGGTGCACGGCTCTCCTACCCATGTCCCGGGCCCGCCCCTGTTCTGTGACCCACACATGCAGCTGTGGGACAGGCTCCGGCACACCCTTAGTGACCGCCCTTGCCCACCTGCCCTGACACTGGCTGGTCAGGGGCTGCTCACCTGTGCCGGTGGGTCCTTCCCATGGCTCTTCATGCTGGTTGCACTCGCCTGCTGGCCGGTGTGTACTGCAGATGGCACCCCTCCCCTGAGTGCACCTGCACTCCTGTTATCGGAGCTCATGCCTAGGGCCTGCATGTGCCCGTGAGTGCTGTCCGCAGCTGTTTGCCTGTTGTCATCACCTCTGTGCTATCAGTGTGTGCTCAACATTCCATGTGCTCGGTTCCTGAAGCTGTGCTGGGTACAGTCCCCACGCATCGCTTGCTAGCCATGCCTTGTTGTGGCCTTATTGCATGTCTTTGGAGCTCCCCTGATTCCCTCCCCAGCTCTCATGGGATCGTGGGGCCCCTCTTTCCTTGCTGGTCAGACCCTCTGCCCACTGGACTATGGCTGGCAGTGCTGCCCTGGGGCTCCTGCACCCCAGATCACCTGGCACCTCCCATAGCTGGACTTTCTGGGGGACCATGGCCCTATGTGACCTGTGGCATTCCCTGGCCATGCAACTGCTTCTGTGCTGCCCGAATAGCTTGTCTGGTGCCTATGTGAGTCTGAGCTCTGGTCTTTGCTACTTCGGCTACTTCGGCGAGGGGTAGCGCACGCCGGCTCCATGCGGAGGTGATGGGCCTCCGTCCCTTTCCTGATAGGCAAATTCTGGAGATGAGGTGCTCGCATGTGGTGTGGTCCATGGTGGAGTCCGTGTCCGCCCTCTCAGTCTGTGGCCTGGCCGGGTTTGCTGTATGTCTGGAGGAGGGGGGCCCTGCCCTTGCTGTTTACTTCTTCTGCTGACCCCACAGGGCCCGTGGCTACCAGCGGTCGCATGGGGCAGTGTATTACCACCTCGTGACCCCCTGCTGCTGACTATTCCTGTTCGGAGCCCACCGTAGCAGAGCTGGTGACGCTGGCAGCTGTGTTGACCCGTGCTGATGTCCAGGTTGCTGGCCATCCTGGATCCGTTTGAGGCCTACTACCTTGTTGCCCACCATGTGGCATGCTTGGGCTACTGCTGGTTCATGCTTCAGTGGCCCCACTATGTGCATCTGGCGGGCCAACCCATCCCAGCCCCCTTTGTGACCCCATGCAGCTGGATGTGAGGCCCCCTGTGTCTTCACTGTCCTGTATGACAACCCTATCATGTGCTCCCTGCACCTCCCTGATGGATCAGGGCACTGGCCACTTGTCCGCCTCGCAGCTGTTCTGCCTAGGTGGGTTGCCTCCGTTCTGCTTGCCTGTGTCGTGTGCCTCCTCCATGGGCACCCCCTGTCCTTTGATGCCTGTGATGTTCCTCTATGTGCCTGGCCCCCCTTTGGCTGGTTCCTGCTGTCTGTGACCTCTACCGGCTCTCCCCGTGGTGTCATCCTCCCTTGCATGGCTGCCCGCTCACCTGTGTCCATGCCCTGCCCCCCCACCCCCTGGGTGCCTCTGTGACTGTGCGTGTCTTGGGGCCCCTAGACAGTGCCTTCCAGCTTCCTCCTGGAGGGGGCTGCATGTGTTCCCACAGGTTCCAGCTCGCATCCGTCCCCACCCATGCTTCTGCATCAGCGGGGGGATACTTGCCATATGGACCTCTGTGGGACCACTTCAGTGCCTTCCTTTGTTTGGTTGCCCTCACCCTGTGACCCTTCTCTGTCCCCGTGGGGACCCCCGTGAATTGGGCTGCCTGTGTTGCTGTTGCATGACCTGTGTCGCCTGTGCTGTCTGTGGGGTTCTGGGTGCCTTTCCCCATGTCCCGACCTGTTCCTGGGCTGGCCCCCTCCATGCCTGTAGCTCCCACCTCCCCATGTCCGTGGTGCTGTGTGTGTTGGCCTTCCCGGGGTGCTGTCCCCCTCCCCCCCCTCCATGCTGCTGCTCCTGGCTGTGCCCGGTGCCCGGTGTGTATGTCCCTTCCTGGGTGTCTGTCCATTCCCTGTCCTGTGTTGTTGTTTCCCTGTGTGCCCCCCGCTTCCTTCCATTCCCATTTGGGTGTGTTTGCCCCCGTGTGTGTGTGTGTGTGGTTTGTGTTCTGCTGTGTCTTTGGCTTCCCTGTCACTGTTGCATGTGCCGCCTCTGCAGCTCTTCACCCTCCTCCCCTTCCCTTCCTGTTTCCCTTGTGTGGGCATTGCATTTTGGCACTTTTGGCTTCATTTGCCCTCTGTCGGCCATGGCTGCCTTCCGTCCCGACCCGGTGGCTTCTGGGTATTCTCCACACGGTTCGGAATCAGCGTAATATCTGTTGCGCTGCCCGGGTCATGGTCCAGCCGTCCATTTCCTTGCCATGGTCCCACTCCCATCACATCTGTTCAGGGCTGTTCTGGACCATGGGAGGGGGGGTTCGCTGGCTCACTATGGTTGGAAATCCACTGTGGTGACTCGGGAGCACGTGACATCTGAAATTACCCTGCTAGGTGTTGCCCCATGTACCAAGTGTTCACCATCCCAAACTAAATGCACAAGTATAATAACATTCAATCACAGGAAACTATTTAATTAGCCAAATCAATTTAATCATTTCTTCCCACCTAAATTTCTTATGGTTTAAGACCAACATCCTGACTGCATTAGAGAAGTTTGAAAACAGGAAAATAAAAGACTGTGAAGAAAAACAAATATCATTTTGTTTTCCACTTTAAATTTTACTGTTGGATACTGAGTATAACTAAGATAACAAATGGTAAACAAATTGGAAACACCTATCGGATGTTTGAGTGCATTATCTGTGGAGACAGTTTACTGGTGGTAGAGGAAACTCAGGGGCTTAGCTGCTGTGGCACAATAGAGCTCAATTGAGCTTGGACGGGCCCCAGGCCCCTTTAATTTTGAGAGGCCCTTGGCAAGATCAGCAGCAGTCAAGGAGTGGAATGGGCCTGATCCTTGTGGATGAAAGTTTGCTCTGCTATGGGGGACTCGGATACAGGAAATGCAAGCTTGCAACTTAGAAGCAAGTGGCATCAAGAAAAGCAACATGAGGCAGGCAACACAGCCTTAGGAGAGTCAGAGGTGGGGCAACAAAAGCAAGCTAACCTGCGGTTGGCGTTAGGCATCCCATTGGACTCAGTCTGGAGCTGGGTGGCTGTACAAGGTGGAAACCGCAGGGGATACATTGTGTCCAGGAAGCATAGTAAGTGAGTGCCAATGGTGTAGAGGGGGTGAACTGGGTAGAGCAAGGGCTTTGGGGGTGGGGGAAGGGATCTGGGTAGAGCAGAGGCTGTGCCCCCCCCAGTGCCCAGCACTGAGGCTCCCCTTGAGCATGGCCAGCCAGGAGATTGGGGCCTGATGCGGGAGCACCATCACCCCATTCCATTTCCATAGCGTTCAGGGAAAACTGTTATGATCTCCTTGGATTGCATAGGAGCTGGGCACTTAAGGACTGTACTCAGGATTGGGGAAAGAGGGTCCAGTCAATGCAGAAGCTCGCAAAGAGTGTGCCTTTAAAAAATATACTTGCTTTTTTATGTATTTCAAACATTTAAGCATCATATTATATACACACATATTAGGGATGGGCGAACAGACCACGGTTTGTGTTCGTCAAGTTCGTGTTCAGCCGTTCGGTCATTGAAATCGCGCGAGAGCCCAAAATTGAAAGCGGAAGCACCGAAAAACGGAAATTTGTGTGCGTGCGGAGCTGTGCGGCGAGTGAATGTGTGTTTGATTCAGTTGGTGTGTTTTTGGCTGTGTTTGACTGTGTGTGACTTTGTTGGATTGGCTGGCTGTGTGTTTTGGATCGGTTTGTGTGTTGGGTGAGAGAGAGATCCTTGGTTCTTTTTTTTTAAAAAAAGAAAGAAAAAATGAAGAAGGCTGTGGTGAGGATCCCCCGGCTGGGGGCCAACTTTCAAGTGCTGCCACAGCCACTGCCACTCGAGGAGGAGGAGGTAGCCGAGGTGGCTGCCCTGGTGGCAGCTACAGCGGCGGCGGCTAGGGCTACTGGTGCTGCTAGTTCACTGGTGGTTTACTCCTTGGATGAGGAGGAAGCGGCAGGCTCTGGAGCTGCTGCCAGGTTCGTAAAAAATTTTTTTACTTTGAGGACAAGAAAGGCTCTATCTGTTGGAGAGAGCTCACTGGCATGCATGTGGGTGCGTGGGCAGTGGGCATCAGTCGGGCACAAACAGTGGGCATCAGCGGGTGGCAGCGGATGTCTGCAACAGGGAGGGAGGGTAGGGTACTGTAGTGCGGTGGGCTTTGGCACGAGCAGCACCCCCACCCAAACATGTGCCAGGCTAGCAAGGGTTCCACTCTCCAGTTGCCTTGCCATCCCATTCCCTATGCATATGCACCCCCAAATAAGGGCAGGCTCTTTCCTCCAGCCAGGGTTGTT
>QEPC01011396.1:1762839-1791559 GCA_003113815.1 Sphenodon punctatus
AAAATGGGAATCACAGGGCCTTAAATACTAATTCCCTCCCCCATGCACATGCATAAAAAATCCAATAAAATCCCAGACACACATGACTCAGAGACAAGCACCCTAATCCCACTCCCAGGAGTCCAGGACTCCAGTTTTAGCACTCCAGGCCAGGCCACAGAAAAAGTACAAAATAAATTAAAAGAATTATAACAAATTCAATATTAACACTAACAGCATGCATGACCAAAGGTCATTGCTTAATAAAACAAAACTACAGCACAGGAAACTGGCCCCCTGTGTGTTCTTGAGCAAACGCGATTGTGTGAGCGAGAGTGGCACCGAGAGGAGAGAGTATCTGTAGCCCCGTGAGTCTGCCTTGTCCTGACCTGTCTACCTGGTGTGTGTGAGAGAGTGAGAGGTGAGTCCGTGTGTGGGTGCGTCTCTGCCCTTCCCCCCGCCATTACTGCTTCAATCTATCTGGATCCCTGCTAATTGATTTGAGTGCCCTACATTCCTTCTTCCGTGGGGTCCTGTGCACTGCTCTCCCTGGTGTGGCCATTCCCTACCTCCCTACCCCCCTGTTTTCCCTGGTACAGTTGAGTGAGTGTATGGTGGGGCAGACCTGGGTTACCCCCAACTCAGTGGCGCCCTATGATGATAGAGGCCTGTTCTCCTTCATTGGAGGTAAAGGCCATAACTCTATCCTGACGGGCATCCTTTCACGAATCCCCTTAGCCCTGAGCAGGGTACTTCTGGGCAGCGTGAAAGTGGTTGAGAGCCTCAGAAACCCCGTCCCCCGTGACAATGAGGCCCCTACATGTCCTTCTCACATGGTCCCCTCAGGGACAAGGCAGCAGTTCCTAGCAGCAGTAGGAAGGTGGGAGCATCCCACAAGCTGACTGTGTGGGCTCACTTTAGGCAGGTGCAGGGTCATGCATGAGAGGTAGAGTGCAAGCATTGTAGGATGTGTATCAGCTGTGGCAAGAAATGGAGGCACCAGCAAGAACAGGCAGCCAGAGTCTGCAGTAGTAGTAAGATCCCTGCTCCAGTGGGCAGACCTATGTCTTCAGCTCAGGGGAAGGAGAGGGACCAGGCAGAGCAAGCCCCATCTCAACACACGCACTCCCCCATATGCAGCTACAGCATTGCCAGGCTACCATGGAGCTAGGGTGGGGGCAGGTGCCATGCCAGGGAGGGTATCCTCCAGCGGCAATGTAGAATACAAGGTGGGTGGGTGAGATGATAGTGCTGCATGGCCAGCCCTTCACGATCATGGAGAACATGGGCTTCTGCAGGCAGATGGCATTGCTGGTGCCCCAGTTCCAGATTCCATCATAAACCACCTTCAACAGGCGGGTGGTGTCGGCCCTGTATTAGGCAGCCAAGGAGCGAGTGAGAGAGCGGCTGGCCAGGGCGGGTGGGGCTGTTGTGCAAAATCCGACTTCTGTAGCAGCAGAAATGCACAGCATGCCTACCTGACCCTGGCCGCACACTGGTGGCAAGTGTGGGTGACAGTAGGAGAAGAAGTAGGAAGCAGCGATGAGGGGGCAGGGTACAGATGGTCCCTGCTTCATGGTCAAGTCATGCACCATAGTCACACGGCTGTGAACTTTCTGGAAGCCCTGAATGCCATTGTGGAGGGGTGGCTAACAGCAGGAGCAGGGGCTTCATGGTGATAGATAGTGGGTTTATGGACATCCGTCCGCTGTGCTTTCCACATGCTTCACCTGGTGGCGAGGTATGTCATGGGCCTGGAGGAGAAGGGACCTGGAGGATACCGTCCCTCACTAATTGAAAAGGACAGAAAGATGATGGGTTATTCACAAGTGCATGAAGGGCAGCCCTCTCTTGAGGGAGAAGCAGGTGGATCTGGGGGCAGAGGAGCACTGCCTCATGCAGGATGTGAGCATGAGGTGGAACTCCACCTACCTCATGCTGGAGAATCTGGTGGAGCAGCAGCACATCCTGCATGAGGAGGTAGCCCATGTGGGCCAGATCAGGGTAGCGTTAATGCCAGGGCAGGTAAACTGGGTCATGATAGCCCAGGTCATGCATGCCCTTAAGCCATTTAAGGACATGACAGAGACCCTGAGTGTGTCAGTGTTCTGCCTGAGCCAAGTCATCCACCTGATCCAGGTTCTGGGCAGGAAACTGTCAGAGATTCTGAGGGACCAAGACCAGGTACTGGAGGAGCAATGCCTCATACCAGAGGTGGTGGCCCTGGTACAAAAGTTGTAGGAGGGTCTGAGGAAGCACTTCAACATGCTGGTTGGGAAGGAAGAATATCTTCTCACCACCATACTGGACACCTGGGAGGAGGAGTGTGGCAGCTTAACCACTGGACTTCACCCTGAATAAGCATGTACTGGTGGATGCTTACTGGTGAAGAGGGCAGAGTTGGCCATACAAAAGGAGTAGGGCTGTATCGAATAGGTGATCCAAGTACTCGGATTGATTTCCAAAGTTTGGAGTACCGGGGCGAATTCTCAGTTGGAATTCAGAACTTTTCTGAGAATCTGGAATCCAGAACTCGGGACCAGGCAAAACAAGTGCCCTCAAGAAACCAGACATGAACCTTCCCCCTGGCCAAAAAGCCTCGCTTGTGCCTTCTGCACACACCATAACTTAACTAGAAAAAAAAAATCTCCCCTGTGGCCCTGGCTGGTCACACCTTGGCAAAGTTCTTGATCCTACAGCCAAAGCAGTAAATAAGCATGTGGACAAGGGAGACCCAGTAGATGTAGTGAACCTGGGTTTCCAGAAAGTATTTGATAAGGTCCCACATAAAAGACTATTGAGAAAATTAAAATGTCATGGGATAGGAGGTAGTGTCTTACTATGGAACAGTAACTAGTTAAAGGATAGGAAGCAAAGAATAGGATGAAATGGTCAGTTTTCACAATGGAGAGATATAAAAAGTGGTGTGCCCCAGGGATCTGTATTGGGACCGGTGTTGTTTAATGTTATTCATTCATGATCTGGAAAAAGGGTATTAAGAGTGAGGTGATCAAATTTGCAGATGACACCAAGTGATTCAAGGTAGTTAAAACATGGGCAGACTGTGAGGAACTGCAACAGGATTTTACGAGACTAGGTGCCTGGGCATTTAAATGGCAGATGAGATTTAATGCAGACAAGTGAACGTGATGCACATAGGGAAAAATAATCCAAGCTATGAGTAGGAGTTTGGATTATTTGGTAACTCCTGAGCTAGGAGTTACCACTCAGGAAAAGGATCTGGGAGTGACTGTGGACAGTACACTGAAATCCTCAGACAAGTGTACAGCAGCAGTCAAAAAAGCAAACAGAATGTTAGGAGTTATTCGCAAAGGGATAGAATATAAATCTGAGGATGTCATAATACCTCTATACAAATCAATGGTGTGACTGCACCTGGAATACTGTGTGCAGTTCTGGTCGCCCCATCTCAAAAAAGACGTAGCTGAACTAGAAAAGGTACAGAGAAGGGAAATGAGAATGATAAATAGTATGGAACGGCTTCCGTACAAAGAGAGGCTTGACAAGCTGGGTCTCTTCAACTTAAAGAGAAGAGAAGACTGAGAGGGGACATGATAGAGGTTTATAAAATCTTGAGTGGTGTGGAATGAGTAGATATGGAATGGTTATTTACCCTCTCAAATAGTACTAGAACTAGCGGGCACTCTATGAAACTAGCTGCTGGCAGATTTAAAACAAATAAAAGGAAGTATTCACTGAACGCATAATTAACATATGGAATTTGTTACCAGAGTACGTTGTCAAGACCAGTAGCATAGCTAGGTTTAAAAAAGGACTAGATACATTTTTAGAAAGTAGGTCCATTAATGGCTATTAACCAAGTAGCTTATGGGAGGTAGTTCTTACTGTCAGGAGCTGGGAGTGAACAACGGGGAATGGATTGCCCATTGTGACTGTTGGCTCTTCTCCCATGAGATTGAGATTGGCCACTGTTGAAGGACAGGATGCTGGGCTTGATGGACCATTGGTCTGACTCAGTATCACACTACTTATGTTCTTATGATTCCATGTCATACTGGTTACCAATGCCTGCTCTGCTCCTCCACCTCTGCCACCAGTGACTGCTCCTGTCAGCGCAAGTCTCTCTCTCTCACACACACAAGTCTTACCTGGGGCGCGCTCTGCAAGTTGATACCCTGCCAGACTTTGGGGTGCAAGTGCCCCTACCTGCTGATTCTGCTTCTCTGTCTGTCTGTCTGTCCACCCACCTGTCTGCTGCTCCAGCCAGTTCACCTTTCACTCACACAACTCCTTCATCCCTGGGTCACTCTCTTTAAGTTGATATCCTGCCAGTCTTTGAGGTGCCAATGACAACACCAGTGCCAGTGTTTTCTCTGGTCTTCCTCCACCACCTGTCATCAGTGACTGTTCCTGTCCGTGCAAGGCTTTCCCTAACACTCAAATCCTGCCCCCCTGCAGACCTATCAGCAAATTGATTGACACAACACCCTGTCGTCTCTTGGGGTGCATATTCCAACACTGGTGCCAATGGCTGCTGCCTCTGCTCCTCCACTGTCTCCCACCAGTGACTGCTCCTGCTAGTGTGTGTGTCTATTTCACAAGTCATGTTCTACGGGGCAATGTCCTGTTGCATCTTGTGGTGCCAAGGTCA
This sequence comes from Sphenodon punctatus, assembly GCA_003113815.1. Lineage (NCBI taxonomy): Eukaryota > Metazoa > Chordata > Lepidosauria > Sphenodontia > Sphenodontidae > Sphenodon > Sphenodon punctatus. The sequence continues at coordinate 1,767,452 of QEPC01011396.1, forward strand.
GTGCCAAATGTCTCTTCATTGCCAGTGCCAGCCTTCCCACTGCCTGACCATGCTCCTGATGCTTCATGCTTTGCCTTCCTGCTGCATGCCAGTCTTTCCCTGATCTGCTTCCAGGGAATTGAAGCCTTGCTGAGGCATGTACCACCATCTCTCTTTCTGCTTCCTCTGTGAGTCACAGTGCCTGCTGCTTGCTCTGTCCCCTGCCTTCATGCTATATGTCAGTCTCTTGGTGATATTTTTGCTATTCTGTGGCACTCTCTGCAACTTTGGGGAAGGGGAAAAGTGTTTTGGAGGTAAAATACAAGTGCTTCAGCCTTAGGAAACCTTAAATGGATTTCCCTTGGAGTCCAATGCAGAAATTAAAATGGAACAAAAATGTAAATAACCAATACATTTTAAGACAAAAATGAAAAACAATAATTTTGAAAACTAATACAAAAATGTCATGGGTCCGTTCCGTACATCCCTAGTAGTTCATCATTTGATCTTAAATGATCTCCCATTAATGAATTGACTGGAGTTTTCTGTATTTATTTTCAATAAAAAATAATAGTCATCATCATCTATTTATTATGTAAGCATCTGCCATCCTAATATTCACATATACAAACATTTAAAACAAATAAACAAAATAATATGAACTTGCAGTGGTCATGACAAATATGATCAATAAAATAAATAGAGACCTAAACTTTATCTGCCCAATAGGAAATACACTTAAAAATTAAACTTGCCCCAGGAGAGCACTCCTTACTCGCAGAGCGGCTGCACAGAATTTGGCTATGCTTTCTGTAATAGAGGCATTCATATCCTCTAAAAGACCTTAGCAGAAACTCCTGACTACAAGGAGGAATTCTGCTAACAACAGGTTCCACCAAGCTGGTTCGCAAATCATTCTATAAAGAACAATCAAGGATAACGTGGCCAATAGATTCAATTCTTAGCGGCTTGCAAAAAGACATGTCCTTAGCTTATAAGGCATACCCACATATCTGCCCACCATCACAGCTGAGGGAAATAAACTGAACCTAGTTAGAGTGAATGGAACTCTTAACTTGGAATCCAAAACCACAAAATAATTCGCCCCCTTGGGGGTAGAAAAAAAAAATGAATTGTAGAGACTAGCAATCCGTTACCTGGCTATAGCTTCTCTTACCTGAAGTCCTTGATCTTTAATTCTAAACTCGATTAAGCCTCCAGCCCTACTACTATCTACAGAGGAGAAAAATTCCGTGAGCTAAACAGTTATATATTCCTTTCTCCCAAGGTCCCTCCTGTACTTTATATTTCTTTATTTATATATTAGAAAATCTTCTACCCCACTTCCCCTTCCCACAAGCAGCTTGAAGCTGTGAACAACATAAATTATAAATATAATTTATAAATATGATTTATAATACAATATAAAACCTATAATAAAACATCAATTAAAACAATTCATAAAAGGAGGAACAAATGCCCACCCCCACCCCATCACCGATCTCCCCCGCCAAATGCCTGGTGGAACAGCCAGTCTTACAACTTCTTTGAAAGGACCAACCAAACCCCCACCAGAAGGGATTTCTACAGGCGTGGTGCAGCCACCAAGAATGTCCTCTCATGCGTGCCCCCCCGGAAGACCCAGAGGACCTCAAGCAGGGCACCCCCGGATCACCGCAGGGGCCGATTCAGCACACAGTGAGTGAGATGGTCCCGCAGATAGGCTTTATAGGACACGGAGCTACACCATCACCGCCGACACCGCCTAGCCGCTGCTGCTGCCATCAACGCCACAATCCCGCTGCCACTGGGACCCCAAGTTTAGCGCTGGAGGCTGGGAGCCAGGTAGGCTCGCCCCTGAGAAGAAAGGGCACGGAGCCCCCTCCCCAGGACAGCTGTTTCCCCCCTCCATTGTAGGAGGGGTGGGGACAGGGATTGGGAGCTCCTCCTCCCCCTCCAGGTGACTTCGGGTGGAAGGGGGCTAAAAGGGAAGTGGCTCGGTAGAGCCACAGGCCGCGCACCTAAGGGCCATGCCAAAGTGGCCCTTATGTCCTCGGCGGTCCGGCGGGGATGACCACCGAAAGGGGGGGAGGGAGGGGGCTTGGGCGGCTTCCACAGTCATTGGAGTTGTGTTGGGCTGGGCTAACTATGGTCTCTTTGGGAGGCGGAGAACAGCTGTGAGGAGGGAAAGGTGTTTAGTTACTGTCCCCTACACAGGCCCCCAGGCAGGTGACACAGGGATCAGGATCAGAGGAGCCCCTGGTCCAGAGCTGCTGCTGCTGAATTGCGAGGTCAGTTGGCAATAAATCAATGGTGATATGGGAATTGATCCTGGATCGATTGGCCGACCTCTTATGGTATTACAGAGACCTGGTTGGACAATGAGTCGGGGCCAATATTGGCTGACCTTGTTCCAGCTGGGTACTGTGTGCAGCACCAGCCCAGATCAGAGGGGCGGGGAGGTGGTGTAGCCATTGTTTTTAAGGACACTTGGTCTGTGAGGCGGTATCCTGTGCAGACCATCTTGGGCATGGAGGGGTCCACCTTGCGATTGATTTGGCAGGAGACAGATTAGGGCTGCTTTTGGTATACCTACCTGTACTGCAGCATCCCTACACGGTCTAGCAGAATTGGTATCGGAGGTGGTCTTGTGATCCCCAAAGACCTTGGTCTTGGGGGATTTCAATATCCACACTGATGTCAGTTTGGGGGGAGCAGATCATTAGTTCATGGAGGCCAGGACAACAATGGGACTGTCTCAGAGGGTTAAGGGCCTGACACATTAGGGGGAGACATTCCCTTGACCTGATGTTCTGCACTGGCCTTGAGGCGGGGCACGCAGTGGTGGGGGATGTAACAGTTTTACCCCTGTCATGATCATTACCTCCTCCAGACCAATCTCCTGGTGCATGTCTGCCCCCAGAAGGGTGCAGGATTAATTTGCTGGGTCCGCCCCCGGAGACTTATGGAACTAGAGAGGTTCCAGATTGCTCTAGGGGAAATGCCTCCTGGTCTTGATGATCGTTCACTCGATGACCTCATTGCCTTTTGGGACAGCTTGCTAGCTGAGACTATTGACTGAATGGCTCCCAAGCATCCGCTTCCAGAAAGTCGAAGACAGGGGTCGCCGTGGTTCATGGAGGACCTCCACCGAATGAAGCAGGATGGATGGCGGTTGGAGTGATGGTGGCACCGAATTCATGCTGAAGCTGACCGATTTGCAGTATAAAGCTAGTTTAATAGCATATACTGTTGTGATATTGCATCTGCAAAGTCACGTCCAGTGGAGCTTTTCCAGGTGGTGCAGAGGCTGGTCAGTCCAGCCTCTCTCTGCCTAGAACTGGAATTTTCCAGTGCCCACTGTGACATGTTTGTTGACTTTTTTGCAGATAAAATCACCCAGATTCATCACAATCTTGATGCTGCATTAATGACAGTGGATGACTTAGAGGTACGGGAAGTCCCGCCATGTCTGTTGTTGTGGGATATGTTTCAGAGGGTGTTGCCCGCTGACACGGTGGATGTTCTTAGGATGGTTCAGACCACCTGTTGTGAATTAGATCTGTGCCCATCCTGGCTGGTGAAGGCCAGTTGGGAGACGTTAGGTCTGTTGCTGGCGGGGGTGGTCAATGCCTCACTTAGGGAGGACAGGGTGCCAAGCAGTCTCAAAGAGGTGGTGGTACAGCCTCTGTTCAAGAAGCCATCTTTGAATGTTGACTCCCCGGACAGCTATTGGCTAATCTCTAACCTTCCCTTTTTAGGGAAGGTTATTGAATGGGTGGTGGCCCGGCAGTTACAGGGGCATCTGGACCGGGTCAGTTTTCTTGATTCCTCGCAGCCTGGTTTTCACCCCAGGTTTGGGACGGAGACTGCACTTGTGCCTTGGTTGATGACCTGCACCTTGAATTAGATCAGGGCAAATCCTCAATTTTGATCTCACTGGATCTGTCAGTGATGTTTGATACCGTTGATCACCAGTTGTTGGTGGTGAGACTGTGGACCGGGGTGAGTGGAACTGTTCTCAAATGGTTCCACTCATTCCTGGCAGGGAGAAATCAGCAGGTGGTTCTTGAGGAATGTACATAATCTCCCTGGAATCTCACATGTGGCATCCTGCAGGGTTCTATTCTGTCCCCTCTCCTCTTCAGCATGCATATGCAATCCTTGGGTGAGGTCATGAGAGGGTTTGGCGTGTGATGCCATCAGTACACCGATGATACACAGCTTTACCTCTCATTTTCGAGTGACCCAGGTCTGGCAGTCTTGGTGCTTACCCAGTGCTTTGAAGCTCAGTCCTGGGGACTGGATGAGGACGAGCCATCTGAGGCTGAATCCTGACAAGACAGAGGTGATGTTGGTGTGTAGGGCTGAGGGGGTGGCTGCTCCTGTCATTGGCAGGGTCTGCCCCCCTCTGGCCGCTCAGGTTCATAGTCTGGGGGTTCTCCTCGACCTGCAGCTTCGCTTGGATTGTCATATGGAGGCTGTTGCAAGGGGAGCATTTCTCCAATTACATCTGGTGCAATGGCTGTGGCCGTATGTCTCGGGCTCAGATCTGGCCACCATCATCCATGCTTTCATTACCTCTTGACTGGACTACTGTAATGCGCTCTATGTGGGACTGCCCTTGACGATAGTCCGGAGGTTGCAGCTGGTGCAGAATGCAGCAGCCCACCTCCTAGCGGGGATGGGCCGCCATGAGCACATTACACCTGTGCTCCATGCTCTGCACTGGCTGCCTATTGTCTTCCGGGTCCAATTCAAAGTGCTGGTTATGACCTATAAAGCCTTAAATGACCTGGGTCCTGTTTACCTGAGACTACCTCAGGTCTTTTCGCGACCCTTGCAGTCAGCCAGGGGCGCCCAGCTTGAAGTCCCCCAGGTATGCCGGGTGGCAACAGCAGAGAGGGCGTTCTCAGTGGCCGTACCTTGGCTGTGGAATTCCCTCCCATTGGAGGCCCATCTGTCCCCNCAGCTTGAAGTCCCCCAGGTATGCCGGGTGGCAACAGCAGAGAGGGCGTTCTCAGTGGCCGTACCTTGGCTGTGGAATTCCCTCCCATTGGAGGCCCATCTGTCCCCAGACCTCCCCTCTTTCCATAGATGTTGTAAGACCTGGTTGTTCCGCTGGGCCTTTGGGGAGGGGGTGGGGAGGGGTTTTATCCTTGCTACTGAAACAGCAATGTCAATTTTTATATTTTTGTAGTATTTTAGATGATTTTATTATTGTATTTTATGACTTGTGTTGGGGGGATGAACCGCAGTCTAAGTGTTCTCAATCAGTATTGTAGGGAGAACCATTTGTACGTTAACCAGGATAGGACCAAAGTAATATTTTTTTTCAAAGAAGCGTAGCGTGTATCACTGCCAGCTAAATGATGAGCCTTTGGAGCAGGTCAAGGAATACAAATTTTGGGGTATCTGGTTTGCTTCATCTGGCCGGTGGAAGAAGCACCTCGAGTTTGTTAAACTCAGGGGAACTCGCTCCACCAATGGACTTTTGAAATTCTGGCGTAGTACTGGTAGGAAGTGGATCGACCCTATTTTAAAGCTACTTAGAGAAAAATTATTACCCCAACTTCTATATGGAGCAGAGATATGGGGAATTGATAATTGTGATTGCCTGGAAGTGATACAAAATAAGTTGCTTAGAACTATACTGGGTGTCTCTCGAGGCACTCCGATCATCCTTCTAAGGGCTGAGACAGGTGTTCTCCCTATTGTAGGGAAAATTAAATCCCAACTGATGGGGTACTGGCTTAGGCTGGTACACATGGAAGAGGGGTGACTACCGAGACTCTGCCTTCAGGAGCAGATGAATGTGTTAGCCCACTATAAGTGGTTTCGAACGGTGGATAGGTGTCTAATCCAGATTGGTCACTCTACTACTAGTCTGTTGCATTACTCAAGGAATCAAGCCAAGTCTCTGATCAGAGACAGGCTTGCTGATGTTGCATTACAGATGGATAGAGAGACTTTGGGATCCCACTCTATAGCCCCATGGTATCCCTTTCTTAAAATGAATCCTGGTTTAGAGTTTTATTTGTTGGACCTAACTCATTTCTTGAATAGGAGAGCTTTGAGTCTTCTTAGGTTTAATATGATGCCTACTCAAGTCTTGGAAGGCCGCTATCGGGGTATCCCAGCCGACCTCCGATTCTGCCTCTGTGGTCAGACAGAGGTGGAAAACCTCCTCCATTATCTTCTGTACGGCCCTTTGTCTGCCCAGATAAGGAAGGAGGCAATCGGTGCCCGTCTTGCAGGAAAAGAACATTGGGACTCGTTTTCCTTAATTATTCTTCTATTGGCCAACCCAGATAAGCAGTTTGTGAAGGAAATTGCTCTATTTGCGTTGGGGTTGGCACTCAATAGAAAGTCCCTTTCTGGCAACTAGCTCTGCCCCCCCCCCCCCAATTATGTATTTGGAAATTGAATCTATCTGATTTTAATTTTATTTTGTATATGTTTTTCATTGTATATGTATGCTCATGACTTTCTGTTATGGACCAACTATTGTATTATTTCTTTTAATCTTGGGTATTTGGGAGAGGTTTTGCTCCCAATACCGATACCGATATTGTTAATGATGTTGTTACTGCAATTTTATATCCTTTGTCTATACCGTTTGTGTTTTGTTTTTTTTGTTCTTGTATTTTTGTATTTTGTTATGGCCTCTGGCTTCAACAATAAACTATTTGATTTGATTTGACTTGTGTCATGTTGTACACCGCCCTGAGCTGCCATTGTGCAGGAGGGAGTGGGTTACATTTTTTTAGTATAAATAAATAAATAATTAAATTAAATAAAACCAACATCTTGAATCGGGCCTGGAAAACTACCGGGAGCCAGTGCAGAGAATGGAGCACTGGTGTAATATACTCTCGGCAGCCCAGTCCCACCAGGAGATAGGCCGCCACATTCTGCACTAGCTGGAAGCAGCCTGAGAAAGAGGTTTTGGGGACTGAAAAAGAGTTATACCCCAAACTTTAAAATAGCTGCAATGGCCAAAGAGGCAATGGGGCCAGAGGCTATTTCTGCTCTGAGCAGAACCACCAGAGCACCATGAGGCACCTATAGAATTTACCTCAGGAATGCTTCTGAGGTTTCTCAAGTTTCTCGAAGAATTGAACAGTGACACCCCTGACCTGGATCCCATAGAGCAGAGGTGTGGAACCTCAAGGCCCGGGGGCCAAATGCGGCCCTCGGCAAGTTTTTATGTGGCCCCTTTCCAGTGCCTGGATCCAGTCTCCAAACCCAAGCACTGAAAAACTGAGCTCAGGATAAGGGAGCAGAGAGGAGGGCATGCACAGAAAGGCAGGGGACAGATCCACAGCACAGATCCATGATCTGGGCTTGCCTTTTATTGAATAAAACCATTAAGCACCCCCGCCCCCAACCTCTGTGTGGCCCTCGGATCTCGTACTAATTTTCAATGTGGTCCCCAGGACAGAACAGGTTTCCCACCCCTGCCATAGAGCATCTGTGAGATTTCTTTTGCCTTAAGCAATTGAACAGCCGGTCTCAACAACTCTCCCCCCTCCCACCCCCAGGTAAAGAAAAAGCTAAGGATCCCCTTACATGTACCATTAGCTTTGGCCATTTAGAGTGGGTCCTCTAGGAGGCTGTCCTTGAAAAAGCTACTCCTAGATAGGTTTAGTGATCAACCTGCATAATTACATGATTGTTCATGAGCCAACAATGCTTTTTATGCCCCGGGCCAAACCATCACCTTGGTTTTAACATAATTAACTAAAAGAAATTCGGCCTGACAGAGTAAAAGTCCCTCATTAAGCGTCTCAGTTCAGTGGGAGACTGAGATATCAATACCGTAACATCCGCATATAACAGTACGGATAGAATAAAATCAGTCAAATGAACTGGATGATACATTGGTCCCTTAAGTACTTCCACCACCATATCAATATATAAATTAAACAGCATATGTGCCAACAGGCACCCCTGTCTAACATTTCTATCCACTGGGACTGCACGCGAAAGCGATCCCCTCCAGTTAACTCTAACCTGTAAGGATAACCCCTGGTGCAACAGAAACATCAAGAACAGGAGGCAACAACCAATGTTATACTGGGCTAATAAATATAATAGTATTATGGAGTCATGGGAGTGGCTCTATAGTTAAGATGGCTTGTACTCTCCATTAATATCACAAACCTTCTACTTACAAAATTGAAAAGATTTATCCTGTCACTGAAACTTTGTAGAGACAGTGACTTGGATGAGGGACAGAAATTGTACAAATTTCAGACAGGTGGGTTTAGAAATGGCTGTGTCATGGGATTTTTGCGTTTTGGAGGTGTACTGTTTTTCTGCTGGCTTCAGCCTTTTTTGCTGGCATATAAAAGTTAATTTTAAGTTATTCATGTCAACATATAGAAGTGTTAGAAAATTAAAGTGTGCCTTGTAGTCCATTCCTGAGTCTAGATTTTGCAAATCAGTTGTGTAGTTTGTAAGTTACAATTTTGTTGAAGTTCCCATGTTATCCAGTGGAGACTGACATTGTTACATCAGGTTGGACATGGATAATATGTACAATGGAAAAGCACACATTTTATGTAAGTCTACCTTTATGCTGTTGTATAGAAGAGAAAGGTTATTGGTGCATAGGATATCTGTGGAGAGATTGTTATATGTGGATGCCCCCCTACCCTCATAGGGCTCAGAAACAGGGAGGTGGTGCTTTGCCCTTTCATGTGGAAAGCATTTCATGCCACTCGTGAGAGGCAGCTTCTCCAGAAGTTACAGAAGACCCCTCTGTAATCTGCCAGGAGCTTCACAGGTTCTGATTGGCTGGAGTGTGGTTTTCCCTAGCTCCCTGTTAGATCTGAAATGCAAAATCTCACTAAGTGTTGTTTCCATACGAAGCAGAGAATTTGTTGAGGTTTGCATGATGCAGAAACGTATTCACTTTTGCAAGTTGAATATGGCTGACAGTCCATCCCAATCTGCATGAGCACCCCCAGGGACTGTGGAGAAGAAAACTTGCCGACTAAGCACCTGAGAAGTGCTGGGAATTGCTGTGACACTTCTGTAAAACTCTTAAAATTTCCAGAAAGTAACAAAGTCCCAGAAATAAATGACAAAAGTGATGGAAAAGTCCTGGGAAGTCTGGGAAAGAGACAAAAAGTCCTGGAAAATGGTGAACAAGATGGGAGGAAATGACAGAAGCACAGAATCACCAGAAACTGATGAAGTATCATCAGACACTCGCCAGCACTCCCAAAAGGTCAGTTTTTTCCCATTTACTCTCATCTCAGCCCTTCTCACTGCAGCTCATCTGTGACCTTCAGAGCCTGCCTGTCACAGGCAAGCTGAAGATCCGTGGCAGCCCCTTTTGCAGTTTATAGGGGATCTGAAAGTGATGGGAGATGGAGGGGAAGCTGGCTTCACTGACATTGGCCTGCCTATGATATGTTGAGGCTTCTTGTCACTGGTGGCTGAAAGGAGCCATGACAGACCCTTCTCCAGGTGGTCAGAACTCTCCATGTTTTGTTGAGTTCCCAGGGAGATGCAGCTTAGGACGTGGAAGCATCCGCAGAGAGGGAGTCAAGCCTTCCCCCTTCTCTTGTGCTGCTGGCTTGCTCCTTTCATCATCAATCTATCTAAGGAACACTCCCTACCCCCATCATTTGCCACCCTGCTGTCAAACAAGGAGCCCTTCACCTTTGCTCCTCTGCCCTGTTGCCACTGCCAACCTAAGGGAGACCCCCACCCTTCTTGCTTCTGCCCCATCCCACTGGTAAGCTCGCTCCTGAGCCAGGAGCTCTCCCCTTCGTGCTTCTGCCCTACTTCTGATATAGGGAGCTCCCCTTTCCACCTGCGCTGGTGCTGCCAACCTGGGGGAGATACACAGAGTGCCTGGTAACAGCTTCAGCACACCTCAGCTCTGAGGACGCAGAGTCCAGGGATAATATGAAGCTTCAAGTGGGGTTAATTAGGGTAGCCCAGCACTGGAGTGCTGCATGTAGGCAGAGGGTTTTTTCTAAATTGTGTACCCTCATAGAGAAGACAACAGCTAAGATTTTAAAGTTACATCAGGATGGACATGTATTATGTATAACGAACATGCAGACATTTTATGTATGCATCGCTTTCCTCCATACAGAAGGGAATTGGTATAGGTGCGTAGGATGTAGGTTGAGAAGTTATTATACGTAGATGCTCCTGTTACATAGAGAAGACAAGAGCTTGCTTTCAATTATTCATTTTTGTCATTTTCTGACACCTGTCATTTTTGTCACTTCCTGACACTTGGCACGAATTTTTCACCACTTAGCTTGTATATAAACCATAGTTTTAGCAGGTCTGTATTCACTCCATTTTGTGTTTAGGCAGAGACAGATGGATTAGTGGGGTGTTCAGGAACTGGGATGTGGAGAATTGGGAGGAGGATGGTAGATCTTGTGGTGGTGGAGGGGTGGGGGGACTAGGTTTGTAGCCATGGCCGTGGTGGCCATGGAGGGTGTAGGGAGCTCTCATCCCAAGTCTCCGATTTCTTTGTTCAGTCCCCCAAATGGCCCCAGGAGAGGCATGGTGTGCTTGCACTGCAGTGATGCACAGTGGGGCTAGTCATGGCACCTTCACCATGGTGTGAAAGTGAGCAGCACAAGGTAGGGTTCTTAGAGGCCACTCCATGACCCTGAACAAGGAGCAGTTTAGTTTCTGGGACTAGAGATGGGGACACTCATCCATGAGGGGTTCTAGGACTAGCAGAGAGGACAAAGCCAGTCAACCTTCACTTGTTGAGCCGCACCAGCCACCACTTGTTTCTCCAGTCTGATCCAGGAAAAGCAGCATTCATGCCTCCTGCCCTAATGCAGATCTAGTAGGGAATTGAAGTTGTGTGGGAGGCAACGGATGGGCTGGAGGTGGAATGACGAGTTTATCAGACAGTGCCCAGACATTTCAGAGAGACTATGCCAGCTGTGCAGATACTAATTGCTACTTCTGGAACAAAAGGGAGCTTGCGAGGCCTACCAGTCTTGCCTAGCAGAGTATGTTTGGCTGCTCTGTACCACACTAGAAGCTTATGGGGTGCAGGGTGTGCCTGCCTCTGACTACCTCTACCACCACACCAAGTTGATCACATTCACACCTATGGCTGCGTGATGGCAGTGCTCCTGAAGTACCGCCGGTGCGAACGGGGTTCTGCTGTTATGTTACTTACAAATTTCGGGGCTAGATTTTGAGCCTTGTCATTTACAAGTAATGTTGCAACAGAACCGAGTGCTGGCATAATTGCACGGTTTTGCATGTGTGACTGTGGTGATCTAGACAGTTCACCCACTTGCTTCTCTGAGCTAAGAAATGAAACATAGTGCCACGTTTGGTAGGAGGAAGGGTATGGGAGGGGACAGTTGAGTGGTGGACAAGCCAGATGGCATGTTTAGATTGCCTGTCTGGGGCAAAATAATAATGGTTCTACAGCCATTTTGCATACTCTACTGAATTTTTTAATGCTTATAATAATAATACAAATGTTTATAATAATAATAATAATAATAATAATTTAGCTGTGTGCACTACACTGCTGATCTGTATGTTATTGGCTTGAGGTGAAGGGAGGGGTGCCTGGCCTCTCCTGGTCTGTCCATAGGGGCAATGCTGGGGGAACGGGGGTTAATTGTTTCCACCATGTGAAGTAGGTGCTGGAGGGGAAATACTGAGTGATCTGTTATGGAAATTACATAGTTAAGCACACAAAATGGTATAGAGTAGTAATGATAGCATACTTGCACATAGTAATTAATGATATTAAACGTATCATATGTTGTGAGTTTTAGAGTATTTTGAAAGTCAGGTTAAGAAGTTGACATAAGCAGAGAATCATGGGATGGTTGGAAATAAAAAGAAAACGAGCTACAGGGAAATGTTATCCGGACATCAGGCAGACTCGCAGGGGATTGACACCCCAGCTGGTGTGTGTCACTTGATATGACAAGAAAGGGGAATAGATCAAGGGAACAGTTATGGATGGGTGATTGTCCCCCCACCCTGAAAGAAGACACGTGACACTAATTGTGGAGTAAAAAGGCCGCACCAAACTTTATTAGCCTTGTCAGGAGGAGGGGGCTATGCCCCTCGGGGTCCTGCCAACCTAACTATAACTTATAACTTGGGTAGAGTAAACTTTAAGGCGGTTTGATGTCCCTCAATACTTCAACAATGTTAACTATAGCTGCCACAATGTCACACCTGTCGGGCCGCCCCCAGCCGGATCAGGAGGCGTTTCCTACCATGACCCGAGGAAGGAATTGAGGGGAGCCGGCGAGGACCCTGGACCGCCCCTGTCCTGGGGCCCTTCAACCGACCCCCACCCCTTCCCTGGGTCCACCGCAATGCTGGCCGGTCAAGCTCTAGCATTCGGGTGTACCCCATCTCTTAAGGAGATGACCTGGCAGCAGATTATCCCTACCCCTAACTGACTAACTCGCAGGACCCCTGCGGTGCGATGACTAGTAAACTACAATTCCCTTCCCCCGCTTTCTAATTACCAATCGACACTGTGAGGAAGACGAAAAACCAATTAGGATTTCAGTCAATTATCCTGTTGTCAAAATTCCTTCCCAGCTCTGAACTCAAGTTCAGCAACCAGTATTACCCACAGTATTCAAGGGTGGGTGGGAGGGTGTTTCTCCGTCGGTGCCTGGGTGTGAATGCAGAAATTGCCCCAGGCACAAGATGGCAGCCGCGAGCTCCGTTCTCGCGAGAGCTTGCTTCACACCACTCCGCTCCGCCGTGTGCCCTCCCCCACGTGCTTCCTTCAGCCAAGGCAGGGGAGGAACAACAACCGCCACCCCCGAGCTGCTCCCCTTTGGAGAGGGCCGTGTTGGCGACGGTCATTGTCCCCCCACCCTGAAAGAAGACACGTGACACTAATTGTGGAATAAAAAGGTCGCACCAAACTTTATTAGTCTTGTCGGGAGGAGGGGGCTATGCCCCTCCGGGTCCTGCCAAACTAACTATAACTTATAACTTGGGTAGAGTAAACATTAAAGCGGTCTGATGTCCCTCAGTACCACAACAATGTTAACTATAGCTGCTGCAATGTCATGCCTGTTGGGCCGCCCCCGGTCGGATCAGGAGGCCTTTCCTACCGTGACCCGAGGAAGGAATTGAGGGGAGCCGGCGAGGACCCTGGACCGCTCCTGTCCTGGGGCCCTTCAACTGTCCCCCACCTCTTTCCTGGGTCCACCACGATGCTGGCCAGTCAAGCTCTAGCATTCGGGTGTACCCCATCTCTTAAGGAGATGACCTGGCAGCAGACTATCCCTACCCCTAACTGACTAACTTGCAGGACCCCTGCCACTAGTGATTGCTAGCGTTGCTTGGCTAATATCGCCCCCCTGCCCCCGACTCACCCAGCATAAGGCTCAATTTTTGATGTATTGCTATGAGGTACAGCTCTAACCCTTCATCCGACAAATGCACCCCATCCAACCGATAAAGCTCCGGCTGGGAATATTTAATCCCTGGGTGCCTGATTGTGTCGCCCCCCAAATCAGCCATTAACTTCTCCACCTCCTTGTTTATCTTCTTCCTTGCCTTATCCACCTTACTTGGGCGCACGGCATTCTTCCACCTAATTCTTTCAAGCATCTCAGACCACACAAATTTTGTACTGGGGAGAAGTTGTCATGCCTCCCAGAGGTCCCTTTTTATACAGGTGACCAGGTGTAAACCTGTTTCCACAGGTATGTTATTCTCCCCCAGATGTACAACCAATACGTCTGGATGCACCTCTCTTGCTAATGCGTGGACCACCGGCAGGAATTGAGCCCATCTCATTCTGCTTCTTCCTTTCCACGCCACTTCTGGGAGATGTCCCAGACCCAGCTTGGTTCCCCAATACGAGTGTCCTGCTTGCTTTCCGGCCCAGTAGACCATACTGTGGCCGACGATCACGACTCTCCATCGTCGTGAAGGCAGTTCCCTTCCTACGAGAGACAAACTCCTATTACCATTACAGTTACTTGCCTCCCTCCTTCTGTTCCCACTGAGGTCTAATTGCTCACTCCAGATTCACCTTCCGCACATATGCATGAAATGCTCTGGACTTCCATCAGCCGATGGACTTAACCTGCTCCTTGGATAGACCTGCCACAGCGGCACTGGTCGCTGCGCCTATTCTAAATGAGTGGGAACTAAATGCTTGAGGAGGGAGGTTTCCCTTTTTTAGGGCTCTCCTTAGGACCGCTGAAAATTGGTACCTCATTACCCAGACCCCATTTTTGTGTATGTACAGCTGGCCTGGCCCATTAGGGTGGAGCTGCAAATAGTCTTCAAGAGCCACCACTGGGCATAACTGACAGTCGGCCATTCTTGCTAATTTAATTACATGCCCTCTTCTGTACTGATCCATCTTGGATCCCCTAAGCAGAACCTCCAGTCCCTGCACACCCACCTGAATATCCTTTATGCCGACTACGACTCCCCCTTGTTCCTTGGACGTAGCGGCTGTAATTTTGCTTACCCGGAATGCTCCGAAAAATGCCATCTTAAACATGCTCTTAAATGTTACACTTTCAAAGGCCGAGAAACAAACCTCGGGTAGCTGATTGCATATTTGCTGCAGTATCTTAGGGGTGATGGGCTGCCTGGTATCGGGTCCTTGTGGGGATTCCCTTTGCCACCCTTCCAACATTTTTCTAACCAAAAATCCCACGCTGGGTGATGTGAAACCTGCCAATTTATTATAAAAGGCTAGGGCCGCCAATCTTCCTAAAATTGTCCGGGGTGCTAGCCCCCGCTTTTTTAAGATAATTGTGAATTGTATTGACTGGGCCTCTGTGATAGGGAATTGGGTCCTCTAGCCTTTTTCCTCCCGGTAATTTTGGAATTCACTCAAAGCCTGAGAGTATGCAGCTCTAGTGCGGGGCACCAAAGACCCCTGCACAGCTTGGAACATTTCTAATGTCCAATGTTCCAGATCCCTTGCGGAAGTTCCTCTGGTTCCTTCCTAGCCTCCGGCGCCAACTGCCTGAACTGCTCCATCTGCTGGTGAGAGAGTGCGTCAGCACTCCCGTTGCTAATACACGGGACATGCCTGGCCGTAAACAATGTTACTGCCAAGGCACTGCTGCACGAACACTCTCACCAACCCCATTAACCTTGTGGAGCGGGACGACATCGAGTTCAACACGTGGACCCCTGCCAGGTTGTCATACCGAAACAAAATTGTTTTGTTTGCGAATTCCTTATCCCAGATGTAGACTGCTACTACTATCGGGAAAAGTTCCAGGAAGGTGAGGTCCCTTGTCACTCCCTCCCGGCCCCACTGTTTTGGCCATGGGGCTGCGCACCATCTGCCAGTCCAGTATAGCCCAAAACCCCAAGATCCGACCGAGTCGCATTGTACCTGAAGTCCTGCTTCTAGTAACCACTTCTGCCTCCATATACTAATCCCATTGAACGTCTGGAAGAAGTGGCGCCAGGTCCGAAGGTCTTCCTTCATTTCTGCTATTATCCTGATGTGGCAATGGCCCCTCAGGTTGCTACCCACCTTCGCATACAGTCGCGACAAAAATGCTTGCCCCGGTGCAACCACCCTACACGTGAAGTTGAGGCTGCCCAATAAAGACTGTAGCTGCCTCACTGTCACTTTTGATCTTCTTAAAATGCACTCTATGTCCACGACTAGGGCTGTTAACTTATCCAATGGCAGGCATGACACCTGTTCATTGGTATCGAGCTCTATTCCTAAAAATGTCAAGACTGATACTGGACCCACCGTTTTTTCTGGGGCCAACGGGATGCCTAATTCTCCAGCCAGACTTTGAAAGCTCTCTGGGGCCCTTTTACATTCTCCTGTCTTGGGTGCACCCCAAAACATAAAATCATCAATATAATGAATAATATATTGTGACCGAGTCCTGTGGCATACCAACCATTCCAGCAAGGAGCTAAAGCGCTCAAAGGCCGAACAAGAGATCGAGCACCCCATGGGTATCGCCTTGTCGTAATAAAACTGGCCTCTAAACTGGAATCCGAGAAGTTTAAAACTCCTGGGGTGAACCGGCAGGAGTTGAAATGCAGATTTTATATCACATTTTGCTAGGACTGCACCCCTCCCGCACTCCCTTGCCATTTCAATTGCCATGTCCAGGAAAGCGTATTGCACCGAGCAGAGCTCCGGCGGGATCGCGTCATTCACCGAGTATCCCTTTGGGTGGGACAGATGGTGGATGAGGCGGAACTCCCCTTGTTGTTTCTTGGGTACTATGCCCAGAGACGATACGTGAAGATCAGGAAAGGGGTGCAAAGAGAAAGGGCCGGCTATGCGGCCCTTTGCCCGCTCCTTGTGAAGTTTGGCAGCTACTAAATCTTCTTTCCCCTTTATTGATTGAAGTTTCCGTACCCATGCCCTCGCCTGTTTGAAATTCGAGGGAATAACAAAACCATCTCGGAATTCCGAGACCATGTATTCCACCTCCCTTACCAGTGGGCAGCCCCTCAATGCCTGTGCCAGGGCCTAATGCTTGACTGGGGTTGGAGCCCTTGGCTCCTCCTTGATGCTGAGGGCCCCGTGAACCTGGCTTACTTTGTTGTCAGCCTCGAGGTGATGAACGGACCCGGCTACACTGGGTTGCTGAATGTCCCCCCCACCCCACATTGGGAACAGGCATGCCGAAAACGGCATGGAGAGTGGGCGCAACCCCCGGACTCGTTGAAATTCCAACAGGCCCCCCCTTTTCGGTTACCCCGGTGCCCTCCCGACTGAAAGGGTTCGTTCATCGGGGCCACGCCTCCCCTCACTAGGGTGTGACCGCTATCTGTCCTGTGGGCCCCTGCTGTGTTGGACATACATTCCAACCACAGGTCCTGTGCATACACATCCCACCTCAAACCGGGGGTTATTCCCGCCCTCTTTCGAAACCCTTCGTCATAGCAGAGCCATGCCCACGGGTTACCGGTGTCATAGGCCCTGCGCACTATGTCCTGATATTTGAGAAGTTCAGCTGCCCGATCAGGCGTTGCCTGGACCATGACCCCCAACAAAACGAAAAAGGAAGCTGACCAGTTCACCCAATTCTGATCTACCTTGGGGTGCTTGAACCGCTCCTTCTCCTTCTCCTTCTCTGTTGTGCCAGGATCGAGCACTGGCTCGGTGTATAGCAGGGAGAACATGTCTACGTATTCCCCCCTCCAGATTTTATCACAGGTGTACTGGGCCAGGTGTGCTCCAATCGGCACCCCCAGGGCCGCCCATGCCCCCGGCTCTGCTTGGGCCGGTGTCATCTGTGAGGCGCTGGTGTGGCTCACCAAACACCCTTCGGTGGCCGACCCTACTTCCCCCCTGCTTTGACTAGTTCCGACCTCGATTCCGGGCACTACTCTGGTGGCCCCTTGGGCCCCGGTGGGTTCAGATCCCGGTCATGGTACCCACGTTCCCATCCATCCCAGCCGTCTTGGTGTTGCTATGTTTGACTGAGCGGTTTGCTCACCCCCTTTCCACCCACATTCGCAGGGGTTGCACTGCCAACACCTACCCGAGCTTCCCGACTGGTGCTAGCTTCTACATTCTCCCTTGGTACTGCTGCCAGCCTTGCCCGTGGTGCCTGTCTGTTTTCGTCTGCATTCGCTGGTGCCTGCTCCTCAGCCCTGGCTCACCCGCATGGATCCTGTGTCATCCCTGCTGGCTAACGTCCTTCTGCTATCTCTGCCACCTTCCCTTCCAAAGCGGTGAACCGACCCATGAATTCATTGAGGGTATGCAGGATGACCTCCAGTTGATCCTTCCGGGCTTGCCGGCTTGGCGGTTCACCATCCCGATCCCTATTGGGCGACAACTACTGCCTTCCCCCCCACTGGGGCAGGGAGGAAGGCCTTGGTGGGCTCCGCCCGCCTTTCCCCGTCATGCCATCATGCCCCCTACCTCCGCCTGTTCCCCTACCCACTGGAGCTTGGCCACCCAAAGCCACCCCCTGCGCGCTCACTGTCTCTCCTCTGTAATGGGCAAGCGGTTGCACTTTGCACGTGCTGGTCCTAACCCCGGTGCTTGGGCTCTCCGTTTTTTCAGGGTCCTCCTGGCTCTCATCCATGCTCTCTCTATCCCCTATTTCATCCACATTCATTTCCCTCTGACTCCCATCGACTTCGGAAACTGGGCCCAACCCTGTGACATCCCCAGGGCTTGGGGCGCCTGAATCACGAGGTGCCTGTTCAGCCTGAACCTCACCCTGGCTGCCTCCCTTGGGAGGTGAAGCCAGGGCATTGAGGACCCCCTTGCACCCGGCCATCCATGCCTGTACGTTCACCTTAGGTTTAATGAAAAGCTTACATCGTACTTTGACATGTGTACTTGAACTTCAGTTAGATGATAAAATTCAACTTCAGAGATTTTAAGGGAAATGATATGTAGTAGTGGTGAGAGTTTAGGGGTGTGCATTTCGTGTCGGTAATTATAATTCTGAAAGCATAATGAATTTTTGGAATTCATAATTATTTAGTTCTTCTATCTTAGAACAATCATCGCCCTACCTGCCCCCCACTGGAGATATACTTTCCTCCTTATCTGAGAAGGTAGGGCCTATACCCTTAATTTTGGTGACCTTGTTCTGACTAACTACAGGAATCTCCACAGATAATTCCCCCCAAAGCTTAAACTATCTTTGAAAGTTCATACCACATTTACTACATTGCCCCTTCCTGCCTGTTTTTATATTCTTACTCTTTTTCTTAGACGGCAGCTTTCTAGTTTGTTTATTTCTATATGGGATTTAGCTGTTACTTGTTTTTCCTGAACCCCAATACTCATTCTATCTAATACAGTAATTGGAAAATCTATTGATGATGATTCCACTGAGGTCTCCTCCCTGGTGGTCCTCATATCCCCAGGAGGGCCCTGAGCAGTAACTATCTTAACCAGTACTTGAATCAAATTCTTAACTGCACATCAATAAGACTGAAGGGATCTTAAATTGGTAAACAATTCCTCAATCAATTTGCTAGTTAAAACACAATGTTTACTTAGAACTTCCCATGTAAAGGACCCCAAGATATCCACCGGCCCGGAAGTTATACAAGGGATGGTGATTTAATAATCCATCCCATTGTTTAAGTTCACTCCTGGGGAACCTTCTAAATCTCCTAACAAGGGGGGTTCTAAGGGTGCACATGGAGTCTCCAGTTCTTTCAGCAGAGAGTCCACCTCATAGAGAGGGTTTTGCCCTTCTGGAAGGTTGACCATACACTTTACCCCCTGCATCTGGGTTAGAAAGTCCTCTGAATCCATACCTTCTACTCGGACTGCACAGTCTTCCTTACCCATATGCTCCAAGTTCCCTTTGCTAGGAGCCGGGTATGCTGAGTTATCATCACATTGCTTAGGTCCAAATAACTCAGTTATTTTTAACTGAGGCAAATTAGGAGTGGAGTCTTGTGTAACTAATGGTCCAACAGTCATTTTCTTACGTAGGCTTCTGGTAACTGGAGGCATTGTGACCAGCTTCAAAACCAACTTCCCATAAAGCAAGCAACCCACAAAAGACCCCAAGGTCTTTCCACACTAAAACCAGCTTGACTGTGCAGGATCCTGGAAGCTGGATAAAACCCTGACCTATTAATGGCCAAATTTAAATTAATCCTAATTAAGCTATACCTAACTCTTCCAGGATGCTTACTAACTGCCGCAATCTAGTTCCCAGAAGTTGGAGCTTAACTCTTCTAGGAGCTTGCTGGTGGCACCAGCTTGACCCCTTAATCTCAAAGCCTAGCTCTTTTGGATCTTACTGGTGGCAACAGCATAGCCCCTTAAGTTTAAAGCCTAGAACTTTGCAGAGCTTACTGGTGACAACAACTTAGCCCCTGTATCTTAGAGTCTAGCTCTTCTTGGGCCTTACTGGTGGGAACAGATTAGCCCCTACTCGGGGCTTACAAGTGGCAAATATTAGCCCCTGAATAAATAATGCCTCACCCTTCTCAGGGCTTAATATGGTCAATATTTAACCACTGGGTATAAAATACCTTGCCTCTCTCAGGGCTTGCCTTCAAAGACGTGTAACTGCTGAGAGATAAATACCTATCCCCAATAGTCCTGAAAATAGCCAAAAATTGATCCTTAGATTATAATGCTGACTCTTATGGGGCTAATATATAATATAATCTTAACCCCCAAAATAGCTAAATCTAAATTTTATAAACTCATAATTTAGCTATAGATTCATCAAAATCACATGAATCCTAGTCATATATTCCTTAAAATTTAAATTTTATATATTCTAAAATAGACTGGAAATTATCTATCCGAGTTCTTCAGGCACCTCAAAGGCCCCTTAAGGGCCATACCCTCGGGCTCACGACCCTTCAGTACATGACCTGAGACTCTGCCAGTGACTGCTCTGCTTTGAAATCCCTGGGCTGGAGGCACTTCTGGCTGGCTTAAAGTGTCTTAAGACATAACAAAGATTGGGTGTCAAAACCTCTAAGCATGTGTTTGGCCATTGTGTGTAAGCACCATAACAATCCCAGCACCAATTTGGCTACACATTGAACACACGATGTGAACACCATTGCATCGCAAGGACAATTTGTGTGTTCCAGTTGAACATGTGGCCAGTGTTGTGTCTAATGATATTGTCTGGCATATTAGCAGGTACAACACAGGGAACGAGGCGGCAGCGCTTACGTGCTGAGATCGGGTGGCTCGCAAAACACCAATTTGCCTCAAGATGGGCTGTGTGTCTAAACAGCACCACATGGTTCACGGGGCTCTACTCCTTCATCGGCTGCTACAGGGGGGCCCCAGAGTAACTCCCTAGCTTTCTGGGGTGTACCCAGCCACTTCCAGTCCTCTGCTGTTACCAGGCTGGCTTCTGTAGAGGGTGAGTGCCTAGCGGGTTCCTCTAAAAAGGCATGATGCAGTCTCCAGTCCGCAACAACAGCTCATACTACAGTGCAGACAAGTTCCAAATGCATTCTCCCTCTCCGCTCATTGCACATCTCCTGAGTCCAAGGCACCACTTTACTCCTCCACAGATGATGGGACACAGCAGGAACAGAGGCAGGAGGCCTCATCCGAAAATCCTTCCTTCCTTCCTCCCTCCAGCACCATGAAACACTTTGGGGGGGGACCCTTCCTTTCCCCCACACAGGCAAAGGACCCCAACCCTGGCTTATGTACCTGCAAAAGGGAGAGGCCAAATGTCACCAGGAAATCCTTCCTTCCTTTCCCTAGCACCAGGAAACACTGGGGCGGGGTGGTGGGTGGGGTGTCCTGACTCGGGGGTGCCACATTAGGCTGTAACTTTTTGTTTTTCATAGGATTCTAATAAGATTTAGATAGTGTCAGTGGGAAGGGGGAGATAAGGGAAGAAGGTAGGGGTCCTCACCAAACACACGCTCCTTAAGAACCTCATAGGCTGCACACGGGGTTAAAGGTTCCTTCAGGATAGAACTATGGCCTCATGACTTCACAGAAGGCAGGCTTCAATCATCATAAGGATCACAGCTCTCAAAGAACCACTGGCAGGGTAGTAGGTACAGTCTAGCACAAGCACTCAGGGCTAGGTGGGGAAATGGAAGAACAGTGCTGTGGAGGGTGCAAGGGATGAAGGAACAGGGGTCCTGGGAGCAAGGGCAAGGATGGGGATTTTGTTGTTCACAGGAAGGAATAATCCCAGGGAGGGGTGAGGCAACACATTCCACACACTCAACTTTCACCAGTCACTCATTCAGAGAGGGGAACAGCAAGGGTCAAAACACTTATTCGCTCCACACAAGAAGGCAATAGGAAATAGGGATCAAGCACAAGTAACACAATACCAAACAAGTAAAGCACGCCTAGCTTTCGCGCAGTAGGGTCAGCCTCTCAGACTCTGATTACCATCAAAGAGGCTAGGGTCTCATTTCCTTTTATTCCCTAAGCCCCTCCTTCTTTCCTCACTGTTCCAAGAGCCGTGCATAGTGCCACACAGGTGCGGGGCCCACCCCTACTGCTGATTGCTTCCACTGGCTTTCTGCTTCCTCTGCCTGCTGCTGGGTTTTTCCCTGTGCTGAGGTTTGTGGCTGGGGCAGGGGTTTCTCATGGTCTGGTGGGGGGAAGTTGGGGCTCTCCCCCGGGCAGTCAGATTCCAAGGTTACAAGGGGGACCCCAGCCTGTCTTGGGGAACCCCTCTGGCCCTGACACCGCTGCGGGCGGCTGACAGATTGATGGTACCTCTCAGGTAAGGGAACATGCCTGCCTAAATTCAGAAGGATTGGATGATGGGGTCTAGATTTCATAGGGCCACAGTCATGGCCCTATAGTTAAGGTGGTTGCAGACTTTAATTGAACAGCACCTGTGCTGTTCAGTGGAAGCCTGTGTTGCAAACAATTCCAGTTGGTGACCAAAACTTACGTTAAAATGTAGCTTTCTCTCTCCATTTGGTCTCCCTTTTTTTAAAGGGAAGGAAAAAATGGCAAGCGGTGGTGGCCAGCAACAGGGTGGGTGATTTTAAAAAGGACACTGGAAGAGCTTCCATGGCAACAGCTTGGGTTGTGGGGGGAGGATTTACCACCCCCGCCGCCCCTCGCTGCCTGCTTCTCCATCTGTTCCTTTGTTGCAGCCTGGCTCTGCAGAACTATCCTGATGGCTCTACACAGCAACAGCTTGGGGGGGAGGAATTATTACCACCCCCACCCGCCTGTCACTGGCTGTTTCTCCAGCTGTTGCTGTGTTGCCAACCTAATGCTGCTGCTGCTGTCGCTAGAGTTGGGCGAACAGATCGCAGTTCAGGTTTGGCCGTTCGGTTTGGTCTGGTTCGGTCCACCCATTCAGTTCGGCCATTTGGTCTGTTTGCTGTGTTCAGGTTCGGTCATTTGGTTCGGTCATGTTTGGTTCGGGCGTTGGGAAAAAGATTCTCTGTACAAGAAATGATGGCCCCAGACCCATGATGGTGGGTCCTGGGGATAGAGTGGCAGCTTCTAGATACATATTGGCCACAGCCCTCCCTGCCTGTAACTTGGCCCCAGAACCTTGACAGTGAGTCTTGGGGCTGGAGTGGCTGTTTCTTGGTGTGGTGGAATGACACGCCTCTGTGCGAGGAATAATGGCCCCAGACCCATGACGGTGGGTCCTGGGGCTAGAATGGCAGGTTCTAGATACATATTGCCCTCCCTGCCTGTAACTTGGTCTCAGAATCCTGATGGTGGTTCCTGGCGCTGGAATGGCTGTTTCTTGGCATGGTGCCAGTGGAATGACATCTCCTCTGTGCGAGGAATGATGGCCCCAGACCCATGATGGTGGGTCCTAAGACTAGAGTGGTAGCTTCTAGATACATATTGGCCACAGCCCTCCCTGCCAGTAACATAGGCCGCAGAACCCTGATGGTGGGTCCTGGGTCTGGAGTGTCTGGTTTTTTTTTAATATAAATCTATCTCTACACTAAATCTAACTGCTATTAACTATTCTAAAACCTATTGAACTAATGGAATATCCTAATAATTAACTACAAAGACCTTGTCCTACAAACACACTGTATCTCTATCTATCTCTATAACTAAGCTAACTACTGTGTATATCTATCTAGTAGTAACTGTCTATCTAATAACTGTCTATATATACAATATTGCACAGGGGGAAACACAAACAACACAGGGAGGGTTACAAAACTGAAATGAAAATCAATCTAATAATAATCCTACTCTAAATAAATCCAAAACTTAAAACAGGGGAAGGGAATCAGGAATGGAATAAGAGGGAGAGGGAAAGGATTCAATAGAGGGGGGAGGGAGGGAGGAAGATTGAACACAGGGAACACAGGGAGGGGTAAAAACAAAAAATAACACCTAAATCTATCTAATATAATATAAATAAATGATAATATGGAGGTAAATGGGTTGAATGGGTGAAATAGGAGGAGTATGGCAATGGATTAGGAATAGGAAGGAACAAAAACTGCTGAGAGAGAGGGAGCCTTCTGAAACATCTGCTGTTCAGGAACAGTGACTAGCTAGAAGGTGTTGGGAAAGGGGGAGGCAATTAGTTTTTTTTCTTGCTGCACCCGCCTCACTGCAAGCCCCATTGGTTCTGTGCAGCCTAGCCCATGGCCAATCACAGACTGCAAAGCCATTGGTCTGAGGTGAAAGGGATGTTGATTAGGCAGGCTGGCTGCTACCTCCAAGCCTCTCCACCCCTG